>JAFMSR010000007.1:48820909-49164638 GCA_022818135.1 Saxidomus purpurata
GAAGGAACAATGTCACAGATCTTTGAAAACAATACTTTTGAGCCTTCTTCCACATCACATTATAAGAGCATACAATTAATTTTAAGACAGATATCAGAAATCTATGACACGGTACCCTTTAGGAGGAAAAATTGTATGAAATGCAATAAAACCTTTTGGTATAGGGGGCTACCCCTGCCTGCAAGCCTTGTTAAAGATAAATCATGAGGTAAAACATTTTATTACAATTAGTTTCCTATTTCTATTTGTAATCATGATAACCATCATTTGTTTAGTTTTATTTGTCTAGAGTTTGAAAAGACTTTTCTAAAAATGCGCAGGTTTGCATATTTTTTAAACACAATAAAAAAAAGGTTAAAAAAACACGTCTAAAGATTTTGGCGAGTATAATTCTAGATGTTGTCAAGCATACCTTAAAGGAATGTCAGATGTTACAATGCCTAAAATGTGCTTTATACGTTAAATGAACACTTCAATTATATATAAACTACATTTTATCATTATCTTTGAATTTAGAGTTATTCCATTACAAAAGTATTTTTAAAGTTATTTTTTCAAGCACGACCGGACAATGACATCAGACGTTGCACTACAAAACTAACAGTTAAAACACACAAACGCATGATTTTCAATATGGTTTCAGTATAAAAACACGAACATATAAAGTCATGATAGTACATGCAAATTGTTAAATGGCTTTAAAATCGTGGGGTTTCTACATTAATTCTAATTTCAATGTTATTAATGAACTAAAGCGAGTAATGTAAAGCATTTAAATGAAATTATACGCTTTAACATACTTAGGCTATAACTGTACAGGGCTGTCTATCGTACACGAAGTCAGACAACTCTGACGAGATCTCCGGAAATACTGGGTTGTTCACTGCTTAGTATAATATATCCATGATTGTTATTTGACTACACACAAGATATAGATCCGTAAATGGTCCTACTTTATTGCTTCGCTTACAGGCTGTAAAATGGACCAATGGTGCAAATATCGAGACAAAACCGGGTCACAAAACGTTAATATAATTATACTGACTCTCTGTAAGATATTATTTCTAAAGGTTGATCTCGCAAATAATTTCACATTGATCAGAGTCAACATTTAATACAACAACGTATTTAAATATAATTAAATCAAATAGATCTAGAACTACAATTATAAGTACAATGGATGATAAACCTTCGTCCCTTAATTCTGTGTTTTCCCCTTAAACTAACCATTAGATATCTAAATATTCTAAAGGAAATTGATAATATTTCATTTCGGTTTAAATAAAACGTTAGAAATAAATTGTCACATACCTTGTTTAGACTACTTTACGTCCTAAAAACTCGCGAGTATAAATAGAATTGATCGTTAAATGACGTATTTGTTTGTAAGGGAGGTAACTTTTAAAAATATGGCATGTAGTATATTAGCCTAATTCATTCGGCCGTTTTTCGGCACAGCCGTCATCACGAAAGCTGTACATTTACAGTAAATAGCAGCTATATAATTTAAACCTGACTTGTTGCGATCTTTGATTCAGACGATATAATTATTTATTTCACATGCACTCGTACATTGATTGAAGACCTGACTTTTAAAAGTTAGTTCTTTCAGTTTTTATAAAATATTCTCCATGTCTGTTTCCTATGCTAAGAACTGACCAGTTCTAGTTTCGAGAGGTCGCGGTTAAACTCTCGCTGACGGGATTTGAACCCACGTCAAACTTAAAATCATAAAAACATACAGTTGCCTATGCGTGGTCTTTCAGTACAGGTGACTGCATAATTAAGGTGAACATCATCAAATGTTTACTATATACAACGTTTACAATATATACCAGCAACTTACTGAAAGCGAAGAACATCAAAACAAGTTTGTATTGCTTGATGTTGCATTTGTGACATTTCACAGATTCTAGTTACACAAAAACATATGAATACTATATGTTCATCCTATATTTAGCTGTACCCAATGAAATCCGTGTGCGTGTTTTGTGATACTAGAAAGTGGGATACTATAGTCCTGTTTTAGGAAAAGGGGCTTTTTTAATTTTTGCGATAACTTATCAAATACGGTAAGTATATTGTGGAAAGCGAATTTTTTATTTTGCTAAACATGATATATATGTATATAAGTCAACGAAAGGATATTTAATTTGACATCAAATATGTATAATGATACATGTATTAGAATTTGCCGTCAGGTTATGGTATGTGACATCAGTTTGAGAGTAAAAGATGGTTTAAGTTGACCGCGCTCTTGTTATCCCCCTATTGTTTATGCGTTGTCCGTCTGTCTGTCCGTCTAACCGTGGCCATTACTAAGCAACCAATGGATAGAACTTCATGGAACTTCAAATGAGTATAGATCAGCATAATGCGCTTTTGCACTCGCAACTTTTGTCAGGATCGTCTATCGGAGTAAATTAACTCCAGGGTTATTGCCCTTTATATGTTTCCTTATATATTCAATATAAAAACTTTAAAATTATATTTCTCTGAAAACAGTGGTCAACATTTAATTGCAATTGCTTCATATAATCTAATTATCACTCTTTCCAGTACCCACTCCTACACCCATTTTCCAAAAACTTGTCAGAATCGGAATTTGATTATGTTACATAAGTCATCAACTTTGTCGTCTTTTTGGCAACAAAGTTTTTTAAACTGTTTCCTATACATGTCTGTATGAAACAGGGGCATGTTTTTAAAATGGTTTGAAAATGGTAGATAGGAGACTGATAGTTGATATTACACACAAAATATCTAAGCACTTGGTCTTAGTTTTTTTACAAAAATAATTTAACGTTTATCCTTTTGATTGCCATGACAAACAAGGGTCTGCATTGAATAGAACTCGGTGAAGTTTTAGCACTTTTAATATAAAAGAGGACCATCCAAGGAACATTTATGTGATGAGTTTGACTTCCATGTACATGTATATTTTAAGTATGTAACAGTCTTGTAACAACACCAATTGCTTTTCAAAAGAGTATATTGTGCAGATTTATGAAATGTTAATATATAATCACAGTTTTATTGTATCAAGTCTCAGTTTGATGTAAACAGAATTACCAGCGAGTAGAAAAATACTGTTATTGTCAATAGAAAAATATAGTCTAAATATTGTTGCCTTTGTTTAAAGACAAACATTTAAATACATGTAACTAGAATATTGTTTTCATTGCTATGTGAATGAGCTTTTGGGTATTTTGACGTTTAATTGAGACGTTGAACTTCAGTCTACATAGCACAAATATGGGGGAAGCTACAACTCTCTTGACATTTCACTTTGGTCCTCTCAAATGTTGTCCCAACTTATAAATATTGCCAATGAAAAATATTACTTATTTGAAAGCCATTTTCATGCAAATCATTTACTGTTTCATGTTCAGTTGTTTATAGATACCAGTGCGTCAGGTAAATCCACATTTACTTTTATTTAAAAAAATAGAATGCGCATTGATAAATTATTTCGTTTTAGAATAAAATGAGAAAATGAAACAATGCTGTATTTCATTTGAATGGAGACAGGGGGGTAAGCCTTTACAAATAGGTTTAAGATGCAGCATGAATCGCCTCCGTGGTGGAGTGGTTAAAGTCACTGACTTGAAGTTACTGTAAACTCTCATTGACCGAGCATCATTAGTTCGATTTGCTACTGGCCATGCCTCGTTATGTGAGAAAGTTGGCTGCTTCTTACGGTGGATATATTTCGAGTACTGGTTCTACCAAAGAACAATTAAGTAAACTACCCGCCTATAAAAATTACTGAACGACGGTCGAAACGGCCCCTAGAAACAAAACGAAACGAAGCAGCTGGATCGGTTTAAGGGTATGAAGTATAAGTAGTGATAAACTGGCTTAGTTGTTTTTGTTGTTGTTTCTAGAAAATGGAGAAACAAGTCGCTGTAAGATGTGAAGGAAGCACACAGAAGTCAATAATAGGCTTTATCTGTTCAGATATCGATTCTGGTTTAATAAATTGATAGATTTATTTGCATATATACATCATACATCATACATAAAATCAATCATATACATTCAAAGAATTGATAGCACAGAAATATCACATTTTGTAGCATATCACAAACTAAATATCGCAGAAAACCTTACAATTATCACCATTAGTACTAGTATCACAGAAAAAGTTCTTCTTTAATTTTATCTTGTATATCACTATTAGTTCAACAACTTATGGTATTCTTACTGTATGAAAATGACTATATAATTATTATATGCAGGATCGATTATTTCCAATGGGGTCCTTAACTGTAAAAACGATGTTAAAAATTATAAGTTATTAATTTTACAATTTATTATCAGTAATACAAACAACCAAATCAGAAATAGACAAGTGACAAAATACGACTGTTTAGTCAGTCAGAAACTTATATAAAACTATTTCATGATTCTTCTCAAAAAAGGAATACCTTATGACACATATTTATTCAAGAAATATTTCTTTACTTCCTTTTAAATGATGCATAATTATTTATCTCTTTAATTGGTCCTGGCAGAGAGTTCCAATTATTTGTACAAATATGGTAAAAAGTATTTGCATCTTTTTTATTTTTGATTATTGGAACTGGTTAGAAGTTGTTCTGGTTCCGTAACCGTGAAGTGATGTTAATTTCTGAAACTTGTAATAAAGATATGATGGACGCTTTTTTAAATGTCGCATAATGTCGTGAAATACATGACTGCATGCATGCGAAGTCTCCTGTTTTTTTCTAGGAAACTCCTGAATTTTACGATGCCAATTTTATTTAGCAAAATCGGTAAATCTC
Source organism: Saxidomus purpurata (assembly GCA_022818135.1). Classification (NCBI taxonomy): domain Eukaryota; kingdom Metazoa; phylum Mollusca; class Bivalvia; order Venerida; family Veneridae; genus Saxidomus; species Saxidomus purpurata. Next base: position 48,825,697 of record JAFMSR010000007.1, read on the forward strand.
CTGGATTTAAGGTTAAAATACTGGAATGTCTGGTGGGTTCTATATAAAATTATTATCTTTGTTTAACCAATCTCCTGATTTTTCATACAGTATCCCGATCTTTATAGTCAGATCGTGTCTGTAAACCTTGGCATGTAGGTGACTGATAGGGGAAAACACCATTTGCTATGCAGATTGAATCATCTTTGTATTTCACTACATGTTATAACACACAGGGTTGCACCTCGTACTTATAACATGTAATAAAATATAGTGATGATCTTACCTATTCATTACAACTTCAGCAATAGCTTACAACGCCGAACAAATTAAGAAGCGAAAGTATTATACACTAACTCGATGAACTTCTAGAAGTAGCTTATATTTCTGTTTTCATTAATAGATTATATATGTTTTTCATTCGTGCATTCGACGACTTTTAGTTTGTCGGAGTCATTCAAGGTAATAATGAATCGCTGGTTACGGTCATCATAGCATAATGTTTTGGGGTTTTGTACGCCGTCATCTTTCGTCAAGAATACCCGCTGCACTTTTTCATTACTAACTGTCACAATGCTGTTTGACCCATACCCGTAGACAAACAATTCCCCATTACCAAAATGAACACCAGTAGGCATGTCCATGCCTGGTAAGGTAAATACAGTAAATGCATTTCCATTTTTATCCATTGAAATGATGCCTTTCTCGGCAGCAATGACATACATTTTATTCCTCTAATGGTGCATTTACTATTGCTTGCACTTTCGTCATCATTTCTGATATTTCTTTGTCAAGAAAGATATTTACCTTTTCTTTGAAAGCCTCAAATTCAGTTCGGATAACATCTGTTTTCTTTACCAGCATCGCGTTTTCGCGTTGTTGTTTACTTTTATGGTCCAACAGTTGTGCTAGTAGGCATTGCAGTCTATCCGTTACAGCTTTAGACTCGTCTATTGGCTTTGTTTCAGCTGCAGCTTCAGGAAGATACCTTAGTCCTTTACAGGAGCTGAAATGAATATTTTATTTACAATAATAAATCAATATATAAGTCAGTGATACTGTATATTATTATTTTCTAACAATGCCAATTTAATTTGAGGACCTTTATTTTGTACAATGTACCACTCACATCAATTTTAAACAGTTAAGACAGCACGCAGTAATCTTTACGGTATTTCAAATCTTACTAAATTCAACCAACTTATGGAAAGCACGCATCTTATATGGATAAAATAAATTTTGTGTTCAGTACCTCTCGTATCAATTGATAAAATGTAAAAAATGAATAAAATTCCACATACCTATGTTTTAAGGCAACACATGCCACGCAGCACACCTGATCATGTTCCGTGCAGTACATATCGAATATCTTTCCATGGTGTGTAGAACATCTCTGAGTGGGTAGTTCTGGCTTGTCCTTTCCTGACTCTATTCCAGCGGCGTTACACACAATCTGATGACTTTTCATGGTACCAAACTTATTGTGCTGAGTAAAGCAGGGTTCACATAGGTATTGGTTGCAGTCAACGCAAAATCCACTTGCCTTACTGGTTTTTCCATCTTTGGCGCACGTAGAGCATGGAGCAATACGATCATCGGTATCTGAAGTTGTTTCCATTCCGAAACAGTTAAGCTAACTTAGTTAACTGACGAAATGTTCAAAATATATTAAAGTTTAGCTTATCATAGGGATCACATGTTGTGCAGTTATCTACTTCTAACATTCGGCTGGGTGCGCTAAATCGTTGATAAGTGTTAACCGCATAAAATTATCAAGTGGGTCACAAGTATTTCATAACCAATATTTACTGACGCATTTGACCCAGTGCGTGACAAATTAAGTATAGGTTATTGTTCATTTTGATGCATTTACGAAATTCATTGGTCTGGCTAGGCACATGCTTAGTGTTTGAAATTATTTTTTGTAAATCAGCAGTATTCCCCCATTTACTAACTCGGTATATAAAATTGATTTACCCAAGTGAAAGTGCAGCGAATACTGCGCTGCGATTGAACAAAAAGTAATTTCAAACACTAAGTATGTTAAATGGGAAGAAGGGATGGAAAGCGTGTGTAGCCGAATTACGTAGCGTCGAATTTTTCATTTCACGTGCGAGAAATCCCTATCAGTATATGAAAAAATAACTATGATTAAATATGACTGAGATAATCGGACATATCAGCGTAGTTTCTGATAATGTCATGATATCTTAATAACTGTTTGATTGACGTAGACATTTTCCCCTAATTACTCATTAGTTTGTGCTCAGGTTATCGAGTATAATATAATAAGTGCTGTACGATAATTTCGAACCTAATATAATTACATCCTAGCCTATATATGTCCGAGTACTCGATTAGCAAAACGGTATTCGAGTTCTCGGTATTATTTTTTTTTGCAAAAATCGCATCATACATAAAATCATAAATTATCACTATTTCGGTTCCTCCAACTAACAGCATTAACTTGTCATTATTCTTATTCGAAATAGTTATCAAAACACGCCAGTTGATGTGCGAAAATTCTATTGTTCAATCCGCTAGGTAGGTCCCTAAATGCAATATACGAGTTGACAATTTGACATGCAGGTATTATTAGGATTCTATGCCGCTTATGATCTTAACAAAACAATACAGACGTAAGATGATATGGGGTTGTAGTTTTCGGAGTTTGTTTAAAATAAAGTGCATAATATAGCAGTAACACTATATCGCCTATGTGTTTGTTCCAGAAACTGTAAAAAATGCGGGTCTTGTAATAAGAAGTCTAAATGACTAATAAGTGTAAGCTAATAATGTCGGTAGCTAAACACGTGTGCGGAGAAAAGAACAGAAGAACAGAACGTATCTTTTATTTCGTCCAAGTGCATAAGCCACACAATAAGGACAATATAACACAGTAATTTAACAAACACAGATATATATGACTTCCGGTAGATATCTACAAAGGTAATGGGTTGAAACATTTTATAAATTCTGATCATAACTTTGATGCGACTGTAACCTTAGAGTAACCCACCTTCCCTTAACGCTAGTTTCTCAATAAATGCTAATGTTATATCGACTGATTTTCCAATATACATGGGATTAAGAAGACAAAAACACGTTTGAAATTCACGTTCGTCTGTCGTTTTCCTAAGTCTATTTTTCTATTAGGTTACTTAGCACATACGCCGGAATTCATACATGAACGCATGGTAAACAAGCGAGAATACCTGAAATAAAAAAAGAATGAAAGATAGTCCATTGATCTAATATGTACAGCTATATGTATCACGTGAACGATCGTTTTCCGAGTACTCGATCGAAAGAAGGACTGAGTACTCGAATATCAATGTTGGTATTCGTTGACATCCCTAATATAAAGCAAGCAAGATATAATACATAATCAGGTACACGAGTTACGCCCTACGTCAACAATTGTTTACAACGAATTTACATAGCTTGAACTAATTTTCTATATTAAGTGAATCTAATTTGTTCACTATAGTATATAAATATATGCGCAAAATGACGTCCGTTTGTCGGATTAGGACACTGGGCTAAGCAAACCGGTTTTACGATAGGATTTTGCCTTAACCTACAAACATGTCCAAAACGCCAGAACAAGACAAACACTCTGACCTACTTTCACAATAGCTGACAATGAAACGTGGCATGCAGAGTGTTCACAAGGCAAATGTTTACAGAAAACAGTCAGACGACAGACAGACGATCACAAAGGATCACCTTGAGCACTTTAGTAGATATCTGGAACATTCAGGAAATGTAAAACTCACATTGCATCACATGTAGCTATGTAGAGTCTACTTCGCAATTCAAATAGACTAAATTTACCTATAAACATTCAAACTGACATTTTTAATAAAACTATAAAACCCATTCTTTTGTATGGATCTGAATTATGGGGTTTTGGAAATCTAGATATAATTGAGAGAGTACAGTTGAATTTTTAATATGCAATATCTTTAACGCACAGCATCTTTAAATGAAATTACTGTCTCGTTTACATCACTCTATAGGTTAATGGGAGGTAACATGTATAAATAAATATGTTGAATTGCTTTCGAGTTTTAAATTATGTAACTGTCCTATATACACAAAATGAATTATGTATGAGCCGCATAAAGGAGTCTTATCAACACTGGACAATTAACGTCATTTGACGCTGCTTTAACGTAATTTATATATACAGTTGTGATGATTAGACAGTGTGCTACTGTATCATGTGTACACAATCAGAGACAATGTCATATTTTGACAACGCCTCCATAAAATGGCACAATCTCCGTACCATCAGAATGAAAAAAACAACAACAGAAAATGTTATAAAATGAAAAGCAAAAATCGGCACAATTGACCATATAAGACCCCTTTTGACTGGACGATGCTCAATTCGTATCTTATACTGTTTGTGGAACATACACGGTACTTTTTAATTTATATTTTTAGAGTTTTAAATAGCAAGAACTATACAACATAGAGAGATGCGTGATATTCATGACTTATCTCGTGAATAAAACAGAATAGTGAACTGATAGCACGTTTACATAAACAGTACGTTTACATAAAATTAAAGTATGCATCATGGCTAAGATAGATTTATCAAATACTTCAGGAAACGGTGAGAAAAATGAGCACACAAACGCTGGATTACGTCAACTATTTTCCCATCAGCAATTATTGTTATGAGGTGCCCGTATCTAGTTATGAACAATGACAAATCAATGCAAATTAAATATATCAACATATACAATTGAAACCGGATTAGAATACTGAATGTATAAATGAAGGCTGAACTCTGTACAAAAAATATCAATGACGGACCTGTACTATTTTGATCAGCCCTCACGAAAATTCATTCTATATATTAAGCAGTTCAATTTAATCCATCAGACATCATGTTTATAATAATTGTAACAACACCTTTTTGAGGATTGAAATTTGGTAAGTTATCACATCATTATCATTGATACTTTCTTGTTCCATTGCTGTAAAATTCCTCGTGAATAGTGCGTGACAGCACACTACACAATACCTTCAGAACATCCCTCGTACGTCTCTTATCGCACCATCTGAATCACCGGTATCAAGTCCTAATACTGAATAGTTTAATGCCATTTGAGGAAGCAAATACTCTTTTAACTACAAAGTTAGACTACAAACTACTGAGTATTTCTGCTCACGTAATACTAGTACATTGTATGCACGTAACTGCATATGAAACACACGACAGATTTGCACTACTTTGTAACGTCAACCCTCTCGAATATTCTTGCAATATCATAAGCAGTTTCATTTAATCTAACATACATCATGTTTACAGTAATTGCAACAACAACACCTTTTGGGGGATTGGAATTCGATAGGGACCGTACAACATCATTATCATTTACACTTTCTCGTTCTTTCCTTATGATTCTACTTTCTCTGGGAAAAATTAAAAGGACACTGCTGCTAGCCCCCATAGCACCTCCAGCATGTGGAACAAAGAACTTCCGCTCTTTGCAAAATTCATATTCCTTTTCACTGGTCCACACTCTCCATCCAAGACCATATGCACCTCCTGCTATACCGTCCCACTTCGCAACTGGGGTCCACAACATTTTCATTGTTTGATGTTTCAGATATCCTGGTACAACTGAATGTATCGTGTCCCCGCTCTGGCAGGAGAAACTAGTCTCTTCTTTTAAAGGAGTGTTTTGATTGCTATTCTGAGTGGATGAGATGGGAGGTTTTGTGGAACCACTATACTGGTAACTATATAACATAGCATTTCCAAACTTTGTAAGGTCATACACATTTGATACAAGACCTCCACCTGCCCATTTGTATGACAAATCAACATAAGGCGCATTCTCAAGACTCCCTTTCTGGCTTTTCACGTAGTGTCTACAAAAAAATTAAAATGTTTGTAAGCAGGAAACAGATATGTTGAAAAATATATACCAATATCATTTACTTTTACCTTGCATTTGTGCTTTGCAATTTCAACATGAACTGGTGCAGAAATGTGTTTTGCTCAGTACTGCATCTTAATTTCTTTCCAGTTTATGGGATATTTCAAAACCTATTAATATGTAGAAATGATTGTATCATAGGATTCCTTTGTATCGTATATAAATATATTCGTCTGATTTTCAATTTTACATCACTTCTACTGGAAGAAGCTAACACAAATTTAGACCAAAAATGGAGTAAAACTGTTATTATCATTCTTTTATACAATGGCAAAATTTGATACAAACCTTCCTCTGTTATATATCAGAGGCTTCTGCTCATCAAGATATGTATTCTCTAGGCCAAGCTCGTCCAGCACGTCATTCAGAAACTTATCAAAAGGCATCTTTGCGGCCTTTTCAACAACAGCACTTACAAGAGTCCAGCCATGAGTCGTGTAATGATATTTGGATTCTGTTTAGAATTAAACAGTAACACACTTTAGACAATACTAGTATAGCATATTGCGATAAGTTTTACATGTGTCTTTTACGTGGTGTCTCAAAAATAAATAACTAAATCCTTGTTAGGTTAAAATCGTTTATTCTTTAACCCATTATTTCTTACATTAACTATCCCCTTTTATCTTCTTTAACATGGTTATCACGGTGGGGAATCACATGATCAAAATAATCTCTAAACAAAAGTAGATATATGAAAAATGTTATAAAATAATGAAAACTGTTCAGCTGTGAATATAAAAAGTAGCCTATTTTATGACAGCATTAACGTATTCTAGAACAATTCAGGTCTCAATAACAATCACCTTCTGACTGTGCTGAACACTTCAAAAATAAATTAGTTCAGTGTCCTGAAGTGTTTATCACAATTGGAAGGATACTATGATTGAGACCTATGTAGTTCTAGAATATGTTAATGTTGCCATATGATAGGCTACATTTCATATTTAAAGCTAAACAACTTTCATTATTTTTAACATTTTCACAGATTTACTTTTGTTTAGAGATTATTTTGATCACGTGATTCCCCACCGTGGTTATGGTGTTTTCAAATCACGTATCGAATGTTTTTTTAAAGTTGCTTTTGTCGAAAATAATGAAGAAAACATCGAGACATAAAACAGTAGCTTGAAAGCACCATGGAGACTGTAGACCATCAGTTGTCTCATCAGTCAAAGATCAAGAGGCGTAACTATCTTTGATGTAATATTCCTGCATTTCATCTTTAGTTTCCTTTGCATCTGTTTTATGTGCAGATTTCGTTTTTTCAGTTGGTGATTTGTTTGATGCGCTATTTTTAAGGTCATCTTTGTTCTCCATATTTGACTGAAATTAATATCCTTAACAGTTTTACTGTCGATAGCTAAAATGTTTCTACATGACAAGTGTTGTATTTTCAAATTATGAATCATCCCCTCGAGAAAATTAGTAAGTTACCAAATCAATTCATCAAAAATGAAATTTCCTTCGATTTATGTTATTTTAGAAGACGTTAATGATATCTAACTATCTTTATAACAATGACTCTGGACTGTCAAGAATATAAACAAAACCTATTCTTCTGGAACAAGGTTAACGTTATTTTCACAATTGCATTCCTCAGTTTATTTCATGTATAAACATAAATACTTACAAGTATAAGTACAATTACAAGAACAAAGTTTTACGTGGTCATTAAGTGCTAAGATAAAAGATGAAAGATAATCCCTTAACACTATCAAACACAGCTCTAGCCAGATATATACACAGAAGACTGAATCAACCGCCTATGAGACAAGGCAGCAGGTACACACTGACTACTAGTATAATAAAGACAATGCTTTTGCCAAGTAAAATAGTAAAGGGCAACATGTAAAAGAATAATATACACAAACCACAGAATAAAAACACATTTAAGTATTAGGTTGAATTCGAGATTACAGCCTTGGACTGACCGAAAGTTTATTTACACACATTGACCAACTCATGACAACCTTTTTCATAATTAATGTGCACAAACATTAAAGCTGCTCGCTCTCAGTTGCCGTTGAAATTGTTTTTTCATAAATGATATACTAATACATAAATATAAAACTAAAGGCTAGAATCAACAAAAGAAGTCAACACCTAGGTATGAATTTGCAAAAATCGATTGAAAATGCTGGTTTTATGGCACCGCTACACTATATGTTTATATTGGAATTTCAAAAGCGTTTGCAACGCTTTATTTTTTGGTAGCGTATTATCTCAAATCCACAGATACACGTGACAAGAATTTATATTGGATCCTTTTTACATGACTATATGTACTAAAATATGTTATTTTCATTCAGTTTGAAGAAGTTTATTTTTTCATCAAACCCTGAGAGCGAACAGCTTTAACTCAATGCAAATATATCGAGACTGATTTGGTCATCATTCCAAGCAGTACTACACATATTGAAGTTTATCAATTTATAACCTAAACATTGAATCAATAAGTAAGCCAAAACTTTGATCATGAGCACAGACATTGATCAAATCATAACCACAAATTCTGGACAAGTTATAATTCAAAATGATAAAATGTATACAAGTTATATTAAGCACTGAACAATTCACAAGAACAATTACAATTATTGATCTTCATCCCATACCTGGTTGCTCATGTAGTCTTTATTGTAGTCACGGATGCCGCCTAGATGTGACAGGAGCTGCCTTGTGGTGATGGTGACGTGAAACGATTCAACAATACAAGAGCGATCCTCTTCACGCAGAGCTTCTAAATATTGATTTAAAATGAATAAACTTCATAACATGCTTCCTTCAACAATCTGTTAAATAGACAAAACACTAAGACTAACACAATTGGGACCAACGTGTTTTATATCCAAAGAAGAACCAGTTAAGATAAGCCCAAGGCAAAGGTTCATTACTTTAGGTACACTCAACAACTTCTCTAAGTATACACCTCAATTGTGTGCCATATCAAAATCATTTTAAAAGAAACGCTCATGAAAATTGGTCAACAAATTATTTTCAATACTCTGTATAAAGTTGATGAAAATGAATGTTGGTTTCATTGTCTCAGAGAGTTTACATCCCCACACACCTTAATGTGAAATTCACAAAACAGTAAATTACGGTAATTATACATTTCTTTCAAATTGTTGCAAAAACGGTTTTTGATACCAATTTCAAATCTCCTGCTTTGATCAAAATATCCTCCCAACAGTTAATTATTGTCGGAGTTGATCTTTCTAACCTTACAGGAATTTCCTTTCCCATGCTTTTATTCAACAAACTTCATCAATTGGTTCAATTTGTTTCAATACAGTGCTGTATTTTCTCCAAAGTGACGTTTTCACACCACAAACTGACCATGAGAGATTCATTAGAAGTACCAAATACCAATTCTTGAAGACGGGTACGTCCAAGCGACAAATGAGTTGCAAAAAACACCAGGATACTTATTTTCCATAAAATCTTCATCCGGTTGAAATTAAGTGGAGGATTAGAATCAGTCAAAACTCTTAAAATTCCTTTTAACACTTTACATCTGCCCAAGAACATCTTCTTAAAGGATTTAAATGATCAAACACTGCCACATGTCTGCTAATTTTACATAAGTGAATCACAAGTGAGTGTCTGTGTTACACGCAAATTGCAGACTCTGGTAATTTTGTTTGGTAATTTTAACCTTTGTGTGACTTTTGAATATTTGGGTAACTGTGTTTACAGCGCTGCGGATCTCTGAGTTTTGTACATATCTTTATAACTCTGTTGGAATCTTAAATATCAATCTTTGATCTTCTCTTGAAAATTAAATAAACTACAAACTTTCTTTAAGGTGTATACTTAAAAAAATGGTTGAGTGATATAGTATAATGACAGCATTGTAAAAATAGGAAAATCAGCATCAAATTTAAAGTAGTTAATATTACACATTCCACAAACTTAATTCAACATTTGAGAAAACTTGTTTGTCCTTCATTTCATATGATGTATAATTAGGATCGATGTTGCTTGGATATATTTCATACCATGATTGTCTGAGTATATATTTAAATCCCTTTAAGCTACTAGTAAGATGTAACCAATGGGCATAACTAACAATGATCGGTCATACTTCTACACAAAGAAGATTCTATATTTACATTTTTTATAGCGGAATAGAACTTGTTAAAAAGGAAGATAACCTTTTCTCCGTTCCAAGTCTTTTCAGGGAATTCTGGGACATAGAACTGTACCGGTTTGTCGAGGTCAAGGTCACCGTGCTCTCACAGCTTAGCAACCGCTGTCATGGTGATAGACTTACTAATACTTGCAATACGAAAGATTGTATCCGGTGAGCACTTCAAGCGGTTCTCTACATCTGAATATCCAAAACCTGCAAAATGCAAAGAAACCATATTGCTACACAGATCGAAAATGATATCTTTAAATAGGTCATTTGATTTACAATTTATGAAAACATTAAGTACAGTTGTTTTATTTGTAATATATCATCACTTCATTTCAGACAGATTTACTAGTGTTGTAACCAGCTAACTGAGCTAAGGTTAATACGCATGTAACATTTTGTCGATTAAAACAAAACACCGAGTGCATGTTGGCTAAACATGAAGTTAATATGATGTAAAGTTCTATGAAATATGGGAACATTTGAGTCTTGCGTTATACACTGTCTACTCAAGTTTACTCATGCGAAAGTACTTTACCTTCCGTCCAGACGCCCTTCCCGTCTACTGAAACAGCTATCACAACTCCCGGACTGCCAGTTTCATCCTAAAATACAACAGACATAAATGTTAAGTCCAAAACAGAATCTGCTGGGGGAAAACACAACTCATAAGTTTATACCTTTTATCTAAACTATGAAAACATTGAATAACATTTTATTTGAATATTCTGATTAAATTTTTGATGTAACGCAAATAAACATAAATATGATAAAAAAATGAATTAGTGTCAAATGTCTGTGAAATTTTCGAACGTTTCACTTCATAAGCTAGAAACATTGTTTAAATGTTGAATATTGTGTTGTTGAATGAAGCATATTAACAAGGACGGGACTGATAGTACACATATCAACGTAGTTCTGTTGGTCTTACTGAATAGATTAAAAACAGAAGAAATATAACAATGTGACATGAAAAGATAATATCCAACCTTTTTTCTCTGTATCAAATCTCTGCATAGCTTTATTGCCTCCGACAAAGATATTGTATTTCCACGAGACCCTGCAGTTTTGTTTTCTGAATGTTCATCTAACAGCTCACTATTAGCTTCATCTCTGTCAACTGTTGCATTGTGTAACTGAGGGAAAACACACAACCACAAAACAATGGATGTATTATGCAATTGAACAATCAAAGGAAGCCAAATTAATGAAAACTTATCAAATAGGAACTGCACCTTTGCTCCTTTTAGGAGCGGGTTTTCAATTCATTAGAAAATATACCAGCTTAAACGTATAAGTGGTTCATGTGTCATACATTCAGAATGGTAGCTGATAATTAAATCCATATGATCCGGCATGTATGTCAGTTTTAGTGTATTTTTACCTTGATGAATAGTCCGCCGACTAGTACAGCTCCAGTCAAAAGGCCGGTCTTTATAACCCTCTTCGCATCCAAACGTGGTTTCTTCATGCCGTTATTGTGAAGATACCTTTCATTACTACGGGAAATTTTAATACTCTCTCCAACTCTTCTGCAGCCTCGGAGACAACATAGAAGTCTGGACTGTTGTATTCTTAACATTTTCTTTTTCTGCAATGATAATAATTGACCAATGTTACGTCAGCGCTTCGCAGTTTCTACGCTTAAAGTGAGCTTTGTTGAACCGTATATGTCCCGGAACGTATGCATCACACGTGCGTGATATATTCGACCGTAAATATAACACGTGATTAATGTGAAATATTCGTTCAGTCATTTTGACAGTTTACACCGAAACGTATATGTATTTTCACACGTGTGATATATTCGGTCGAATTTTTCACATGCGTGATATATTCGCTCGAATTTTTCACACGCGTGATATATTCGCTCGAATTTTTCACACGTGTGATATATTCGTTCTGGTCATTTTGACAGTTTACACCTATATTTATTTGTGATACTTTAGTGTATAAAACTACTAATTATACTTTTGTAGGAAGTGGGTGGCAACCTACCCGTCCCTGTGCCGTTTGCCGGAGCCGTTGTAACAATGTTTAGGAACCCCATAGAATAATAACCCCGGTCATTATTTTTTTGAAGAATAGTGACCCCCCAGGAACTATGACTGATTTTAGGTGGATTTGAATCGAAGAAACTAAATGTTACACAAAGACACAAAGGATATTGTAGCTGCAGGGAAATAAAAAGAGATACGATTGTTTCATTCACAATTTTCAGTCCTGTGTTTGACCTTTAACCTCTGAGTGTGACCTTAGACCTAGGGACCTGGTTCTTGCACAATAGACCATATCAACGAAGAGTCACGTGGTCTGTTCAAGGTAAACATCAGATAAACTGCGGCTGAACTCTAGCAGTGTTTACAACTGCAATACACTGGCTAGTGTAAGATTGGTGTTGATAATTAGCACTGCAGGAATTGTTAAACCTTATATAATCCCTGATAAGCCCACAATAAATAAAACATTAGCATCCTCTTTTAATCAACACACTTGCATTCAACATTCATTCGCAAGTTTATAATGTATCTTACAGTATATCATTTTACTACATATCAAAACAAAGATGCATCTTCAAGTTCTTCAGAATGGACTAAAAACTAATTGGGATACCCAAGTTATTTTCTATTATTCAAATTGCAGACTATATAAAACAAAATGAAAAAAAACAGCATTTGATAAAGGATATAATTTCTTTATTGAAAGTTACATACATGAAGCATGTGTAAGTAAGAGAATAAACATTTATATTACCTTTTTAAATGGTCATATCGGTTTATAGTTAAGAATGATGCTCAAAACACAGTGGATGCTTTAAAAACATACAAGAAATAAGTTTCACCAAGTTATTTCTGTTATTGACAAATACAAACTAAGATATACAATCAGGTCATAACGGAAAAGGTGGAATGTTTATTTTTGAATAGGATAGTCAAAAAAGATTTTTACAGATTTCCTCTTTATTCAATGTGAATGAAACTGTTATACATATCGTTATTTTTGGGTTAAAACTATGGCAATGTTTATAATTCTAGGAGTATAAATCACTGATTAATGTTTTATATAAAATTTTGATGGTCGCTTTGAACGGTAATATCAGTTTAATGATCAATTACGCCTAAAACAGCATAATTATTATTACCAGCTAGGTAATTAGGCAAATGACACTAGCAGGGGTCAAATGGTGTGACTTTGTTGTGTTCACAAAGAAGGGATTATTTGTTGAACGTATTTATTTTGATAAATTTGTTTGGGGAGACATGTTTACAAAATTTGCAAAAACATACCTTTTGTTGTTCTAAATCGTTTGGAAATTGATGCATGGATACATTTTCTTCATAACCAGACCCTTTGCAATTTGGCACACAACAATAAAACACCATAATTATCCTGCAACCTTAGATTATCAAATGTGTATTTCAATAGAGTGTAAATAGGAATGAGAGCTCAGCTGATAAGCCCTTCAACATGTTTACCTAGATAAGATCACGTTACTTTCTCCGCTGATATCGTCTATACACCATGGTATGAAAATCCTTCAGTACAAAAACTCATTTTTCGATTTGACCTTTGACCTCAAACTGTGACCTTGACCGTAGACATAGGAATTGTTCATCTGTATGACTCTTCGTCTCATTAACGTAAACATTTATGCAATGTTACATCAATATCCCTTCAAGTATATAGTAGAAATGCTCCGGACAAAGTCATTCTTAATTCGACAAATGACACTCCTTCTCATTGAGGTTAACATTTATGCCAAATATAAACACGATTGCTCCTTGCATGTCAAAGTTATGGTCCGGACAAAATCAGTCTGGACGGACGCACGGGCTCACAGACGCACGGATGCACATACACCGACTGCCAAAAGCGGCGACTATGTCGAGCTCACCGCAAGTGGGCTCGACAAGAATGATCGAGGGTCATTACCATCTTACGGTTATTTTACATTGTTTCACCGGCCATCAAATATATCAAGTTTGATCTGTGTTTAATCTGTGATAAATGTATTGTGTTATAAAGAAAAAAATGTATAGTGATGTTTTATAATCAATGCTGTTCTGAGATAATTTCCTGTTAATAATCACCACTCAAGGGCCACACGAACGCAGTCGATAACTTTCAAGAACACCCGATCGAAATTTGACCAAACATTATTTATACAAATTAAAGACATAATACACACCACACCTTCCAGTGGGAATGTCTAGTTCCCATACAATATGTTGGGACCGATCGGATCGACTTGGTTGTGGTAAGCAGAATCTATGCGGCATAACTTAATCAACCATATTTGATTGTTTTCACTATGGTGGTTTTTTTTTTCAAATTGATCAAAATGTGACCTATTCGTTGAAAATTTCGTTTTTATTTGCCTTTTTCTGCATGTGAGATATTCGTTTTCGTGTTCCTATAAAATTCGAAGTCAAATGTATACATCACATTTTATGTGCCATATACGTTTCACGCGAATACTATTTTCGACCGAATATATCACACGTGTGACATATGCGGTCGAATTTTTCTCTCGTGTGATATATACGTTCCGGGACATATACGGTTCAACAGAGCTTCATAAATTAATATCAGCACCACACATAATCCATATATTAGAACAGTACTAGTATTTCATAAACAAATTCGGCTTAATTTACTCTTTTCAAATACTTAAAGGATAAAGAATTTATATCCTTTTGCTTGAATATATGATAAGTATACTTACTTACATCACATTTATACACAACGACGAAATTAGCATTCTTCACATGACCTCGGCTTGGCCTGCTTAAGATCTGCTCGCGTTATCTCAGTAATGCAGAAAGAAGATCGTGTTGGAATGACAGTCTAGCCTGTGTTCCTAAAGTATGATAAACATACAAAGTACCTGATAAATTGTTAGATGTCATTAGAATTGCGGGTTTTCTACAATGTTATTTACTAACTAAAGCGAGTAATTTCAAGCATTAATATGAAGTTAAGACATGATCTTCGGAAATACTGGGCTGTTTAGTATATGAGCAATATCCATTGTATCGGTTAGATTAAATTACTTTGACTACATTCAAAACATGGATCTAGATCCATTCAAACATAGCTGGGTCACAAAACGCTCAGTAAGATATTACTTATAAAGGCTGATCTCACAAATAATTTCAAATTGGTTCGGGTCAACATTTGATCCAACAACGTATTTAAATCTAATTAAATCAAATATTAGATCAAGATAGATCTTCGTAAAACGATAATACTTCATTTCGGTTTAAATAAAACGTAAGAAATAAATTGCCACATACCTTATTTAGACCATTCAACGGTCTAATTACAATGGAACTGATCGTTAAATGACGTATTTGTTTCTAAGGGAAGTAACTTTTTAAATCTGGCATGTAGTATATCGGCTCACCATTTGATCCGCTTTTTTGGATCTGATATTTCTATAGTTGTCGCCCATCCAAAAACTATATCGCTGGATTCAACGTCGAATTAAGGTAACTGCACTATTGTCTTTAGTGGGTGGGGCGCATTTTTTTTTTTTTTTTCATTTTCATTTTTACCTTTTGACTCTAATATATAGTGTTTCATTTGGTTGGGATGCCATAATATTGCAGTATACTGACACTAATAATTCCTGTAAAGAAAACTATAAATTAGTGAATTATTATGAAGAACGGATACATTTTAAAACATTTTCTTGCTCGTTGACGAACAAATACTTAGTGACAGAATCAGCGAAAATAAAGGAACTAAAATACAGTTTTCACCATTATCAACATACTCTTGTTGTAAAAATGTCTATTTTCCAAGCCATTCATATGTCAAAATGTAGATCTGTTCTTCATTATAAGTCACTAATTTCAACTTTTCTTAACATGAACTTCTAGTGTAATTATACTACAACATTATGGCATCCCAGCTAGGGTAAAAAAAGTTTTATGTAAAAAAAAGAAATGAAAAATAATAAAACATGCACCCCATCCACTAAAACAATTGTGCACTACCTTAATTAAACTAACAGGTGAAGCAGACTTTAGTAGTATATAGGGTCCGTGGGGACAGATGGTTACTGTTGTATCATCCGCTAAAATAGATGTTCCATTTCGGAATATCACATATTGCACGATAAATATGACATAAAGAGTACACATTGTATTCCTTGATTGCAGAACTTTATTAATTGACATATGTAACAGGGGCCCGCCAGGTGCTCGGACCATTAATCGATGCATTAAATGCAATTGAATGGCCAAAAATAACAATTCCATTTGTCTTGTACTGATTGTCTCTGCGCGTGTCTACAGGCGTTCGGGACGTACATCATTCAGCTCTGTGCTTTTAGAGAAAAATACATGTAGTCATCGTCTAATGGCGGGATGTTTTCGTGTCAAAAATCGAACATGGAAAGTGTTCTTGAATAGGTAAGTTGACTGTGTATGTATTATGCATAAAACAAGTCCCTGTAGCCATATCAATCAGATAACTATTGCTGAATATGTTTTAAGGAGAACCTTAAAAATAACGGGTATTTTTCTGGTTCTCAACATGAATTTTGAATGTCGTTTAAATGTGATATGCGACCTACCCTCTTGATTGATAGGTATAGACTGTATTTATTTTCTTTTTGGTTTTGTTGTTTTTTTTGTGTGTGTTCAAACGTCACACTTTCTTTCTATTGTGCTTAGGCTGTATGTAAACTTATACATTTTTGGAAATGTCTGTTCAGTATTTTTAAACAAATAATGATTAAAAAACAAGTGATGATGCGTTTTACTACCAAAAGAAATAGCTATAACAATTGTAATGAATCCCTTACCCTATTCCTTTGGTCATTGCTCGTTGCTGGAGGGAACCGTGTCATTGTTGTTTATTTTAATTTGATGACCATTAGAAGCTAGAAGTGTGTGTGTGTGTGCGTGCGTGCGTGCGTGCGTGCGTGCGTGCGTGCGTGCGTGCGTGCGTGTGTGTGTGTTAAAACTTCCCGAAATATGAAAAGAATATATAAAAGATGTAATAAAACATGTTGGTGAAGGGTACGACATTTTGTGATATTCAATGGTCTGTTTCTTTCTGTAATAATGAGCAACATACGCTTTCTAAACACAAAGAAAAAAGATAAAAACGCTTGAATCTTTTGTCAAATGAAATTGTGGCTTTCGGCAGGCGGCACCTTAACTTTTTACACTGGTGTTACTCCAAAACTAATCAGACGATTTTTTTTATATATACGCTCTAACGATATTGAATAAAGGTAATAAAAAAGTACACAAATTATAAATATTTAATCATTTTTTAAGTCCATGCATTATCTACATAATTTAATAAAAGGAGTCCATCGAGGGACGACAATCGTTACCTCCCAACCGCCAACCTCGGGAACTCTGGAGGGCTGAAATAAATTACATAAGAGAAACTGTAATAGTTTGAATGATTCAAAATCAACTGAACTAGGCTTACAGAAAATCTTGTACTTCTCTTTCAGCAAAAAAGTTGTACATTTGAATAGCAGCTTTATAATTTAAATCTGGTTTGTTGCGATCTTTGTATAAGACGATAGAATTGTTTTTTCACAAGAATTTCTACATCGATTGAAGACCAGACTTTAGTTGTTGTTTTTTTCTTCAGTTTTTATAATATATTTTCCGTCTAGGATCTGACCAATTCTTGTTTCAAGAGGTCAGAGGTAAACTCCCGCTGGCCGGATTTGAACCCTCAACATTAAAATGAGTAGTCCCGATCTCAGATAGCACACTTCATCACCCCTCTGATAAACCACCCGCGCCCCATTTTAAAACAATCTAATTATCAAAGACCTGAAATTCCCTTATGACTTATTCATCAATTTTTCAATATTTGTGTTATGACAGACAACTCACTTGTATTCACAGATGTATTTCTCTCTCCGGTCACACATAACATCTGCAAGCTGGAAATCATGCACCTTACCATCACCTTCAAATTTATCCAAGAGGACACACCTTTCATCGTTCTGTCCGAGATGTTGATCAGGCTCTCCATCCGCCCACATATTGAATACCGTACTGTTATAAACTGTACGGCTTATAGCCCACTCCCAGACGCTGATGTGGCGTTTATCGCTCAAGGCTGTCCATCTACTGATACCTTCAATAGAAAGAACGACAAATACAGACTCGTAGGCATGCTTAAGTCCTAGAATAGTAACCAATTTGCTTAATAACATTTAACGTTATACTACTCTTTAAAGCCGTTTTTTTCACTGGTTCTTAAAAGTAATAACGTTTGTAAAGGATCACTCTTAAAATCAAGTTAGTTTTTGTAAATAATATGTGAAGTTAGATTTTAGAGATTTAGCTCTTCAAATACACCCAACCCCCCCCCACCCCACCCCCTCGCGAGTATGTTTACTATAATTATGTACGCAAAAAAATACTAATAAGGTACATTCATTCTCCCGACAAGCTCTTCTTAAAAGCTGATACTCATTTTCTGAATCTATTTCTACTAATTATGCCCCTAATACTTGACATGTTACCTGTAATGAAAATAATAAGTTATACACTGACAGACTGAATAAATTATTTGATATCATCAATATGGTGAATGATAAAAAATGTCATATCCCCTTGCGCCCTTTTTGTGGGGAAATCTTTTAGTGATTTTCCAGGATTTTGTTGGAGAAAATCGGCAAAATATTTCCAGAATTTATTAAAATAAAGCAATTCTTGTATGGGAAAATGTCATTAGAAATCATTAAAAATGACAAATATCAATGTAAAAATGATGATTTTAATAACAAGGTTGATAAAACTTTTACTTTTGAGGTGGATGGGGAATTTTACAAGCATTTCGGGGAAAATTTAACTGGACTTGGGGAAATATAAATCGGCTACAGAAAATAGAAGGTAAATATACCCTTCAACGGTTTCGTTCAGTATTACAGCTATGTCTTTTAGCTACAACTGTTTTAAACACACTAAACCGTTAAAAAGTGGAATCAAACCCTTATTTCAAGAATCATATCACCAGCAGAATATTTATAACCTTGTTCTCTGTTTTTACACGAAAACTATGTTCATTACATCAAACGTTTACACATATGTGTAGTAGTCTTATAATTATCTGCATACACTTGCTTACCAATGACCCTGTCCATGTTTCCCTATCATGGCTGAAAAAGTAGCACGACAACGTGGAAGTTTCGTTGTAAATTGTATCGAACCCATCAGGACATGCTGCAATAGGACAAAAATGAAGCTGGTCAAATGATACAGCACTATCGGTATCTGGGTGGGTAATTGTTATTCAACTGTTTAAATTTTACTCTGAATTTTAAAATTGTCTTTTGGACATTATTTAATACCTATTGAGATGTGCATAGAAATTTTACCAACTGAATAGCAAGCACTGTAGACTATGATCAAACCACCGTGTCTCTCAGCCTGATCATTGTTTACCGTTGTCACACATAGCATAAATCTGAATCCAGATTGTGTAATGTTTTTGCACACACCATTATGACTGTATGATGTAAGCGACCATAGTGAGACTGCATGAATCTACAGGATGATCATAGTCTGCACTTGTCACAAATGCAAGAAGTATCAATGATAAGTTTTTGCGTAGACAGTAAAATTGACAAAGTGCATACATTGTTTGATTAATAATCTGTTTTTATTTTACAGGTATGTGTTCTGTTACCCTTGTATCTACGATTATGTTAAAGACTATAAGAAGTGCCAAGTGACAAAGTTTCCAGCAAAAACTGACCACTTGATTAAATGATATATCTCAGGATCTTAGCATCTACAATGAGCTTGAGAAGAATTATAGTCTGGATTATATATATGACACTGTGATAATTACCCAAAAGAAAGAAGTAATGATAAAGATATGTATTGGAAAAAGCGGAAATGGAGTTAGCCAAATTTATGTGGAAGGGTCCACTTTTTAGGGCTGTAGATATATTAAATTTAGTGAATTCTTGGAGAGTAAACCCACAAATATCAGCATATTTTGAAATATGTGTGAATGCTAAACATGAATTCTCAGACACTATCACTGCGGATATCGATGATAATTGAAGCCTCTTAAAATTTCTACACACATTTGTCTTCTTCAGTCATCAAAACAAGGGATGTCAGGTTTACAAATGACGATGGTTTGTAAACGAAGCTGTTGTGTTAACGACCAGAACATGATAACATGCACATTATATAGACATGGAAAGATACTTAAGTTGTTTTTTGGAAAATATTTTGCGTTAAACTGTTTTAAGACTGTTGAGTAGCGCATAAATCCTTTTTCAGTTCTGCATTCTCAACAACTACACCGCTCAAAAGTTGATTGATCTATTGAAACACAAATAAATAAAAATGTTTCAGTGTGTGACACTCTCTTTTGTTTTCTTCCGATGTAGTATTCAATAATAATAATGAAAGTAAACCAAACTAATCTTTTGTCAGCTTGGAGTTCAATTGAAAACTTTCAAACTCAGAGTGTTCTCATCTTGTTTGTTCTGTACATTTGACTTGCTTGCTGTTGTTACATCTGGCAAAAGTGCTACCATTGTAAAAATTAATATTTATGTTGTAGTGTGTACCTTGTCAGCTGCCTTTGGTCATAGAGGATTCATTCTTCTATGTGTTGTTTTTCTTAGTACCGTAGCTTATGGGTGCTTTGCTTGATGGTGTTGTTTTTTATCTCTGTTTTAACTCCAAACTATGATTTCCTTGCAAATGCAAACTCTTATCAATTCACACATGTGAAAACATGTCTCAAACCTGAAATTACTCGAGTTATTTAGAAAGTTTAATAGGAATTATTCTGATACTATGAGAATACATGTAACTAAAGTTCAAAACTCTCTATCACCTTCTGAACTTTCCTTATTTAGATGTGATTATAATGTGTATACGTAGAAAGTGATGACATGTCGCTAGTAAACAAAGAACCTGTCTCAGATGCCAGTGGCAGAGCTTGAAAATGAAGTCGAATCTATTTAAATAAATCAACATGGAGACTCTTGTCAGTTTGCAGGTTAGCTATAAACACCTTTCTAACAAAATTCTTAATGCTAGGACCGATATTATTCTTAATCTATATCAATGACATTGTCAGAGATTAGCTCTAATATACGACTTTTTGCAGACGACACTAGTCTTTATGTTATAGTTGACAATCCTGTTTCAGCAGCAAACGAACTAAATCGTGATCTTAGCATAATTGATACTTGGGCTAAAACTTGGTTGGTCAATTGTAATCCAAACAAAACCGAATCACTTATAATAACTAGAAAAAATAATAAAACTAATCATCCAAACCTCGTTATGAACAACACGGTAATTACAGATGTTAACGAACATAAACGTTTAGGTATTTATCTTTATCATGATGCAAAGTGGTCTTCAGCTATTAAATTCATAACAGACAAGGCATGGAAACGTATTGCAATCCTCAGACAGTTCAAATTTGTTGTCGACAGAAAATCTCTCGAGAGAATGTATTTTAGTTTCATTAGACCTCTTGGAATACGGTGACATAGTCTGGTCAAATTGCACCATCGAACAATTAAATCATATTGAAGAAATCCAAACAAGCTTCCCGAGTCATCACTTGTGCAACTGAGTTATGTGAAATTAACAGACTTTATGACGACTTAAATGGCAAAAATTAATTGACCGACGTAATCAACACAAATTGATGATATTTTATAAAATGACACAATTTAAGTCCAGAGTACCTCCAACCCTTGGTTCCAGAACGAAATGAGTCCAGATCAGCATAAACATTGCGAAACAGCACAACTTACTCACAAAGTCAATGCAATACAACCCTCTATTCCAACTCTTTTCTGCCATCTACCGTTCGCACTTGCAACAACCTTCCTGACGAAATAAAAAAAAACATAACTAGCTTGACAGTGTTTAAATCTAGGATATCTGGAAACTCCACCAAACCCCCATAATTATATTATATTAAATACTGGTGCCAGAAAACTTCAGATTCACCACTGTAGACTAAGATTAGATTGTAGTCCCCTTAACAATTTTCTCTTCAGGAGAAACCTTATTAATTCACCTTTATGCACGTGTGGAGTCATTGAATCCTCCGATCACTACCTTCTAAGATGCCATAACTTCTACAATCAAAGACAACACAATTTCGACAATTTACCATGCCCACCTCTTCTGCAAAACTTATTATACGGTTCTGAATACGTTACAATTGACCAAAACTAATTCTTTTTCAATCAAGTTAAGAAATACATAGAGGCAGCCAAACGATTTGAATAAAACATGTTTTTACTTGGCTGAATCAACCTTCCTTTCTTCCTTCCTCTATTTGTCCTTCCCTTCTTTCCTCCTTCCCTCCCATCTCTATTTGCTGTTTTTATTTTACTTTGTATCATATTGTTCTAAATCTTGAATATCATATTTGTTAACACTGTTACCGGAATATTACATGCACATTAAGACAAAATAGTATTTAGATTTGAAAAAGAGTTAAT
Organism: Saxidomus purpurata; assembly: GCA_022818135.1. Lineage (NCBI taxonomy): Eukaryota > Metazoa > Mollusca > Bivalvia > Venerida > Veneridae > Saxidomus > Saxidomus purpurata. The sequence goes on from JAFMSR010000007.1 coordinate 48,848,264, forward strand.
ATAAGTGTTGATACACTTGTTCTCTCATCCTTTCACGACTATTTGTTAATTATTGTCTGTTGTATTAAATGTGCTTCTGTTGAATAAATAGAGTTTAAACTAACAACATTCTTCAAAGGTTTATACGTTTATCTTGTTTTTATAAGCAAAACATTAAGAAATAATGGTTCAAATGACTACTAAAAGCCTTTTCTCGCTCAAAAGAGAACATCTGCAATGGACTGGACCTACAAATTAACACAGGGTACAAGCCCCACGTAACGAAATTTCCATCTCAGTCTAGAGTTCATGACAATTTGAAATACTTTCATGACAGTTGGGTATTCAAAATAAGATCTTTTGAGTGCTCTGAAGGATTTTCTGTGATTTGAAATGCTGACCTAGTTTTTGACACCATATGACCCTATTTCAAAGAATAGAGAATAGAAGACAAACATTTTAACAAACTTTCATGATGATTTGGACCAAGATATAGCCTCTAGTGGTGCAAAAACAAAAATATCTATTTTATATGAAGCTACATTCATGAAATTTGGACCGTGTGTGCAATTTTATAAACGAGTTTTTATGTTATTTTCCCACCATCTTTCGTTGACAACCTTGAGTTTTATGAGCCTTTTCTACATTCAGACAACATTTAGCCTTTAAAAAACTGAACTTGTTTTTGCCACCCTATTTTGACCTCGTGACCAATATAAAACCTTAACAAACTTGGTGGGAGACCACAAGAAAATCAGTGCAAAACTTTGAATATCATGTATAAGTTACGTACCTTGCAGTTGGACAAAAAGATTTTTGAACTTTTCAATGTTAGTCAATGCCGAACACAAGACCCCATAGCGGAGCCAATTGGGAAGCCGTGGGTACGATTCGAAGACACATGGTACAGAACCAATAGGCAATACTTCTTACCAAAGATAACATCTACGGACAAAGAGATTTTCAAACATGTTTAGCTTTACAGATGTATGTGTTATGTTAAACAAAGGACCTGATGCGGGGCCAATACTAACCCCGGTGCATAATTTGAACAATCTTCGTAGAGAACAAGATAATGGTACAGCTCAAATATCTGGAAGTTCCTAGACTTTCGGACAACAGATTGTCATTGTTATCTATTTTTAGCCCAACATACCATGTGTTCAAGAAACTGGAACCATTTTAACAAACTTCAGAGAACACATTACCTGGATGCTTTTGGCCTTGCTTGTTGAATTCGTAAGAAGTTGTTTGCACCGGACATTCAAGCGGGTCCTGAGAGCTCACCAGAAACTCGCATCATTATATCTGTATAATGATTATACTGTTATACATGCGATAATATTATGATCAAGGTAGCCATTCATCTAAAATTTTACTTACCGAAACGGTGGAAAATGATGCTGCATAATTATAATTTAAGTACTGCTTGTAAGCGTGATATACCCGAGGTGGTTAAAATTGTTATGGCTATATGCGAAGGGTGACTATCTCATATACAGCAAAGAGCTGACAGGCGCGGAAGTTCGACTGGTATCGCCTGTTCAAACAATCCAATCATGATTTTACTGAGCTGGGACAGAATAAAGATGTAACTAAATGTATAATGTTATCAATTTTGTATCAACTTCACGCTTCCATGAACCTCCATTGAATCATGCGCGGGTAGATGCATTTATGTGTGAACTAGTCCGAACCAAAATTCACTTTTTACTAACGTTTAGTGGTGTTTAATAAAACATGTATTATAATGAATAGATAGCTAATAGTTTTGTCAGTGTTAAAGTGTATGCTGGAATGAAAAGGGATTACTGTGTTGATCGAGCTAAATGTAATTTTTTAAGCGCATACTCTTCTAGCCCAAGAATGTTTCTTCATTAAGTAAATGTAGTGATAGAAAGAAGAACCGTATATTAAAGGCCCATCTACACAGTAAACCTTGATGTATAAACCTAAGGAGTACGTTTTTGAGGGGTGTAAGTCGTGAACGTATACACAGTAAATCATGGTTAATGCAACATATTTAATTATTTAAAAAAATGTATTTCGCACATAGGAAACTTTAAAATCTTCATAATATATGTTTGTTTTGTAAAAACTAATGTTGCTAGTAGGGATATTATTTATAGAAAGACAATGCGTGCGATCCTGCACAGCCAAGAAAGATAAATTTTATTTATATCATGTACTATTTTTTATTCACAAAATAATTTAAATATCTAACTAATTTATAGTCAATATAAAAACAAGAAATGTTTTTTTTCTGCATTGTTTTATTCAATTTCAAACTATTTTGTTTGCATTTCCACCGTAATTATAATCTCTCTCACACTGCTCTGGAATTTTAATCTAATTAGGCGCTGTCACCTGGGCAATAAATAAAACCTCTGTGTGGGGTCCGTACACCAAGGTTTAGCGGATAGGACTTTCTCTATCCCAAAAATGGAGTATACATTTCAGGAAAAACGTACGTTTGACCAATCTACACAGTAAACTTTGATTTATAGATCAAAATGTATAAAGCAAGGTTTACTCTGTAGATGGCCCTTAAGGCTTTTAAACTTCTTTAGAACCCTCCCTTCAACAAGGACATGCACACACACTGATTACATGTACTTGAAATACAATTTTATAGGTCCTGTACGGACACATTCTACATACCAGAGGTTATCCAGAACAATCCCAGTGGAACTCTTCCTATTGACACTCGTGAAAAACTTGAGATAGATAATACCCTGCAGTTGCACTACGAGACTTTCGGGTTTGAGATACAACGTCTTTTGTTAAGAAAGGAAGCTGATTTAGAAAAAGTCAGAAAGTTTAGGAAGGAAATCAACGCCAAGCTCGATGAAATAGAGAAAAAATCTGTTGCTGACATAGAGGATAGATACAAATCCTTTGTGGTTAAGTTAGAAGAGGGAATGAAATTGTTTGAAGCCAACCAAACTAATGTTAGCTCGGCTCGAGACAAAGTAGAGTGTGCTGGCATCAACGAGTTGCAGGACTTTGTAAATGCCAAGAAAGGGAATAATGTCGTAAGCTACGCTTTCGAATGCATCAATGCCAACTTACAGCGCATGCAGAAGGTCGATATAGATTTTACAGCTGATCCGAAGATTCTCGCTATTTTAAAAGGAACAAATGCACTGGGCAAGATCATACAGACAGATGGGGGTACACTCGGAACATCTGCAATCGCCTTACCTGAACAACACAGGGAAACAAACGAGAAAAAATCCACTACCGGCAACACTAAATGGTCAGAGACTCCGCGCCAAATGAGAAGAGAGACAGAATCCTCTGTTGATCGTAACCCTCAACAACTACAAATAGCACACGTACCAGATTTCAAAGATGCTTACAGTAATCTGTCAAATTCAACGACACCTATATTGTATCCTATCACTATGTAAATAGAAAGCTTCCACTTACATCAAAAGTTTCCACTATAGAAAATATATCGTCAACAATTTTCTTGAAACACTGGGAAATTATACAATTACTTATTACTTGTGTATACTTTACTTGATTGTACACCTAAAAATGGGACAGTCAAATAAACTTGTGCCTTTCATTTCATTCGTTCATTTATTTATTAGATTATTTGAAATTAATTAACAATCAACACATATGCAACCCTGCTTCGTTAAGCATATTAATTCAGTTCAACATTACCTTCGGGAATTAGGAGAATTACATATATATGTTTTACTAAATGCAACAATAAAGTTTACAAAATAAAATTTCAATATCCCTGGGTTATTTGGATGCTTGTTATATAAAAAAAACATTGTCACTGATGGATGATAAACGATAGAAAAGGTTGGGTTTTGAAAAATATCTTTAACAATTAACGAATCCATAAAGCTTATATTTTTCATATATCTAAAACCACTAACATTAAAATCAAATTATTAACTTTGAATAGACCCACTTACGTCCATGTTACACTAAGCCGAAGGTATGTGTGCATTTTGCTTTTGGCGAAGATATTTATAATTCACATTCAGTATATTTAGTATATACATGACACAAAATGAGTTTCATCATATTTTGCATATTTCAAATCAATTGTGCGAGGGGTGTTTTATAAAACTCAATATCCATAAAACTTTCATTTCTTTCTCCTCATACAGGTCATGGAAAAAAAGTTCTTTAATATCATCTTGACATATGGCCAAATATTATAAATATTTCCAGACGTAGCCTTTAAATAGACTTGCAAACTTAACAGTCGCTGTACTTTAACTGCGTTTTCTACGACCCGGTTTTTAAGAACTTGTATCCAATAGAAACCAAAGTAGTATGATTTGAACATACTTACTGGAAGATATGCGATACATTGAATATCTGTGTAAGTTCCTAGCATTGCAGTTGGACAAAGTTAATGTCAGACAATACCAAACAATAGATACCCATACAGGACAAATTTGGACCCTATGGGTACGATTCGAACACACCTGGTACAGAACAACTACAAAATACATGTTTTCAAATACATGTATCATCTTCGCACAAAAATGAATGTTTGCTATACATGTCTATGTAAAACAAATGACTCTCACAGCAGGACCAATGTCAAGTGGTATGACTAGATCAAACTTGATAGAAGACCGCAAGGCAATAGCCAAGCTATGGGCCTTACTGTATAAATAAAAGAGTATCGCACCCCACCCCCACCCCCACCCGTATAGGTCTATGTTCAACAGAAGCCCATGTTGAATCAATACTGACTTCGGTTGCAGAATTTGAACAAATTAAGTAGAAGACTACTAGACAATATCTAATATAAGCTCTTAGAGTTGCCGTTTTTAAAGAAGATTTTCAAAGCTCTCTGGCTATCTTTAGCTATTGTTATCATATTGTTAAATCAACTGGTATCATTGTCAACAAATATCAGAGAGCGCAATGCAAGAATGCTTCTAGCATAATTTGGTGAAATTCCATGATGCATTTTTTGAGGTGTTTGAAGCGAATTGTGGGCGACTGACGTCTAGTCTGCTCCTAGAGACTCCGCGTTAGCTCCCATTATTTATATACATTTTTTGTATGTTCCTAATGTATAATGACCCAGGTACTCATGTTAGCAAAAGTCAATGTTACTTTCTGACGCGGCAAATTATGGCACTGAAAAAGTACTGCAAACACTATTTTTAGACGTAAGATATCCATTTTGCTGACATAGAGATATTTTTTGTCATTGCTATGTGCGAAACGTGACTACCTTGTTTATGGCAAAGAAACCCTAATGCATGGTATTTAACCCTTATTGTTCAGCTGTTCTAAATAATGATATTATTGACCTTGAACATAATATACTCTTAACAATTTTACATTTATTTCCACGCGTTAAATTACCTCAGCGCGCAGTTGCATTTATTTCAGATTGTCTGAAGGATTTTTCAAGTCCATACAGACCACGATTATTTTTAACGTTTAAAACTATATTTAATAATGTTTGGATTGAGATATAGCTAAAGGTTTCGTCAGTTACTACTCGTTAACTAATATAACAATGAATACATGTATATGAGTTAACAGGAACATTTAGTTTAAACAGTATGTATTCTATGTAAATGTTTGCAAGCAAATATAAAATATATGTTTTAGTCTGAAGGATTTGTAAACACGATTACTGCAAATATTTAAATTGCAGAATAAGATAAATGTGTTGTCGGACAGACAACTATTGAAGCGTGATAAACGAAAATTGATCCAAGATTGTTGACACGAAAATGGATTTCGGAGGAAGTTTAGATACTGACGTACTGCATGATGAAACGTTTGACCTACTATGCAGAATTTGTAAACGTAAGAACAAAAACCAAGAGGCTGAAAAATATTGTGTGGAATGTGACGACTATTACTGTGACAGTTGCGTTAATGTACACGAGTATGTGCCTTCGTTAACTGGGCACAAGGTCCTAGACAAAGGACAGTTTCCATCGGGATCCACAAAAATGAAATCGCAGACCAGCCAGAATGTGCCAACTGCGCCGACAGAGAGATGCGATAGACACAGTGATTACTATATTGACATGTATTGCCAAAACCATGACGACGTTGGTTGCGCAACATGCATGGCGGCTGAACACAAGTATGTTCAATACTGATATAATTTATAGTGTATCTGTTAGTACATACGCGCCTATTTATTGTCATTATTATTTGTTTTGAAGTTATCTTTCATAGTAAAAGAATATCAAGATATTTTGCAAACTTATCAAGAAGATCTCCGCGTACTCGGAAACATACAAATTCTCCTTTTTTCCAAGAATCATACCACTTTGAAACTGTCTAACTTTTGATGCTGTCTCTTCAGAAACAACTTCTTGGTTTAAATCTAAAATTTAAGTCTGCTACCTGTTCTCGGGCAGCAGACACCTACGTCTTGTAAATAGTTTATGTGGCAAATAATATCTTTGGTCTTTTTCTTTCTATCATACATCCGTTGAGTTATTTATTTAGGATGTATCGATTTTTGTTATATGAACTTGATCAAAGAAATTTGCCACCTATTCACCAGTCATAATGCTCCAGTTGCAGCGAGTACAATATCGATGGATGGATAGATAATATAGATAGATAGATCTGTATATAGTTTGCTTAACGATATTAATCGAGACAGTAGTTTTGGTCTTATTCTCGGATACTTAAAGTTCAGTCTTTCAATTAAAACATGAACAGTATTATTTGATATATATCGATGACTTTTCAAATATAGAACAAGAAGACGCGGCAATGCCGCCAAAGCAGGTTTAAACAGCGCCTGTAGAATTGTAGAATTAAAAATAACAGTCATCTTGACTGCTCCCTATCTTAGTAACAGTGCCCTTGACCTTGACCCTTGTGACCAAATTTTTTTTCGCTACAATTTAAAAAATAATTTTTTTTTACATTTTTAGTAACAGTGACCTTGACCCTAGTGACCTTGACCCCCATTTGTTTTTGCTTAAAACAATCTAAAAACTAAAAATAAATAAAAATCTATTTTTAGTAACAGTGACCTTGACCCTAGTGACCTTGACCCCTAAATTTTTTTTTTGCTTAAAACAATCTTAAAACTAAAAATAAATAAAAATCTATTTTTAGTAACAGTGACCTTTACCTTGACCCTAGTGACCTTGACCCCAAAAAAAAATTTTTTGCTTAGAACAATCTAAAAACTAAAAATAAATAAAAATCTATTTTTAGTACCAGTGACCTTGACCTTGACCCAAGTGGCCTTGACCCCGAAAAAAAATTCTTGAAAGACTAAAAACTAAAAATAAATAAAAATCTATTTTTAGTGACTGACCTTGACCTTGACCCTAGTGACCTTGACCATAGTGACCCAAAGCTTCCTGTTCACGCAAGCTACCTACACACCAAGTTTCATTACAATTGGTCACTCCTAACTCAAGTTATTGAGTGGAAGCCATTTTTCTATTTTTAGTAACAGTGCCCTTGACCTTGAACCAAGTGACCCCTAATGCAATCCCAAGCTTCCTCTCTACACAAGCTACTTACACACTGAGTTTGATTGCAATTAGTCACTCCTAACTTGAGTTATTGAGCGGAAACTATTTTTCTATTTTTAGTTACAGTGACCTTGACCTTGACCCTAGTGACCCTAAATGCAATCCCAAGCGGCGTCTCCACGCAAGCTACCTACAGACCAAGTTTCATTGTAATTGGTCACTCCTAACTTGATTTATTGAGCGGAAACCATTTTTCTATTTTTAGTTACTGTGACCTTGACCTTGACCCTAGTGACGCCAAATGCAATCCCAAGCGGCGTTTCCACGCAAGCTACCTGCAGACCAAGTTTCATTGTAATCGGTCACTCCTAGCTCTAGTTATTGAGCGGAAACCGTTTGTCTATTTTTAGTAACAGTGACCTTGACCTTGACCCTAGTGACCCCAAATACAATAAATCCCAAGCGGCGTCTCCACGCAAGCTACCTACACACCAAGTTTCATTGCAATTGGTCACTCCTAACTAAAGTTATCCAACGGAAACCAATGTTTGACGCCCGCCCGCCCGCCCGACATACGACATCGCCATTCTAATAAGTAGGTTTTTTTCATGTATTACATGTACATACTTGAAACACAATTTCCTTTTATAGGTCCTGTAGGGACACATTCTACATACCAGAGTTTATCCAGAACAATCCCAGTGGATCTCTCCCTATTGACACTCGTGAAAAACTTGAGATAGTTGCTAATACCCTGCAGTTGCACTACGAAACTTTTGGGTGTGAGAAACAACGTCTTTTGTTAAGAAAGGAAGCTGATTTAGAAAAAGTCAGAAAGTTTAGGAAGGAAATCAATGCTAAGCTCGATGAAATAGAGAACAATTCTATTGCTGACATAGAGGATAGATACAAATCCTTTGTGGTTAAATTAGAAGAGGGAATGAAATGGTTTGAAGCCAACCAAACTAATGTTAGCTCGGCTCGAGACAAAGTAGAGGGTGCTGGCATCAACGATTCGCAGGACTTTGTAAATGCAAAGAAAGGGAATAAGGTCGTAAGCTACGCTTTCGAATGCATCAATGCCAACTTACAGCGCATTCAGAGGGTCGATATAGATTTTACAGCTGATCCGAAGATTGCCGCTATTTTAAAAGGAACAAAAGCACTCGGCAAGATCACACAGACAGATGGGGGTACACTCGGAATATCTGCAATCGCCGTACCTGAACAACACAGGGAAACAAACGAGAAACAATCCACTACAGGCAACATTAAATGGTCAGAGACTCCGCGCCAAATGAGAAGAGAGACAGGGTCCTCTGTTGATCATAACCCTCAACAAGAACATGCACAAGTGATACGAAGCAAGCTGTATTCCGTGAGAATTCCGTCAGATGAAGTTGGGTGTGATATTGTAAGTGCCTGTATTCTAGAAGATGGGTCAATAATTCTGTCTGATCACTACAACAAAAAGTTGAAACGTTTAGACAGTTTTACATATAATGTTATTGACTACTGTGATCTGCCTGGGCAACCGATGCATGTGTGTTCCGTCGGTAAATACGAAGTTGGTGTGTGCTTAAAAAGCGAACGGGAAGTTCATATTATTACACAGAGATACAGCATCCTTTCATTACGAAGCAGGCTGACAATGTCAAATAAGATAACAACTCAGTTTGACTGTTGGGGCATTGCTTATGCTAATGATAAACTTTACATTTCGGACGATAAATCTATTTACATATATAGTATGTCCGGACAAAAGTTGGAGCACTTCAGAATGGACCCTTCCGGACAAGATCTGTTCACTGACATCCGCAGTCTAGCTGTAAATGAGTTTGGTTCAGCGATTTACATCGTTGACTGGGATAAAGGACTGGTTATGCTGGATGATAAGGGACAAGTTGTTGGGAAGTTTAGTGGATCACAGCTAAGCGGTGCGTGCGATTGCTTTCTTAGCAGAGAAAGCCTCTTTGTTTGTGGACGCTACTCCAATAATGTTTTGGATTTTGGACTCAGAGGTGAACTGATTGGTGTAGTATGCAATGCCAGCCATATCCAGGCACTTTGTTGCAACCAGCAAATGTCGAAAATGATTATAGTCAGAGGTTACGATGAAATAGAAGTATATGACGTGATCAAAGACGGTGAATCTGATGTGCAAAAAAAAACCATAAAGGACCCTAGCTTTTGAAATGATAGTAATATCTTTCACCTGACACTCATTGTTTTTGTTGATAATGTTGACCAGCTTCAGCAAATACACGAAAGTGCTGCACAAAGGACAACAACAATCCAGTGTAATGTCATACACATTTGTTTTGTAGATCATTTGTGAGACAGTTTCAAAATTTATTTATCACATACATAACAGTGTTTCAGATATCTAGATTATATTTTAATAAGATACCTGAATGACATTAAACTATAAGGAACATCTCCAAGGGGGTTTCGTCATATTACTATTGTTGAAAAGGATTGCACTTTGTTTAGAAATAATATGTAACTATACGTTCAGTAACAATGTTTCGACTTTATCACTACTGCGATGCGATCTTTCATAGATTAAGTGCTTAACTGGCAAAACTAATTAATTAATTAAATTAATTAAATTCATTAAATTCATTAAATCAAATTAATCAACTGCAAAACTATTGATTTCAGTGTAAGACGCGATAGGATTGTCAAACCTTCATTGTAAATACAGTCAAATCTCGTTAACTCGAAATGCACTTATTCGATATGACGGGTTCACCATTATTATATCCTTCTTTTTTCAATTTCAATAAAAATGCAATATATCAACATACAATGCGATTATTCGACAAAAGTTTTAATCCTACTAGTCCCAAAATTGTTAATTGATGCCTCAGTCACTCGAAACTGTCGGCCGAGGCTTCACACCTTTGATTGAAAAATTGCGCCGTCTTGTTTCGGTTTGTGTTTGCGCTTATTAATGCGTCAGTTCAGGTTTTTGATTATTTTTAAAATGTTTGACATTTTCAGGATGATTGTGATACTCATAAAATTGAGTGATTATTTTTTTGTAATAAACTGACTAAAAAACAACGAAATCACACTGTCAGCCCGATTAGCTCAATCGGTAGAGCACGATACTTGTAATCTCGGGGTTGTGGGTTCGATTCCCGGGGCTGACCAACTAAAATTACTAACAGTCTTTAGGATGAGACTTAAAAACCGAGGTCCTATGTATGGATGCTATACACCTGGCATGTATAAGAACCAGGGGTGTCTGTGGAATTGGGACGCTTTCTGTATCTTACACTATCCTCCGAAACCTTAAATAACAAATCTCTTCTGGGGGCGTTGGTCATATGGGAAACCGGTACCAAACGAAAAAGTCCCAATATACATACAACGAAACCACAAAACAGAGGCTAGTTTATAGTCGGTTAGACATATAACATGTTCAGTATGAACCACCTTTAGATCGAAAAATCTAAAGTTACCTACAAATATACTACTTTTTACAACAAATGCAAAACCTTTTACCTTTCTGACATTGATATTAAATATATGCAACTTTAAACATTATTATATAATTTGAGCATGCAGGATCTGTCTGAAACAAGAATATCATAATACATAAATCTGTTGAATTCCCTACTTACGATACAAAAGCTCTTTGATGTGTCTTTTTAAAGTGAATGATAGACGATATTAAAAATAGAAGTTTATAAACTTATACAATGCTTTATATATTTTACGCACGCAATTCTGCTTGGTAGAGTATACGCGACAGCATTGAAATACTGCAATTCATACTCCAATTGCATGTTTTAACAATCTCTTTTTGATTACGTTCAGATAAATATACTGTAAAACATAATTAATTATTCAAAGTCAGAGTAACGTGGTAAAGATAATAAGAAACAAAGAGTTTTTACATTATTATCTAAATCGGACACAATTATAGGAAGTTAGAGTTTCAATGAACCTCCATGACCCTTAAATATATTGAAATGTAATTTGCACAACTTTCTGTAACGACTCAAACAATTTTCAGAACATGACAGATATTCCTGTTAAGAAAGAGAGTAAACCGCTCTTAAAGATTTAAATTAAGACTGAATAAAATGTAAATTCAGTTACCAGAACAACAAATTGCAGCAAAACACGTCTGTGTTAATGTACCTATTGCAGCACGTCGTAATTCATAGACTTGGTATGTAGTCTAGTAGTAAAGCACTGGACTGGAAATCCAATGATCGCAGGTTCGATCCCCCGCCCCTCCACTTACATAACTAATAGTCTTTTAGAGACCTAAAACCGAGGTCTGAGGTATCGGTGCTGTACACCGGACATGCTAAATAACCAGGGGTGTCTCTGGAACGGGACGTGTTCAGTATCTTGAACTATCCTCCGAAAATCTAAACTAACTAACATCTTCTGGGGCCGTTGGTCACATGGATTAGTCGGTACCAACAATTAAACTGTAAAATACATACAACGAAATCAGTCTTTGCATTTTATTGGCGCCGCCGATGACGGCGGCGGCCTATTATGGAATAGTTTTTCCGGAAGTACGTGCTAGGAGCGGTTATTAGAATGCGAAGAAAAATGGTTTTAACTGTATGCTAAAATAATACGAAATAGACATTAAAATATTGATTATACACATTTCCTTCATTAAAACGTAATTGTTTAATTGTAATGTTCCTTTTCATATCTTTTAGAAAAAATACGAAAACGTAAAACAACTTCTCCCTTATCGGTTTTGCAAAATTATAATATGAGCTTATTTTTTACCACGTGCTTTAAAGTCAGTCTCCGTGGTGTAGTGGGTAAGCTGATGACCGCCTAATTTTACGAGTGGAGTTCAAATCCCGGTCAAACCCAATTTTTTTAAATAATTTTTCTTCCGTTTTTTTTCAGCTTTAAAACCACCATGATTTTAAATGTTTTCTGCAAATATTCATAAAATTTTTCATTCAAATCAAACTAATAATGATTGCTTATCAAAAAGCTAATTTTAGCTATTTAACGCCACACATGTACAAAACTATTTTCGGCGCCCTTTGATGCTTTGCATCAATGGTATTCTTGTTATTACACTGTAATAATGCTATCTTATGTAAACTGATAGAAGGGATATCCGAGTAATCACCCGTGTACAAATCATGTATGTTGTAAAATTGTATTGTCGCCTGAAACATGTGGGTTTCTTTTTCATGGTGTATATTTAAATTATGTGTATTATGTGTATATTGTATTTGTTTCGTAATAACGTAAATAAAAAATTCGTTTTTAATTCATTTTATTTAAACATTGTTGCTTGTAATTACAACAACGTCTGTTGAAATACAGTCAAACATGTGAACACAGATCATTGCTTGGACACATAAATATCAGTATATTTTGAAAAACAGTCAAACCTCTGAACAGATATCATTGCTTGGACACATAAATATCAGCATATTTTGAAATACAATCAAACCTGTGAACAAAGATCATTGCTTGGATACATAAATATCAGCATATTTTGAAATACAATCAAACCTTTTGAAAAACAATCAAACCTGTGAACAAAGACCATTGCTTGGATACATAAATATCAGCATATTTTGAAATATAATCAAACCTGTGAACAAAGTTCATTGCTTGGATACATAAATATCAGCATATTTTGAAATACAATCAAACCTTTTAAGATACAATCAAACCTATGAATAAAGACCATTGCTTGGACACATAAATATCAGTATATTTTGAAATACAATCAAACATGTGAACAAAGATCATTGCTTGGACACATAAATATCAGTATATTTTGAAAAACAATCAAACCTGTGCACAAAGAACATTGCTTGGACACATAAATATCAGCATATTTTGAAATACAATCAAACCTGTGAACAAAGACCATTGCTTGGACACATAAATATCAGCATACTTTGAAATACAATCAAACCTGTGAACAAAGATCATTGCTTGGACACATAAATATCAGTATATTTTGAAATACAATCAAACATGTGAACAAAGATCATTGCTTGGATACATAAATATCAGCATATTTTGAAATACAATCAAACCTGTGAACAAAGATCATTGCTTGGACACATAAATATCAGTATATTTTGAAATACAATCAAACCTGTGAACAAAGATCATTGCTTGGACACATAAATATCAGTATATTTCGAAATACAATCAAACCTGTGAACAAAGATCATTGCTTGGACACATAAATATCAGTATATTTTGAAATACAATCAAACCTGTGAACAAAGATCATTGGTATGAAGCTACAAATTTTGTCTTTTTTTTTGTTCAGATGGAAATATCCGTAAGCTCGGGTAACTGTTTTGCGGGAACTGGGCAGAGCCTCGTTCCTGCTAAAACAGATACCCTCGGTGTCGGATATTTCGATCTGGACTGCGTGCTCGTGACAGAAACTCCATCACTGTGGATATCGAGGAAAATTGAAATCATCTAATATTCTACACACATCAGTCTTTTTCAGTCATTAAGGCCAGGGCTGTCTGGTTTACATACATAAATGAAGCCATTTCATTTACAACCGAAAAATGTTCCTACATCTATGATAACAAGTACACAATATAGAAACGGAAGTACTGTTCAGTTAAAAAACATTTGAAGCCATGCCTTTTAAGACTTGTCTACTTAATGATGCATAGATGCAGATGTAGTTCTACATTTATTTTGCTCTAAACTTATTTGTTCAATTGTATTATGCAGGTAAATAAATACGTTTTAATGTGTGACGCCCTCTCATTGTTTTAATTGTTATAGTCCCCGCTGACCCTAGGATTTCTCCTCAGGTAAAACTGCCAAGAAATCCTGACAGGCGCAGTTGAAGAGAGACAGATGGAATCCGGGTACCAGACCCTAGGTCTTTTCGAATTGACCACTTGGTTCTTTTACATGCCCGATATATAGCACCAATACACGCAAGACTACCTCTGGGTCTCTAACCAGTTCATCTCTAGATAGTTTGGAAACACTGAAAATCATTTCTGAAATTTCCAGTGCTCCGACCGGTATTCGAACCGGGGACCTCCGGATTGGTAGACCAGAGCATTAATCACTCAACCACTATTCCACCCCTAAGTTTTCTGTTGTTAATTATTTGCCCAAGTTATTCCAGGTATTAGTAAAATGTGGCCTGTACACAGAGGTGTATTGAATGTGTTTGTATATGCATTATTCTGTGCACATGACAGTCTTAATCTGCAGAGCTTTGTTGCTACATGTATAATCTGTGAGTTCAGAAAGGTCTTTAGCTCACCTGACACAAGGTAAAAAAGGACCTGTTCCAGTGGCTGAGCTTGAAAATGAAGCCAAGTCTAATTAATTAAATCAACATGGTAGACTCCTGTCAGTTTGCATGTTAGCCAAAAGAGCACCGACAAAATTATTCAAATGTTTTATTAAACGTCTAACCAAAACAAAAAGGAATGATGGTACTAATAACTATGAGTATAAAAAAAACCTTTCTCCTTCAACTTCAGAACATCTGCAACGACTTGAGCTGCATAATTAACTTGACCAAAATTGGTAGAAGACCACAGGGCAATAGCCAAGCTATGAGCCTTGTCTTGTAAGAAAAGAAGATTATCAAACATTTTCCCAGCATAAGTCTATGTTAAACAGAAGACCCCCATGTGGGACTAATACTGACCCTGGTTGCAGAATTGGAACAAAGTTAGTAGAGGATAATGCTACATGTAGCCCATATATCTAAGCTCTCAGACTTGCAGTTTTTAGCAAAAATACTTTCAAAGTTTTTTTGGTTATCTCTAGCTATTGTGACCATATTGTTAAATTTACTGGAATCACTTTAAACAATATTAGAGAGCTTCTGGCATAATTTGTTGAAATTCCATAACACCGTTTATAAGGTGTTTGAAGCGAATTGTGGGCGACTGACGTCTAGTCTGCTCCTAGAGGCTCCGCATTAGCTCCCATTATTTATATATGTTCCTGATGTATAAAGACTCAGGTACTCATGTTAGCAAAAGTCATATTACTTTCTGACGTGGCAACATATGACACTGAAAAAGAACTGCAAAAACTATTTGTAGATTCGAAATATCCATTTTGTTGACATAGAGATATTTTTGTCATGGCTATGTGCGAAACGTGACTAACTTGTATATGGCAAAGAAACCCTTATGCATGGAAGTTGACCCTTATTGTTCAGCAGTTCTTAATACTGATTTTAATGACAAAGAACATAATACATTGTTAGCAATTTTACATTTACCTCAATCGTATCAGATCGTCTGAAGGATTTTTCAAGTCCAAATAAAACACATTTAGTTTAACCAATATGTGTTCTATGTAAATGTTTGCAGTTAAACATAAAATATATTTTATAAAACGTTTTAGTCTGAAGGATTTGTAAATACGATTACTGCAAATATTTAAATTGCAGAATTAGATATATGTGATGTCGGATAGACAACTATTGAAGCGTGAGAAACGAAAATTGATCCAAGAGTGTTAGCACGAAAACGGATTTTGGAGGAAGTTTAAATACTGACGTACTGCATGATGAAACGTTTGACCTACTATGCAGAATTTGTAAACGTAAGAAGAAAAACCAAGAGGCTGAAAAATACTGTGTGGAATGTGACGACTATTACTGTGACAGCTGTATTAAAGTGCACGAGGACGTTCCTTCGTTAACTGGGCACACGATCCTAGACAAAGGACAGTTTCCATCGAGATCCACCAGGATACTGATACAGACCAGCCAGAATTTGCCAATTGCGCCGACAGAGAGATGCGATAGACACAGTCATTACTATATTGACATGTACTGTCCAAACCATGACGATGTTGGTTGCGCAACATGCATGGCGGTTAAACACAAGTATGTTCAATACTGATATAATTTATAGCTTAGATATAAGCACATACGAGCCTGGATCTATTTACTTTCAAAATTATTTGTTTTGAAGTCACCTTTGATGGTAACAGAATATCAAGATTTTTGCGAACTTATCAAGCAGGTCTGTATGTATTTTGCTGAACGAGATTAATCAAGACAATATTTTTTGTTTTATACCCGGACATTTTTTCCCCGGATACTTTAAAGTTCAATGTTTCAATTATAACATGAACAGTGTTATTTAAATATATCGATGGCTTTCAAATATAGAAAACTATCTAATATAATATTTATACATCTATTTCAATACGTCTTACTCATTTTAGAAAACAGAATTTACGGGATTCGTACAACCAAATGTGTCCTCGTTTCGATAGTCAGAGTAAACATCTTTTACAACTAAGTTAGCTAAAACGTTGTTTTATTAGTAAAGGTTATAGGTCTGTATTACAAGACTAAGCAAATTTATTGCGAGAGAGCGTCAGTGAACCGAACCAATAAGTTTATTTATTTTATGTTTTCCAGTGAAATACTGAAATTTATCTGTGAAATAAAATTCTATATTTCACTGTTTCAAAGCAGTGAAAATATCATTTTTATTTTTCACTGTTTTGAGAAATACTGCCGGAACTACTTTTTTATTAAAATAACCTCCCTTTCATTTTCAAACCTGTATTACTTCCCTTCTTTTCTTTCTTGTTTACTTATTACCTCCCTTTGTTATCCGTCTGCTGTCACATGTCAAAACTGTCAAAATGGATCACTTTCAAGAAATGTATGATTCCGATTTGGAGGCTGTAGTAAATCATTCTTTGATGAGGAAAATGAGCAAAATGAACATCAGGTTGAGATGCAAAGGACATTTAGAACAATTGATGTTGATGCTTTCCTGGAAGGCTCAGTAAATGTTAATACCAAAAAGAAAACTGAAGGTGATCTTAAGTTCTTTAACATGTTTCTTCGGTCAAAAAATGAAACGAGAGCCACTGAATACATACCACCAGATTAAATACATACATTTGTGAGTTTCTTTTGGGGGCAACAAAATCAAATGGAGAAGAGTATGAGCCTACAACCCTAAGGAGTTTTGTAAGTTCCATTGACACTTGACCTCAAAAAACTCTAAAATATCCATCATAAAGGATGCAGAGTTTTCCAAATCCCGAATGGTGCTGAAAAGCAAACAAAAGCAGCTTAAACGTCAAGGGTATGGTAACTATATATGGACCTATAACCGACTTACAGTTTGTCCCATATACAGAAATTATATGAGTTTTATGGCGGAGCTTAGCTCTGTGATGTTACAGTGAAATAATTACATGTATTTTCATATTGGAGATATCGAGTCGGACAAATACAAATTGCTTTTTTTTAAATGAAATGGGAGCACTTGATTGGATCGGAAAGTAGGGCAAAATGTAAAACACCAAATATTCTAGTCCAAGATTGTTTCTTTATTTAGTAAATGTATTGATAGAAAGTAAGCACTAAGTTAGGCTTTTAGACTTGTTCAGAAGCCTTCCTTTCATTAAGCACAAGCGCGCACACTGATTGTACTTGAAACACATGTACATTTTATTTTGTAGGTCATGCACGAAAACATTCTACATACCCGAATATATCAAAAACAATCCCACTTCATCTCTTTCTAGTGGAATGCAACAGAAGCTGGAAGTAGTTGCAAACTCCTTCGAAGAGTACCTTGGGATTTTCCAACACGAAAAACAACTTCTTCTGAAAAGGAAAGATAATGATTTGGAAAACATCCGAAGATTTAGGAAGAAAATCAATGACAGACTGGATGTTATGGAGAAGAAGTCTGTAGCTGACATAGAGGATAGATACACATGTCTTGTGGTCAGGTTAGAAGAGAGTATAAAATGGTTAGAAGCTAACCAAACCAGTGTTACCTCAGCTCGAGACAAGGTAGCATGTGCTGGCAACAATGAATCGCAGGACTTTATAAATGCCAAGAAAGGGGAAAAAGTCGTTAGCTACGCTTTAGAATGCAGGGATGCCAACATACAGCGCATTCAGAAGGTCGATATAGATTTTAAAGCTACTTCAGAAATTCTTGCACTTTTAAAAGGTATAAATGCACTAGGAACGATAACACAACTAGAGTGTGGTACGATCGGAATCGGAAAAACGGCCACCGATATTAATAAACAGCATATTAAAACAGAGGAGAAACATTCTGATACCGGCAGTGTTAATCAGAATGAGGTTCCACATCAAGTGAGAACAGAGAAAACAAACCCAGCTACTCGTAACCCTCAAGAGAAGACGGCCATAATCCAAGCGGTGAGAAGCAAGCGGTATCCCATTAAAATCCCTTCAGATAAATCTGAATGTGATATTGTAAGTGCCTGCTTACTGGAAGAGGGGACATTAATACTATCTGATCACAACAACAAGATGCTGATAAGTTTATGCAGTTCTACATATGCTGTTACCTGTTATTATGATCTTCCTGGGCAACCGATGCACGTATGTCCCATCAGTAAACAAGAAGTAGCCGTATGTTTGAAAAACAAGCGGGAGGTTCACATTGTAACACACGGATACAGCTTCTTTGCACTAGGATATAGACTGACATTTTTAAAAAAGATAACAACTGAATTTGACTGTCTGGGCATTGCGTGTGCTAATGATTTACTGTACATTTCAGACAAGAAATCAGTGTACATATGCGATAAGTCCGGAAAAAAGTTAGAGTGCTTCAGTAAGGATGATTCCGGACAACTGTTCTCTGATATTCGCAGTCTAGCTGTAGATGGGACTGGTTCGAGACTTTACATCGTTGACTGGGATAAAGGACTGGTAGTGCTAAATGCTCAAGGACAGGTTGTTGGAAAATCCAGTGATTCACAGTCACGTGGTGCGTGTGATTGCTTTCTTGGAAAAGAAGGTCTCTTTGTTTGCGGAGGCTATTCTAAGAATGTGCTGCATTTTGGACTAGACGGTGAACTGATAAGCCCAGTAGTCAATTCCAACAATAGTCAGGCACTTTGTTGCAATCTGGAAATGTCGACACTGATTATAGTCAGAAGTAACAATGAAATAGAAGTATATAAACTGTTGTAGAAACTTATGTAACAATGACCTGGGGATAACCTTATCACCTGAACAATAATCTCTTGTTTTAATGACAGTCAGGACTTTGGAAAATGATATCAATTAAGAACCCCCACATGTCAAAATGGACACAAATGTGAAAATGGTGGCAAATGTGAAATAATTTACACCATATGTAAACGCTTTCAATAAATGTGAATCTTTACCCAAACTCAAATATGAAATAATTTTACCCCTTATGTAAAAACCTTCGACAAATGTGAAAAACGGTTATAAAGATTTTATATATAGGATAAACCTATTTCACATTTGCGACCATTTTCACATTTGAGGATCCTACACATACAGAACGAAGGAAAATAAAGATCCTTTGTATAGATCTAGTAATATAAATGCTTTTCATTTTAGATTAACTTATTGTATTGTCTCATCTAAATACATTTTATTTCATTGATACAGGCTTTCTTTATATCCGAGTTCGAAAAATAATTTCAAAATTTGTAACTTGCATTCCTAAATGTGTACATTCTCAGTACAGTCAGGAGTTACATTTTGGAGTACACCCGTATTGGCTTCCTCTCAACCAGTGCCTCTTCACTGCTATTTAAAAAAGCATAGAACTCTGTTGAGTACACATGTAGCAATATTTTACTGTATACACTCAATAAATTAAGCAAGACAACAGTTCAGGAAACTGTTTAGATTTTATCATAACTGAAGTTCATTAATACAATAAGTGTTCAACCGGATTGAAAATGCAGTTGAGAAACTAATTTTTTACTGTCTGATCTCAAAACCCGAATGGAAATAAGATAGAAGGCCATATCATCAAATACATTAACAAGACCTTTAGTTTACTTTTATCCTTCGCACTGAACTACTTCAGTAGTGTGTAAGTAGGTCTAGTACTTTATCGTCTATCCTGTACATATATTAGTAATGGTTTCATATGCTAAGATGACAGAATGTTGTTACAAAAAGTGGTGAATGCATTGTAAAAAAAAAATTATGTAAGCATTATTATTTACAAAATTATGCTATCATGCTATCATTGGCAAAGAGTTGTGTTTGTTTTATGTAAATATATCTAATATTTCACATGCTATTATGACAAGAGAATGGCATTTGTATTATACATGCTATTATTGGCAGAGAGCTGTGTTTTGTATTGAATAAATGTATCTAACTATTTTATATGTTATTATGACAGAGTGGTTTTCGCCATGTTCTCACTTATGCATACGTTGTGACGACAAACACTTCATAATCAACAGTGTTACAAATTAGTACTGTAAAAATGTGCATAAGCATTTTTTTGTATACTACACTTGATTGTTTAACCAAAAGCATGTAGAACAAAATAAACTTATAGCTTGTAAATTTATTTGTTCATTTAGTTCTTAAATCACTCGAAATTGACGAACTTTAAAGCCATACTCGTAAAGAAAACTAATAAATTTAATGCCTTCCTGAACGAAACAGATATGCATACGTAATTTTGTAAATTTACTCTACTTTACTGAAAAGTGAGGTTGACGAAAAAGAAATTTTAATAAACTTGACGCACATTAATTATTCAGGCATCTATCTTAGGAACTGAAGATTACAGTAAGGTTTCAGTCTGATATGGCCGCGTGTTGAGCCACCAGAGCTATTATTAGTATATGTGCCCGATACCTCTTATTGTTAGGCATGATTCTGAACATAACTGTCTTTCTTACTTAACAAATGACTGGCTTTTTAAAATAAGGATTACACTTTAAAAATAAACACATGACTGTTTGTAAAAAGTATTTTTCAAAGACCAATTCTAACACGATCGGTAACTTTTCGTATATAGATATAGAGGGAAAGAAGCTGTAAGGTAAGTCAAAGTGCATTATAAAAAGTTGCAAAAGTAGGAAGTGTTATATCTGAACATACCTTTTATATGCAGTCTCATTTAACTTGGTGGACACAGTCAAAGATAAAAAGCATTTATATAATAAATCCAATTGTTAATTTACACTAATTAGTCCACCTGTACACGTATTGTTCTTTCTTATTGTTGTTAGTTGGAGTTATAAAATTATCAGTAACAGAGATAGCATTCTCTGCATTTCTGTTCGTTTGACAGTTGTTTATTATCAACATTAGCCATACCTGGGAATTGTCGAAACATTTGTTTCAGTGTGTGTTTCATTCATAAGTTTGTTTAGGTCAGGAAGATGAGAACTACTTTTCCGTTATTTTTGTCGGTGGCTGTTTGTGAATTTTGAGTTTTTCTACTTAGAATTTTCAGAGTGCATTATTCGTGTAAAAATAGGAAAAAAAGTTCCCTTCGAGGTATCGTTGTTAGGCTGTTTTTTGTATTGTTTTTATTCATTATGTAACTACTTTTATGTTTTCATATAAGAATATAGGTATTTTTGTCTTGTATTCCTACATTATGCTGAAAAGGCTGGTGGCCATTTATGGGTTTCTTATATAAAAATGTCTTCTACTTGTGCAGAAGTATTTGGGTTGAGCAATCTGCCCAAATACTTCTGCACAAGTAGAAGACATTTTTCTCTTGATAGTTAAATTAAAAGTCATGCTTTAAATAGGCATGGTAGTTTGGTAGTCACGAGTTTGTTATTCGAAATTAAAGGTGAACATTTTTAACCGACATTCACACATAAACAAAATTTGTTCCTTTGGTATTAAACAAACAAGGTTAGAGCGAGTATGTAATTATCACACATTAACACATATAACGAGGGCCTACATAGGTTGACACCGGCCTCCTTGACAATAAGGGAACCCTCGATAGATGCGTTACAGTACGTTAAGAAGCGAGGTACAGAGCTATACATTATTTAACGATAAAATACATCACGTTTTCCACGGGCAAAACATGGGGTAAATATCGCACACGTCCAATCGCATTCCGTGCTTGTAAGTTACTGTGGAATGTTGCTACGCGTCGAACATAGTTCGTGGTATTTTTCAAAGACTATTTCGTGTTGGAATCGAAATAATAAATGCATCTCTGTATTTTATTGTTTAATAAAATACAGTCAGTCATTCGGATGACAAAAATTATTACTACGCATCCGAATTCCTGACTGTACTTTATTAAACAATAAAATACAGGGACACATTTATTATATCTTAAACTAGACCTATCACTAAATGTGATTTATACCCCCAAAAGACTGCTTTATGAACTGAGGAAGTTCGTAGTAACAGAATACCTTGAAAAAGAAACTAAAATAGAGATATTGTTCTTGGCAAAAACTCTGTAGTTGTCAAGATAGAGTTATGGTTCTTGTACACTGCACTTCTACTCATTGTGCTGGACCATTGTATGAAGTTATATTGAATTCCAACCAGTAGTTTTCAAATTATGCTCCGGACAAGGAAAAGTAACAAAGGGCAATAACTCTGTGATTAGTCAAGATAGAGTTATGGTTCCTGTGCACTGCACTTCCTCCCAATGTAAGTGACCATTGAATGAAGTTGTATTGAATTCCAACCAAACGTTTTCAAGTTTTGCTCTGGACAAGGAAAAGAAATAAAGGGCAATAACTCTGTAATTTGTCAAGATGGAGTTATGATTCTTGTGCACTGCAATTCCTCTCATTGTGCTAGACCATCGTATGAAGTTGTATTGACTTCAAACCAGTGGTTTCAAGTTATGCTCCGGACAAGAAAAGTAACAAAGGGCAATAACTCTGTAATGAGTCAAAATACAGTTATGGTTCCTGTGCACTGCACTTTCTCTCAATGTACTTGACCATTGTATGAAGTTGTGTTGACTTCCAACCAGAGGTTTTTAAGTTATGCTCAGGACAAGGAAAAGTAACAAAGGGCAATAAATCTGTAATGAGTAAAGATACAGTTATGGTTCCTTGGCACTGCACTTCCTCTCAATGTACTTGACCATTGTATGAAGTTGTATTGACTTCCAACCAATAATTTTCAAGTTATGCTCCGGACAAGGTAAAGTAACAAAGGGCAATAACTGTGTAATGAGTCAAGATAGAGTTATGGTTCTTGTACACTGCACTTCCTCTCAATGTACTCGACCAATGTATGAAGTTGTATTGAATGCTGACCAGTAGTTTTCAAGTTATGCTCCGGACAAGGAAAAGTATCAAAGGGTAATAACTCAGTAGTTACTCAAGATAGAGTTATGGTTCTTGTGCACTGCACTTTCTCTCATTGTGCTAGACCATTGTTTGAAGTTGTATTGAATTCCAACCAGTAGTTTTTAAGTTATGCTCCGGACAAGGAAAATTCAACGGCCGGACCGACCGACCAACCCTCGGGTGACTCCAATATATCCCCCTAAACTTCGTTTCAGGGGTATAATAACAAATACTATATAATATATTTGAGGCCCCCTCCTCGGGGAAGCCCCGTTTATCATCGCCATCATAGTTGTGATAGGTGTCGGGTTGCATGCCCCACCAGCCTTACAATAACAGAAACAGAATGTAGAAAATTTGTAATAGTATATTTTTAATTTTAATCAAATAGTATACACGTATTGTTAGAACTCCAATCATAAATATGTAATGTAATTTATGCTTTACCAGCATCAAAAAGTCACACGATGTTTATGTACCCGGTACACGTCTACTTAAATATTTCATGAATATTTCGTGTCTCTCCTTATTAATGTATGGCAATTGGAAGACATACAATAACAATGATTGAAAACATGATAAGCCAACACAAATATCCATTACATTAACGGTATATCGTTTACTATTATTATTAAACGATACATCGCCACATAACAGTGACAATACCCTAACCGAGACTCGTACATGTTTCAAATTGTACACTAAATAGTTATAAATCTAACAGAAACAATGAACACGCACTCGCTATAATACGTCTCATCATCATAGCTTTTCACTATGAAATACCGGTATCAAGTCATAATACTGAATTGGTTAATACCAACTGAGGAAGTATATACACTTATTTAAATACATAAATAAGTTTTACTGCACATTTCTGATTGCTTCAGCTGCAATTAATACATTGTATGCACATATCTACATAAAAACCCACGACAGACCTGCACTACTTTGTAACGTCTACCCTCTCGAATATTCTTGCAATATCATAAGCAGTTTTATTTAGTCCAACAGACATCATGTTTACAATAATTGCAACAACAACACCTTTTGGGGGATTGAAATTCGATAGAGACCGTACAACATCATTATCATTATCACTTTCTCGTTCTTTTCCTATAATTCTACTTTCTCCGGGATAAATTAAAAGGACACTGCTAGCCCCGATAGCACCCCCTGTATGTGAAACAAAGAACTTCCGCTCTTTGCAAAATTCATATTCCTTTTCATTGGTCCACACACTCCACCCTAGACCATATGCCCCGCCTGTTATACCGTCCCACTTCGGCTGTGGTACAGCAACTGGTGTCCACAACATTTTCATTGTTTGATGTTTCAGATATCCTGGTACAACTGAATGTATCGTGTCACCGCTCTGGCAGGAGAAACTAGTCTCTTCTTTTAAAGAAGTGTTTTGATTGCTTTTCTGAGTGGATGAGCTGGGAGGTTTTGTGGAACCACTGTAATCTCTCGCTTGGTAACTATACAACATAGCATTTCCAAACTTTGTAAGGTCATGCACATTTGATACAAGACCTCCACCTGCCCATTTGTATGACAAATCAACATAAGGCGCATTCTCAAGACGCCCTTTCTTGTTTTTCACGTAGTGTCTACAAAGAAATTAAAATGTTAATAATCAAAAAACAGATATGTTGAACAATACATGTATATAACAATATCGTTTACTTTGTACCTTGCATTTGTACTTTGCAATTTGAACATGAACTGATGCAGAAATGTGTTTTGCTCAGTACTGCATCTTAAACTCTTTGCAGTTTATGGGATATTTCAAAACCTCTTAATACGTAGAAATTTATTCACATTTATGATTGTATCATAGGGTTGCTTTGCATCGTATATGAAAATATATTCGTCTGATTTTACGGAACTGGAAGAGGTTAACACAAATTTAGACCAAAACATGGAGTAAAACTGGTATTATCATTCTTTTATACTATGGCAAAATTTGATACAAACCTTCCTCTGTTATATATCAGGGACTTCTGCTCATCAAGGTATGTATTCTCCAGGCCAAGCTCGTCAAGCACG
This sequence comes from Saxidomus purpurata, assembly GCA_022818135.1. Taxonomy (NCBI): domain Eukaryota; kingdom Metazoa; phylum Mollusca; class Bivalvia; order Venerida; family Veneridae; genus Saxidomus; species Saxidomus purpurata. The sequence continues at coordinate 48,873,826 of JAFMSR010000007.1, forward strand.
TCATTCAGAAACTTATCAAAAGGCATCTTTGCGGCCTTTTCTACGACAGCACTTACAAGAGTCCAGCCATGAGTAGTGTATTGAAATTTGGATTCTGTTTAGAAAAACATAGTAATACACAGCAGAAGATACTATTTCTGCATGTTGGGATATCCTTTACATTGGTGTGACAAAGTTTAATCAGTTACTTCTACTGCACCAAGGTACCGTCTCTCTCTGCCTCTCTTCGATGTTGATTCCATCTAGAGTGAGTCTCGAGAGCGAATAATGTAAGTTGTAGGAACTTGTTTCGCAATCCAAATTAAATAAATTATGTTTTCAAATCATAATTATATCAAAGGTTAGTTTTTAAAACAATTGCTTTTGTTGAAAATGATCAAGAAAACATCGAGATATAAAATAGTAGCTTGAAGAGACTATGGACCATCAGTTTCCTCATCAGTCGGAGATCAAATGTAGATCTAGGTGTCTGACAGACTCTTTGTATTACCACAAAGTCATGTTTATGACATTGTTCTTCAAGATTATATTCATATTTATCTATTAAAACTTCCTGAAAAAATGACATGAAATAGCATTCAATGTATTTTTATACTTTAACAGAACCATCAGTACTGATGTTCTAATAGACATGAGAGGCGCCGCGGTGTACTGGTTGAGTAGGACTCCTAACCAGAACGTCGTCGGTTCGAATCCAGTCAGCGGAAGCGGAAATTCTAAAATTCTCCTTTTCAGTGTGAGCACTGGTCAAATCCCCACAGAGGAAGTCACCGGGAGTATGCAATATTAGTCACGTGATAATATTTTATATTCCTGCACATACCTGGCTTATGCAGAAGTGGGTCATCAATGAACAGTTTCAGACTATCCAAGACAGAGGCGTAATTATCTTTGATATAATATTCCTCTAACTGCATTTCGTCTTTAGTTTCCTTTGCATCTGTATTTTGTGCAGATTTCGTTTCTTCATTTTGTGATTTGTTTGATTTGGTATTCTTAAGGTCACCTTTGTGTTCCGTATTTGACTGGAATTTATATGCCCAAGATTTTCTTCACATGATAAAGCTTTGTATTTCAAATAATGAAAAATTATTCCCTCTAGAACGCAAGTTATTGACCAAAAACAATGCATCAAAACATTTCCTTTAATTAAGGTTATGTTTAACACTTTAATGATATCCGATTATCTATACAACCATAGCTCTGAATTGTTGGGAAAAATTAACCTAGAACAAGTTTAGCCAAACTTTCATAATTGTATATCTGATGTAAAACAGTCTCAACTACTGGTCAATTTAATTTCAAGTTTACCTAGTACAGTGACAGGAACAGATTTTATTGTGGTCATTCAGTACCAAGACAAAAGAAGAAAGGTAGTTCCTTAACTGCATCAAACACAAAACCCACCAACAGCCACACCTACATACACAATAGAACGAATCACCCAACTATCAGAAAAGACAGGAGACAAGGCACACACCGCAGCTTAAATATTGACAACTAATGTATATAAAGACAATGCATTTGCCAAGTGAACAAGAATGCAAAACTGTCACAAAATACGACCGTCAAGGAGGCATAACTCAGTATCTGGCAGTTCATAGGTTTTGTAAAACCTGTTAGAACTATAGAGCGGACTATGCTAATTCACCTTTTTGAACAAAAGAGCTGAGAAGGCTAATTTTATCATTTTTCGAAAATTCAAGGGCCATAATCCAAAAGTGCCTGGGGCGATTTGGCTGGTTATCGAACTTGCCCTAGACATTATGCCAACAACTATTTTCACCAAATTTGGTGGAAATTAACTTGGTGAAGATCGGATGAAAACTGTTTGTAAAATTCAAGAGCACAAACGTTACCTCAATGCAAACATATGGACACTGATTTGGTTATCAATCAAAATAGTACTACGCATATTGAATTTTATCAATTTATCCGGACAAACATTGAATCAATAAGAAGGCCAAACTTTTATCATGTCATAAGCACAGACACAATTTGCACAAGTCATTAGTACAAAAGCACTGATCAATTCACAAGAACAGTTACAATTAAAACCTTCATCTCACACAATGACTTAGTACTATCAAACAGATGAACAAATCTCGTTTAACAATAATTACGGTCAGGTGTCAGAATAATTCTTATGTTTATTTCTGACCTCTGTAACAAATTGTTCATTTAAATTTTGTTTGTATTATAACTTCGATCAACGTTATCTGCGTGTCTTGTATTATCTATTTTGTATGTCATTACTGACTTTTAGTCTATATGGATGCAATAAAATGGCCTTGCCTTGTCTCTCATACCTGATTCTTTATGTAATCTTTATTGTAGTGACGAATGCCGCCTAAATGTGACAGGAGCTGCCTTGTGGTGATGGTGACCTGAAACAAATCAAAGATACAACAAGGATCCTCCCCACACCCAGCTTCTTACTTTGTCTCAACTGAGGGATACTGTGGTCCAATCGTATGCTCAACTGTAATATTATCACATACGAGGGTTTGTCGAAAATATATTGTATCCACTTCTGTTTCGTATGCAGATACACAATTTTGCATGATTCAGGATGTTTAAAATACGATGCAAATAATATGTGCATCAAGGGTTTCATTGAACTTCATATCGTGCTTCCTTCAACAATCTATTAAATAGATGTAAGATTCCAAGACTAATGGGGACCAACGAGTTTTTATACCCAATGAAGAACCAGTTAACCCCAAGGCAAATATTTAATACTTTCGGTATATAGTATAATGACAGCATTGGAAAAATAGCCAAGAACATCAGATTTTAATTACACATTCCACAAACTTATTTCAAAATTTGAGAAAACGTGTTTGTCCTTCATTTCATATGATGTATAATTAGGAGCGATGTAACTTGGATATATTTCAGACCATGATTGTCTGAGTATATATGTCAATCCCTTTAGGCTATGTTGTAACCCATGGACATAACCAACAATGATCGGTCATACTTCTACACAAAGTAGATTCTATATTTAGATATCAACATTTTTATAGAGGAATAGAACTTATTAAAAAGGAAGATAACCTTTTCTCCGTTCCAAGTCTTTTCAGGGAATTCTGGGACATAGAACTGTACCGGTTTGTCGAGGTCAAGGTCACCGTGCTCCCACAGCTTCGCAACCGCTGTCATGGTGATAGACTTACTTATACTTGCAATACGAAAGATTGTATCCGGTGAGCACTTCAAGCGGTTCTCTACATCTGAATATCCAAAACCTGCAAGATACAAAGAAACCATATTGCTACACAGATCGAAAGTAATATATTTGAATAGGTAATTTGATATACAATTTATGAATACATTGAGTACAGTCTTGTTATCGTTAAAATATTATCACTTCATTGCAGAGCAAGTTTATTGTAACCAGTTAAGTAACGTTGTCGATTAAAACAAAAAATTGAGTGCATGTTGGCTAAACATGAAATACCTATCATGCAAAGTTCTTTCTATGTAGTTCTATTAAGTAAAAAAATGCGTCCTGCGTCTTAAAATGTACCGAGTATACACTAAAGTCTACTCCGGCGAATGTACTTTACCTTCCGTCCAGACGTCTCTTCCGTCTACTGAAACAGCTATCACAACTCCCGGACTGCCAGTTTCATCCTAAAATATAACAGGGCTTTGGTTACACTATTGAGTTATGTGTATACATATTTTTTGTATTCAAGACAGAATATGTTAGGCAAACACATCTCATTTTCATTAAAACAAAAAGGTTCACCTGGGATACTGCCTACTTTTTATTTAAACTGTAAATGACATTAAATAGCATTAAACCATTATAATTTTAGTCTTACTGTTTGTGATATTTGAAAGTGTATTTTATAGGGTGATAAAATTACTAATGTAACGCTAATACACATAAATATGAATGAAAACTAATTGCAATTTTGTAGTCCGTGTTCTGTGTAATATTCGTACATTTCACTTCATGTTATTATATACACGTATCTTTAACAGTACTGTGGGCTAGAAGCATTGTGTAACTTCTGGGTTGTTGAATGAAGCAATTTAACAAGAACACCGATAACAGAAAGCATTTCAACGTGGTTCTATGGTCTTCCTGAAGGGCTAAAGTACTACATTGTGAAATGAAAACATGATATCTGACCTTTTTTCTCTGTATCATATCTCTGCATAGCTTTACTGCCTCCGACAATGATATTGTATTTCCATGAGACCCTGCAGGTTTGTTTTCTAAATTTCCATCTGGCTGCTCACTGTTTGCTTCATCTCTGTCTACTGGTGCACTGTGTAACTGAGGGAAAACACACACTATCAAAAAACAATGGATGTATTATGCAATTGAACAATCAAAGGAAGCCAGATTAATGAAAACTTATCAAATAGGAGCTGCAGTGTATTTACAATACATGTATTTAAAAACACAATCATTTTGCTCCTTTTCATTTCTCTTTCAATTCATTAGAAAATATACCAGCTCAAACGTATAAGTGGTTCATATGTCATACATTCAGCTGATAATTAAACCCATTAGATCCGGCATATATGTCAGTTTTAGTGTTTTTTACCTTGATGAATAGTCCGCCGACAAGTACAGCGCCAGTCAAAAGGCCGGTTTTTATAGCCCTCTTTGCATCCAAAAGTGGTTTCTTCATGCCGTTATTGTGAAGATACCTTTCATTACTACGGGAAATTTTAATACTCTCTCCAACTCTTCTGCAGCCTCGGAGACAACATAGAAGTCTGTACTGTTGTATTCTCAACATTTTCTTTATCTGCAATGATAATAAATGATCAACGTTACGTCAGCGTTTCACAGTTGAGTTTTATATATTTATATCAGAACTACACATAATGCATATATTAGAACAGTATTTCATTAACAAATTCAGCTTAAATTACTCCTTTTAAATACTTAAAGGATTAAGAGTTAATATCCTCTTGCTTGAATATATGATAAGTATACTTACTTACATCACATTTATACACAACGACGAAATTAGTATTCTTCACATGACCTCGGCTTGGCCTGCTTAAAGATCTACTCGCGTTATCTCAGTAATGCAGAAAGAAGATCGTGCTGGAATGATAGTCTAGCCTGAGTTCCTAAAGTATTGTAAACATACATGTATAGTACCTGCTTAATTGTTAGATGTCATTATAATGTTTGGTTTTCTACATTAATTCATGTTATTAATGAACTAAAGCCTGTAATTTAAAGCATTTACATGATAAGTATATGCTTAAAACACAGTATACCATGTATACTGAACGTATACCGTACACAAAGTCAAACAAATCTGCGGAACTACTGGGCTGTTTATAGCATATGCGCAATATCCATTGTATCAGTTAGATTAAATTATTTGACTACACACTCGACATAGATCCATTCAAACATTCGCTTGGAGGGTCACAAAACGTTAGTGCGTATTGACTCTCTGTAAGATATTTGTTATATAAAGTTCTATATTGTTTAAGTATACCCCTGTTTATACCATATGATATGGTTGTTTAAATAGTATGTACGAATCAGTATATGGGTCAGAGAGTGTTTAGACTTCAATAAAGCTAGTTATACTTTATAGTATTTTGTGTTCATTCCTTCTTTGGAATAACGTAATGAAACCTCTTCACAACGCCCATATACCACCACATAACATGGTGTCAGAATAAAAGGGATTATTATAGTGACGGAATTATTTTTATGAATTGTTGAAATACATTCCTTGTAGTTTGCATTCTAAGGACTGCCAGAAGTAACTCAAAATGGATTTAGCTGGAGTTCCTACACCCAAAATTTGTTAGAATCATTCAAAATATTTCGTCAGCATGTGGAGCTTATTTTTAAAGGAGCGCTAAAGGAAAAAGATGAAGACGTTAAAGTGATATATTTGCTTTTATGGATTGGAGAACGTGGCCGAGAAATATATAATACTTTACAATTGACAAACGACCAAAGGAAATCAACCAAAGATATAGCTGACAAATTCGAGAAACATGTACAGCCAAAATCCAACCCCGTTTTCAGCAGGTATAAATTCAAAAATGAAAAGCAAAGTGACCATTCCATTGAACAGTTTATCATAAATTGAAAACACTAGCAATTGACTGTGCTTTGGCGACGATTATAGAGAGGATATGATAAGGGATCAAATTGTTTTTGGAATAACATCGGAGAAAATCAGAGAGAAATTAATAACCGAAGGAGACCAGCTTACATTAGATAAGGCGGAAAGAATCTGTCAAATTTACGAATACGCACAAAAACAACTTAAGTCAATGAAACCAGCGAACATTGCTGTGGACATTGTTAAAAATAGACACAGACGAACGATAGACACAGACGAACGAACCAGCAGCGGGAACATGGAGCTGTACCGAAAAAATCAGCATCAGCCACACCGTGGAAAACATTTCCAAAGTCTTCTCTAAAATGTGACAAATGTGGACTAACTCATGCAAGGAAAATATGTCCAGCTAAGGGGAAACGTTGTAACTTTTGCCACAAATACAATCACTTTGAATCAGTATGCAGACAAAAACGTTCAGTACATGATGTTAATACCGATGAATTACAAGGAAATAACAATAGTGACAGTGTTTCAGAAAGTGATTTTGAAATTGACAGCGTCAGAAGATCACCAGGTAATCAGGTTTTTGCCGAGATTCAGGTTGGTCCTAAACATTGTCCTTTATCCCTCAAGATTGATACAGGAGCATCTTGCAATATCTTGACTGAGAATGATTTCGAAAACTTAGGTATCATGTTACCACTAAAGAAAGCTTCATGCAATCTGACTGCGTACAACGGTGCTAAGCTTGACGTACTGGGTCAAATAAATGTAAAGTGCTTACATAAGGGCACCAAGAGAAATGTTGATTTCTATGTAGTACGTACAAGCAGATGTTCTATCTTAGGCCTTCGGACGTGCCTAGATTTCAATTTGATTAAAATTGTCATGGCCGTAGACAACTTGTCCAAACCCTTGTCAAAGGATACAGTATTATCGGAATACACATATTTATTTTCTGGTATAGGTCACCTTCCTGGCAAAGTTTCATTAAAACTTGACCCATCCATTTTGCCAGTAGTGCACCCGCCAAGACGAGTACCCGTTTCTCTGACAGAAAAGGTCAACACTGAGCTGAAGAAAATGCTCACAGGTGGTATTATTGCAAAGGTAAACACACCTACCAAATGGGTCAATTCAATGGTTGTAGTAAACAAGCCTAAGTCAAACAAGGTAAGAATTTGCCTAGACCCAAAAGACCTTAATAAGGCACTGTGTCGTCCCCATTATCCAATGAGAACTCTGGACGATATCCTTCCCCACTTATCATCAGCAACGTATTTCACTAAGCTAGACTGCAAGCAAGGATATTGGTCAATGGAACTAGACGAAGAGTCGTCATTCCTTACAACATTCAATAGCCCATTAGGTCGTTTCCGTTACACCCGTACACCTTTTGGCCTGGTTACAAGCCAAGATGACTTCCAGCGCCGTATGGATGAATGTCTAGAAGGGTTAAAATGTTGTTCTGTCATAGTAGATGATATATTAGTGTGGGGATCTACTTTAGAAGAGCATGACCAGAGTCTAAAATGCGTGCTTAACAGATGCCTTGGGGCTACACTGTTACAAGATGACAAACCAGTAACATATGCTAGCAAATCTCTTACACAGTCAGAGGTGAACTGGGCCCAAATTGAAAAGGAGTTGTTCGCAATTCTTTTTGGTCTTAATCGTTTCAAACACTATGTGTATGGACGCCAAGTGGTTGTTGAAACAGATACATCAGTTGGTACATAAGCCTGGCAAGCAAATTCCTGTAGCTGATACGCTATCCAGGAAATTTCTACCAAACATATACCCTGAATTGTCAGAGGCTGCTGATTTGCATGTGCATTTTGTACTGAAACATACGCCTGTATCTGACCGAAAATTCAATGAGATCAGGCCACACACCCTTAAAGATGAAAACCTATTACTTCTTAAGGATGTCATTTTGTTAGGTTGGCCTGAAAAGCGCAATGATTGCCCTCCAGAGTTACTTGATTACTGGAATTTTCGAGATGAGTTAACAGTCACTGATGATTTGATCATGAAAGGTCAAAAAGTACTCATTCCCGGTGCACTGAGATCAGAAATGTTAAACATTTTGCACAAAGGTCATTGTGGTATCACAAAATGCCTCCGAAGAGCATCGGACACTTTATTTTGGCCTGGCATAACAGCCAACATCACTGACATGGTCAACAAATGTCCTGTTTGTCTCGAACATAGAAGTTCGAATCCCAGAGAACCGCTGATTCCACATGAAGTCCCTGACCGACCTTGGCAGATTGTTGCTACAGATGTCTTTACATTTGATGGTCAAGATTACTTATTGATAGTGGATTATTACAGCAACTATTTTGAGTATGCTAAACTGTCAAACACAACAAGCAGTGTTGTTATTAAGCACATGAAGTAATGGTTTGCACGCCATGGGATTCCTATGAGGTTAGTTTCCGATGGAGCTACCTATTACACATCCCAACAGTTCAAAGAGTTTGCTAAAGCATGGAATTTCGAGCATGTTTTCTCTTCCCCGACTTACAGTCAAAGCAATGGGTTAGCAGAAGCTCATGTCAAAATTTGCAAGACAATTTTGAAAAAGTCCAAGAGTTCTTCTTCCGATCCAGTTATTGCTTTAATGGAATACAGAGCAACACCTTTAAGTTCAGGTTACTCACCTGCCGAATTGTTGTTCGGGAGGAAAATAAGATCATTTCTACCTATTACACCTGAAAAGCTGAATCCCAGAACTCCGGATCCTGCTAAGTAAGAACCTCCGATGGTGCACAGTACACTAGGAATAGGCGCCATCTTCTTAAGTCAAATGAACCGCCTCATACACCAAACCTTCCCGATATCACATCCTGATCAAACAGAATCTTCAGAAACTAAAAATGAAAACCCCTGTTCCCCCCAAGCCGAAAATATAGTTTTGCCAGTTTCCCACACAAAACCTGAATCATCAATTTCGGCTAAACCTTATATCACTAGATATGGTCGCACTGTAAAACCAAAGATAGTAGAATCCAAGTGAACCGAGATAAATTTGACAGTGGAACAATTATGTTAATTGTTTATCTTAATGACATTGATAACATTGAAATGTGGCACATTTCACCAGTATAATTGGTAAAGCCGCACACAAAGTGACCCACATTCAGTGCAAATACCCTTGACTTGAATTCCATTGAGAGAAAATAAAAAGTTAAAGTTTTATTTTTTGTATTTTTCAGAAAAAGGGAGAGGTTATATAAAGTTCTATATTGTTTAAGTATACCCCTGTTTATACCATATGATATTGTTGTTTAAATAGTATGTACGAAACAGTATATGGGTCAGAGAGTGTTTAGACTTCAATAAAGCTAGTTATACTTTATAGTATTTTGTGTTCATTCCTTCTTTGGAATAACGTAATGAAACCTCTCCATAACGCCCATATACCACCTCATAACAATATTACTTACAAAAGTTGATCTCACTGATTGGGGTCAATATTTATACAACAACCAACGTATTTAAATCTAATAAAATCAGATGGTCTAGGACTACAATAAGACCAATTTGTCACTTCATTCTGTGTATTTCCCTTAAACCAACCATTACACATCTAAATACAATAATACTTCATCTCGTTTTAAATTAAACGATAGATATAAATTGCCACATACCTTGTTTAGACCATTCAATGGTCTACAAATGGAACTGATCGTTAATTGACGTATTTGTTTCTAAGGGAAGTAACTTTTAAAATATTAGCCTAATCCGTTTTCGGCTCACCGTTTTGACCCCTTTTTGGATCTGATATTTTTATAGTTGTCGCCCATCCAAACACTATCTCGTTGGCTTCAACGTCGAATTAAGGTAGGCGTAGCACACTATTTTCTTTAGTGGGTGGGGCTCATGTTTTTTCAATTTTCATTTTTACCTTTATTATAAAATGTGTTTCATTTGGTTGGGATGCCATAATATTGTAGTATACTGACACTAATAATTCCTGTAAAGAAAACTATAAATTAGTGCATTATTATGAAGAACGGATACATTTTGATACATTTTCTTGCTCGTTGACGAACAAAGACTGTGACAGAATCAGCGAAAATAAAGGAACTAAAATTTAGTTTTCACTTAATTATCAACATACTCTTGTTGTAAAAATATCTGTTTTCCAAGCAGTTGATATGTCAAAATGTATCTGTTCTTCATTATTAATTTTATAAGTCACTAATTTCAATTTTTCTTTACATGAACTACTAGTGTAAGTATACTATAACATTATGGCATCCCAACTAGGATAAAAAAGTTTGATGTAAAAAGAAGAAATGAAAAATAATAAAACATGCACCCCATCCACTGAAAACAATTATGCACTACCTTGATTAAACTAAGTTGTGGAACAGACTTTAGTAGTATTATAGGGTTTGTGGGACATTTAGTAAGATGGTTATGGTTGTATCATGGGGAGGGGAAGGGTGGAGGGAGAGGGGTAGGTAGGTATGTATACCATGCAGCTCGGTGCTTTTAGAGAAAAAATACATGTAGTCTTGTGTAATGGTGGGATGTTTTCGTGTCAAAACACGAGCATGGAAAGTGTTCTTAATATGTAAGTTGAAGGCCCAACTGCCATATAAAAGCCAGAAGATGGCGCTGGGGCAGGTTTCTATGTAAATTATACATGCTTCACATCAGGGAGCCCTTTTTCAAAAATTTGAATGAACTACTGAATAAAAAGATTTTTAAAAATGCATAAATACACATTGAAATATTCTTTATCAATTGGTGTAATTATTTTTTCAAACAAAAAATCGTGAGGTATACTTTCAAAAAATACTTTAAACCAACTGCCAAATATTTGAATTTGCCGGGAGGAGCTAATGGGGTTATGAACCCAGGAGAGATGAAGAATGTAAACATTTCCCACATGGTAATGTTTATAAACAATTCTCTAACAGGAGAGAGCTCATTTATCAATGAAATCAACACCAGTTACATGTACATATGTAAAGCTTTCCTGTGATTTATTTTTGAAGAAAAGTAATTGGTATTTTAGTGAAAAAAAATATTATTATACATCATTATATTTCAGTTCTTGCAGTTTCATTAGATGTTTATTTGAAAAGTTTTAAATCCAGATATTGTGAAATAACAAATGTCTAATTATTATAATTATACTGTTTTGTTAAACCATACAGTGGTTCACCAGTAATACTTTTATCAATCTCTGATAATTTTGACCACATTACTGCAGCAACACTTTCTACTGGGTGTTTATTGTTCTACATTCCAGACTTTAATAGTTTATTATTTCTACATTGTTTGATACATTATCTCAATTAATGGACCTGTCAGCAGTGGCAGAAAGGTGAAATGAGTGTGCTGGATTTTAAGTTTCACTGCTTATTTTCATCTAATAAGTTTTGAAGAATGCTGGTGCTATTTTTCTAGTTTTGTCATAACTGTGATATAATATGGATGTACAAAATATGGATATTAATATTCAGTGTTCCAATTAAGAAAAGAAAGACAAATAATTTCAAAGAAGAAATCTGGGTAATGTGGATTAACAGAACATATGACCTTTAAATGTAAGTTCATATTTTGATTCTCGTCTGCTACAGCATGGCAATTGTTTACATCTGTTGGTGAATCATTGAAAAGCAAGCTATTATTAGTTGATAGACAGCCCAGTGTAGCGTTTCTATTTGATAAGTCTCCTCCCACAAATATTTACTGCCAGGGTAGTAAAAGTTGGGGCTTTGTTTATGTATTATGCATACAACCAGTCCCGTAGCCATATCAATCAGCTAACTATAGCTGAATATGTTTGAACGAGAACCTTGAAAGTAACGGGTATTTTTCTGGTTCTCCACGTTGCATCAATATTGAATGTCGTTTAAATGTGATATGCGATCTACCCTCTGGACTAATAGGAATAGGCTGTATTTTTCTCTCTCTTTTTTTTGTGTGCAAACTTCACGCTTTAAAAAATGAATTCTTTCTATTGTGCTTTGAATTTATGTAAACTTATACATTTTTGAAAGGTCTGTTCAGTATTTTTAAATAAATAAATTACAAACAACTTAAACAATGCGTTTGACTACCAAAAGAAATAGCTATAACAATTGTAATTAATTTTTTTACCTGTCTTCGATTCTTGAACGATGCATACCACTAGGGGTAACCCATTACCTTATTCCCAAAAAGGTACGTTGCTTGTTGCTGGAGGGAACCGTGTCATTGTTGTCTATTACAATTTGATGACCAATTTTGTATGGCTAGAAGTTTATGTGTGAAGGGGAGAGGGTGGGGTATTACCTTGTATTATAGAACATACGAGAAAATAAAACTTCCCGGAATTAGAGAAAAATGTATCAAATGTAATAAAAAATGTTGGTGAAGGGTACGATATTTTGCGACATTCAGTGATCTGTTTCTTTCTGTAATGATGAGCAGAATACGCTATCTAAACACAAAGAAAAAAGATAAAAACGCTTGAAGCTTTTGTCAAATGAAATTGTGGCTTTCGGTAGGCGGCACCTTAACTTTTTACATTGGTGTTACTCCAAAACTAATCAGACGATTTTTTTTCATATACGCTCTAACGATATTGAATAAAGGTAATAAAAAAGCACACAAATTATAAATATTTAATCATTTTTAAGTCCATGCATTATCTACATAATTTAATAAAAGGAGTCCATCGAGGGACGGCAATCGTTACCTCCCAATCGCCAACCTCGGGAACTCTGGAGGGCTGAAATAAATTACATAAGAGAAACTGTAATAGTTTGAAAGATTCAAAATCAACTGAACTAGGGTTACAGCAAATCTTGTACTTCTCTTTCAGCAAAATAGTTGTACATTTTAATAGCAGCTTTATAATTTAAATCTGGTTTGTTGCGATCTTTGTATAAGACGATAGAATTGTTTTTTCACAGGAATTTCTACATCGATTGAAGACCAGACTTTAGTTGTTTTGTTTTTTTCAGTTTTTATAATATATTCTCCGTCTAGGATCTGACCAATTCTTGTTTCAAGAGGTCAGAGGTAAACTCCCGCTGGCCGGATTTGAACCCTCAACATTAAAATGAGTAGTCCTGATCTCAGATAGCACACTTAATCACTCCTCTGATAAACCACCCGCGACCCATTTTAAAACAAACTAAATTTCAAAGACATGAAATTCCCTTATGACTTATTCATCAATTTTTCAATATTTTTGTTATGACAGGCAACTCACTTGTATTCACAGATGTATTTCTCTCTCCGGTCACACATAACGTCTGCAAGCTGGAAATCATGCACCTTGCCATCACCTTCAAATTTATCCAAGAGGACACAGCTTTCATCTTTCTGTCCGAGATGTTGATCAGGCTCCCCATCCGCCCACATATTGAATACCGTTCTGTTATAAACTGTACGGCTTGTAGCCCACTCCCAGACGCTGATATGGCGTTTATCACTCAAGGCTGTCCATCTACTGATACCTTCAAATGATAGAAAGAAGGTAAAATACAGACTCGCAGGCATTCTGAAACCCTAGAGCAGTAAACCGATTTGCTTAGTAACATTCAATGTTATATCAGACTCTTCTAAATGGATTTTTCACGGGTTCATAACGTTTGTAAAGGGACATTCTTACAATCAAGTTTGGGCATTTATAATTATGTGAAGATATAATTTGGAGAACCCGCATTCTAAAGACCCCTGTACGTTTACTTTATGTACGCACAAAAATACGAACGTACCTTCATTCTCCCGACAAGCTCTTTTCAAAAGCTGATACTCATTTTCTGAATCTATTTCTACTAAGTATCCACCTAATACTTGACAGGTAACCTGCAATGGAAATGATAAGTTTTACACTGACAGACTGAATAAATCATTTGATATCATTAATATGGTGAATGATAAAAAATGTCATTTCATGCATTAGTCATTTTCAACCCCTTGCGCCCTTTTTGTGGGGAAATCTTTTAGTGATTTTCCAGGATTTTGTTGGAGAAAATGGGCAAAATATTTCAAGAATTTATTAAAATAAAGCAATTCTTGTATGGGAAAATGTCATTAGAAATCATTAAAAATGACAAATATCAATGTAAAAATGATAAATTTGATAAAAAAGGTTGATAAAACTTTTACTTTTGAGGTGGATGGGGAATTTTACAAGCATTTTGGGATTTTTACTGGTTTTTAAGGGGGGAAAAAGTCGGTTACAAAAATAGAAGGTAGATATACCCTGCAACGGGCATGCCTTTTAGCCGTATATGACACTCATTCTACAACTGTTTAAAATACACTAAACCGTTAAAAAATCGAATTAGAACCTTATTTTAACAATTATATCTGCAGCAGAATATTTATAAACTTTTTTTAGACGAAAAGTATGTTCATTACATCAAACTTTTACACATACATATGTGTAGTAGTCTTATAATTATCTGCATATACTTGCTTACCAATGACCCTGTCCATGTTTCTCTATCATGGCTGAAAAAGTAGCACGACAAGGTGGAAGTTTCGTTGTAAATTGTATCGAATCCATCAGGACATGCTGCAATAGAAGGACAAATGAAGCTGGTCCTCTTAATCCGAAAATAAAATGATAGAAAGCAAAGACAAAAGTTTTCAAAACTGACAGAAAATCAATCAAGCATATTGTAATGATTTCTCTTTTTTGAAGCATTTGATTCCGGCGAGGATATCTATAAACCTTTGAACCTTAGTAAATTTCTCTTATCTTTGAAATTTGACTCTTTTCTTTGATCTTCGACCTTAAGAGAAAACATATCTTTGTTTTCCTTTTCACCAATTGTCAAATTTAACATCATCCTTTTTCCAGCACTAATTTGATATCACTCTTGACTCTTCGTTATCATTTGTTAACCACCAGCGGTCATATCCCTTGCTGCAATATCAGTTACGAATAAAATACATGTAGTTCAATTTTGGATTGGAAAAGTAGATTAATATTCATGCAGCTTAATCATCAATGGACCATTTATGATTTTCCCGTGCTTTTTATTAACAATTCAATATGTTTCTGTTTATTCTCAATTATTAAATTGTTTATTATCTTGGAGTCCATCTACAGGGCAGCATACTATCCTGTTAAACATGTTTTGTGCCTCGAGGCAATAGAGTGGGGTGGGACAGTGCGATGATGCATTTTGCTCCGCAAGTTTGCGTATTTACAAGTTTTGTATTTTTAGCATTCATATGATATTTCCCTCTCATTTCCATTGGTTGTAAAAGAAAATGTGAACAAAATTCGTCGTAAACTGGACAGCCAAGATATTCAAATGGAGTCATTTGTGCGACATATATACGTTACATGTAGAAACTGAACATGTTTCAAGTGTAACCCTGGAGAATGTCACCTTATATGATACTCTAATTAATATGCTGATTAGAAAACTACGGAGCACGTCACTGAGCTTTGTCACAAAACAAGTAGGCATAAAAAGCACCGTACCTCTCCTACCCCACCCCAAACTTTAAAAAAATGCAAGTCTCACACACCTCTCATTCAAAATGAAACATATTTATATTTAAATGGCAAATATTTTCGTAAATTTCATCCAATGATTAACAGTATGCAGTTATATGATAATCCTTACTCGGAGATCAGAAACACGTCGTGAGGTCACTGAGTTTTCGTTACGTAATAAATATGATGTTAAACATCCCAAAATAAAACAAATATCATTCTACAAACCATAAACACAATTCAAACAAAACACCATTCAAATAGCAAATATTTTCGTAAATTTCATCCAATGATTAACAGTATGCAGTTATATGATAATCCTTACTCGGAGATCAGAAACACGTCGTGAGGTCACTGAGTTTTCGTTACGTAATAAATATGATGTTAAACATCCCGAAATAAAACAAATATAATTCTACAAACCATAAACACAATTCAAACAAAACACCATACAAATAGCAAATACTTGTTTAAGTTCCATCATATTTATACTGTATAGATCTACAAGTAAAAGTATAGCGTATTTCTAAAGATAAGAAAATTGGGTTCTAAATCTTTTATGTCAGAACACTGATAAAGCCTTGCAAGGCAACCACTAAAAGTGATTGCATACTTCTAAGATATGTTCAAATTGTTTTATATCCAGACACTAAAGTCTCTCTTTGTAGTAAAGTTTGAAAATGGACCGATTGGTCGAACAGAAATGGATAGTAACACCGCAAAATTGTACATATATACATGTTTTTGTACATGTAAAGATTATCTAAAATGGAACGATTTATTGACTATATATTTTTATTGTACTTCGGCAGTCATATTCCTATTGCAATGTTCATCGACTCGCAGGCAGTATTACCACGCTGGATTTATCCGAAACCGGTTAGTTTTATTTGTTATGATTAGTTTCTATTGTGAAGTTCACTGTATGGTAGGTGGGAAGGGATAAAGCTATTTAAGCCGGTAAATACTCTAGCAGGTATCTGTCGAATGCACCAATGTAACATTTTCATTTGACACTTTGTTTATTTTCAGGCTTTAGATCTCGTAGACTGGTACATCGAAGAATTTGGAGATTCCATGATGAGAGGAAGGGACGCGTGGTTCCAGTCATTTATTGTTTGTGAAATACTTTTCCAGTTACCTTTCTTCTTTGTTGCAATCTACGCCTACTGGAAAGGTAATTATATCACGGTGATTTTAAACATAGCCTGTAAAGCTAGTTTTCATACTTAAATGTCATACTGAAGGCAGATTTAGTATAAAATCATTTCATGACGTCGAGTCTATCTTGTTCTGCTCTGTTCTGTTTACCAGGTTATACATATGTATAGGGCCTACTCTACTAATTTCTAATGTGTTTAATGAACGTAAATGGTTAATAAATACAGTTATGAAGAATACCATATATCGAAAAATGCTTCATTTTAGCATAAATAATCAACATAGAGGCCTTTTGTAATAAATGGCTATCCGCCCATTAATTGTACAACAACTTTACATAGAGTATTTAATGGTTTACGGTACTGTAACATGTATATTTTAAAACGCTGATTTTACGGATAATTACTGAAATGTATAGCTAACACTAATAGGTTAAGTTATAATACTTGTACATATTATATTATGTACACTTTTGAAGTTATTTAGTTCGACACCACTTATAGAGAGTGTCTCTTTAATACAAATTAAAATATACGCAAATAAATCCAGTGAAATTCTTCTTGTTTCAGGTGTATCAAAGAACCGATGGATTCGTATTCCAATTATTGTATATTCAAGTCATGTGACTACTATACTAACGTGCATCTACCATCATCTGTTTTTGCACGACTTCTCAAAAGACGAGTTATCAGGACCAAAGAACATGAGGGATCGTTTACTAATAGGGACCCTATATTTTCCGTACTTTATTGTGCCAGTGATGCTTTTGTTAGACTCTCTGTTCAGTCCAATCTACAGGGAGGGACTTGCACCAAGAAGAACTGTAAAAACAAAAAGCAAAAAAGTTCACTGAAAAATTTATTTTAGCGATATACGTACATTAAACGCCATGTCTGCTCAACTTTTCCAAATAAAATTATATGACTTTGTGTATTGAATCTTAATGACTTTTAGGCACCTACTGAGTAACGTGGATGTTGCATTACAATCAACACCTAAGTCAAAATATTACAAAGATACGTTTTCATTTTTACAGTAAAAAAAATATGGTATGAAATACCTTTATCGGATATAAAATTTTCAACATAAAAATATTTAAAGAAAATTACAAAAACTTTTTGTTGCATAACTTTATTTTTAATGTTTATCTGAATGATTACAAAAGAGGCGAATTTTGAATGTTTTGTATTATTTGGGACTTTGCAATTTTTGTTTATATTGGTCTGAAGTACATTTTTGTATATGATGATTAATGTAATTGATTTTGGATCATCATTATTATATACATGTTGACATTTTAACTACTGAAGGCCTGATTGACGAGTACTTGTATTGTGTTGCAGGATTTATGATATTTATATGTCAACAGAGTGACTTGATTCGTGTTTGTTTTCATTATGCATGTAAGTGGTGCGTCTGCGCGATTGAGATCTGAGAGGGGGGGGGGGGGGGAGAGAGAGATTTTAAATTTTTTTGAAGGCCATATGGAAACAAGATATGTTTTGATTTACCTAGTTATTCTTTAAATGTCTTTACCTGTTTCGTTTCTTTAAGAAATAATATGTATCCATTTTTGGTTTATCGTAGAATAACCCGAGTTTGGAGTTTTTATGCGCAAGAATATATCACGAAGGCCGCAGGCCTGAGTGATATATTATTACGCATAAGAACGACAAACGAGGGTTATTCTACCATAAACCAAACTTGGATATTTATTATTTCGATTCTAACACGACTTATTTAAAACAAAATTTGAAGAAAAAGATAGAACTTTTTTCATCGAACGTATTTACACTTGCGTGCTACGCACCTAGATTTTGCCGTTGAAGTTACCTCCCGCGAACACTGTAAAGATGCTATTTCAATGTGACTTTCATTCATGAAAGATGTATACGCGGTGTTTCAGTTTTTTCATCAAAAACTTTAATAATCTAATTTTCAAGTAAATGTAACAGGAATTTCATTTATAGAAGTGGTTCGAATTTTCAGGGTTCGCAATAACGATTCAAGTTACGAAAAATATTAGTTACGGGTATCGATAAATGACGTCACAGTTTCTCTTGACTAATGACGTCACTGTGTAAACAAAAACAATAACAACAAAACAGTAAATAAAGTCAGTGTAAATGGTATCGTTACATTAATCAAGTTAACTGGACGTGTGTCATCCATCGGATCCCCCCGTTTTGCCCCAAGTCATCCACAGTATTCCATGTACGATCCTCTATACGTCGGGTAAATTGAACAGCCAAAAATACGATGCGCGTGCAGCGTCGTTCAAGGTCGGTTTATTGCAGAATAACCCAAATAGATTTTGTTCTACATGTATGTAGGTTATTCGCTGGTCGTGTTAGAATATACATTAGAGCGAATGATAAAATATAATTTTATAACATATCTTAATTTATAGATTGAGGCCCATGGGTTCGAGCCCTGCTACCGGCCATGTCTCTTTATGTGAGAAAGTTGAAGGTTTCTTACGGATAACAGATGATTATGTAAACTGCCCACTTGTTAAAATGGCCAAAATACGGTTAGAACGGGCGAAAACTCCTACAACAACAGCAATATCTTAGTAACTCAGTTCACAGTAAGAAGTTAACTTTAAGGAAAATACAGAAAATTGCTCATATATTAAAAGGTCTAACGTCCATCGTGACCTCATTTCCTTGTCCTAATATTCAGACAGTGGTCTTAAAATGTAGCTATGAGACAGACATTCACGAACATGTATCATAAAGAAATATAGCAAAAAGGTGGGGCAAATACAGCATGGATTCATTCGATATGCGGTCATAAAATACATTTTCTAAACAAATGTCATATGCTTAAAGGTCTTACCCCTGCATGGTTGTACATGTAGTATTCAATTATCTACACGTACATAACGTCGCGATACGTGACAAGCATGTCAGACATAAAGGCGAAATATGATAAGATGATACGAAGGGACTAACGCCGGATACAGCTCCTTTCGAATACAGCTCCCCAGTTAGCTGTATTCGGTGCGCATTAACGAATACAGCTCCCCTTACGAAATGGGAGCTGTATTCAGGGTATTTGTACCTTTTTTTCGAATAGAGCTCCCCATTGACCCGATGCAACATAGACGTGTATTTAATTTCTGCCTGTGTTTTCTTGCAATCGGACTCTAGTGATGTTATCATCGCACGAGTGATGCGACCTGCATCCGGACTGGTATTTGGACAAAAGAGTGTTCTTTTCTAAATATGTGCACAGTCTGGGTTTGATCATTTTTTGCATTAGTTTTGTAAATGTTGAAGTTAAAGATATCGGTCTGTATGAAGCTGGGTCGTTTTTGTCTTTATTAGGTTTTAGTAATGGTATGATTACTGCGTGGTTCCAATTTTCTGGCGTGGTGCCTTCAACCCATGACTGATTAAAGATTTGAAGTAATGTGTTCCTGCTTTCCTGTGGTAATTTTTTGAGTATTTTGTTTTCTCCCGGTGCCCCGTCCTTGCAGTTCGACAAAGCTTTATTAAGTTCGAATAGAGTGAATTCTTGGTTATATTCTTGAGAATTGTCATTATTCCTAACATTGATATTCTCATCTACCGTTTTATTCATTATCCTTTTTTTTAGTAGAAAATCTTTAGTATATCCTTTATTACTGCTAGCTTCAGCATATTGTTTGACTAATGCGTTAGCTTTTTCTTTTGGTTTTGTAATAATGTGTTGTCCTATCTTAAAGACTGGGTTACTTTTCGGTACACTGCCTTTAACTTTGTTAACAAAAGTCCAAACTTCTTTAGAGGATGTATTGCACGTGATAGTTGAGCAGAAGTTGCGCCAACTGTCCTGCTTTGCTTTTTTAACTACCCTTTGTGCTCTTGCTCGGGCCATCTTGAAAAGAATAAGTGTTATGGGAGTTTGTTTCCCTTTTATGAATTTTACGTTTAATTTCTCTGCGTCTTATTCGTGGCATTCCTGTGTCCACCATACTTTTTTGACTCTGGTTTTGATAATTTTTGGTTTTGATTTTGGTATTGTTCTTTCTAAAATACTATTGAGATTTTCTAGGAACTCTCTGAAATTTTCTTCAACTGATTGATTTTTGATCTTGTAACTTAATTCTATCATGCATAAATGATGAAATTCCATCCACTGGGCAGCGGATGCTTTGTCTATCAGCCATTTTTCAGTTATCATTACATGTTCAAATTTTATTGGAGTTTCTATTATTGTAATTATAGGAAGATGATCACTATTGAAGCAGTTGTCGACTACAAGGAACGTTGCCCTAGGGTGGAGACCTGCGGAGACTATGGACAGATCCAGCGCTGAATCTGTTTGGTTTGCCTGCTCGGCAAGACGGGTGCATTGTCCATCGTTTATACAATTAAGATCTGACTCGTTCATAAAGTCTATCAGATCCTCTGCCCCAGCATCGCGCCTAAAGTCATTTTCTGGGTTCCAAAGTGGATGTTTTAAATTGAAGTCTCCTACTATTACATTTGATTGTCCTAGATTCCTAGATGTGTATCTAAAAATATCTATGTTGTTGTTTTCTTTACTATTTGTATAGTAATTATAGACTGAAACATTATTATCTTTGCCAATGATTTCTATTGCAATATTTTGGTTAACAGAGTTATAATCAGTTTCCTTGGTTATGTATGATAGGCCATTACGGACATATATGCATAACCCACCTATGGTGGGGGTTTCTTTATTATAGAACATAACAGGTTTTTGATAATCCTTAAATTTGAAAGGATAATGTTTTTCTGCCAAATGAGTTTCCTGTAAGCAAATAACATCTATTGGTTCTTTTTGATCTATGAGAAAATTTTGTAACTCAATATATGTTGTGTATGATTCTGTTTTCATACCCCGAATATTCCATGAAATGATGCTGAGGCAGGGCCTGATGGACTCAGTAATTACCTCAGCTGTTGTGTTATCCATTAATGGTTTATTCGGAGTTGTTTTGTGTTATTGAATTTAGCCTATGTTCTACATAAATTTTGTGGGCAATGCACAGTCGTGTGCCCATGAGGTCCTGGGTATAAGATGTGTGGGTGTCGGTGATGTGAATTTGTTATTATCCTTAAAGCTTGTACAGAGTTGTATCCCCCCGGATACCTATAGTATTTGGGTCCTGTTTGCCTTTAATTTGCCTATGGCGAGGGGGTAGGGGGTTAGCGCACCTTTCTTTCTTTACTTGTAAAATTTGCTTAATGCTGGGTATTTGCGGGGGTTGGGTTATTTTGGGGTCTGAGAAATTGTCTTTATTTTGGGGTTTTGCTGTAATTGGGGTGGGGATGACAGTAGGTGTGGGTTTTTTGTTTTGATGGGAGTGCTTTAAATTGGCACATTTAATTTCATAGTCTTGCATTAGTTTGGCGTTATTATCGTTGATTTTAGACACAGTGATTGCCAAAACAATTATTGCACTTGAGAGATTGTGCTTGACATTCTGTTAGTTCGTGGTTTCCTGAACATTTTGGGCATTTGTTTTTGTTTCTACATTGTTGGGTTTTATGTCCCGGTGCCTGGCATTTTCTGCATCTTATTATGCTTAGAGTTGTTGGTTTGACTAATTCTTGGGCCCCTTTTAATTCAATGGGCATTTCTGAAGTGGTGAATGTCAAAATAAATTGATTGGTTTTTACCATTTTTCCCTTGTTATTGATTTCTTTTTGCCTGATTGTGGCAATGTTTTTGTTATTATCTAATAATTCCTTTTTAAATTGTTCGGAGCTTTTATGCTTTGGTATCTCTAGTACTCCCATGCTGATACTTGCTATTTTGGGGGTTGGGGTTTTTTTTTGTTTTCTACTTTCAAGTCATGCCTACCAAATCTAAAATCTTTCACTTTTGATTCGTATTCTGATCTGACCTTAAAGTATAGTATATTTTTGTGATTTTTAGTATTTTTTATTTTATCACCCTCAAAATTGTGACCTTAAATTGTTTTCAATGTCTCTGATTTTTTGTGTGCTAGGCCCCCCTTGAATCCCCTTTATTACCACATCAGTCCATTTTTCGTGAGGTATCGATTTTGGTGAAAAAGCCTTTTTTGTGTGTTGGAGGGGGTTGGGGTGGTGGTTCTATTGGTCTCCTTTTGTTTCTCGGATATTGTTATTTCTTTCCCTACCTCCTCCAAAATGTGGAACCTATTTTGTAACTGAATAGGGGATGTCCTACTCTTTTTTTTCTTATCATTTTGAGGGGTGGCATTAATTTCTATAGGTTCATTTATCGTCCCCCCGTTACTGTTATTAGTTTGCTTTGTACTATTCTCGTTTATTATTATTGGGATTGATTGGGACCCCCCTGATTGTGTGGTTGGTTGTTTTTTTGGGGTGTCCTGTTTTGTAGGTTTTAGTGGCATGTCTCTCACATTTACATTCTATTTATACTGCTTATTGAGAAAACACTATGAAACTATGTGCATGAACACTACGCGGCGGCTATAATTGTTCAAGAAAAAAAAACATTAACTCAAAAATTTTGCCTTTTTTGTGTAAATATTTCATTGACAAAAATAATCGTTTCTTAGACATTAGAGGAGTAAGCACCCAAACTAAGCTTGGTGTATATCTAGTTTTCACATTCCTCAAATAAATAAATGTATAATAAATACACATGTACCTTTATATAACTCCCAAAATTAAGAAGCCGAAGTTTCAAAAATTGATCTTGCCAAATGCATTATTATATTTACATAAGTATAGCATATGAGAATTATGCTATTAAACAATTGCAAAATAAAGTCTTTTTTTATTTATGATAACCTTGTGTGTCCCGGTATCTGCATCATATATCTGATGTTTCTATGCCTTCCAGTCATAGTGCGCCATGAAAGGTTCGCCAGCGCATATCTATTCTTGTTCTGTCCTGGAATTTTACATAGATTAACAGAATGTACCGTTATGCATATTCTCTAATACAGTAATAAACATTAAATTGTAAATTACAAAAAAGGAGCAAACCTAGCTCAAATGTAACACTTTGAAAAAAAAAATTATTTCCATTAGATAAGTGAAATACACGCACATTATGGAACCGAATGTGCATTCAATAATTACTCGTCATTTTCATATAACCAGTTAAATGAGATAATAATAGTTAATAGTGTGGATTCTATAGCAGCTATAGTTGCATTGTTTCGCTGATTTCTAAGCATTTTTGGTGGAGAGTAAACATATACGCAGAATGACTGTTAGAATACCTAAAATGTAAACTAATCTGACTTAAATAATTACCAAAACAATTATCCGCATGAATACCACAGTCATTCTCTCCGGTACCGTACGTGTAGAAGGCGTGGTCCAACATTGATATGACGGAGTCCGGCCCATGTACTTTCTGTCCATCGTGTCCTAATAAAAGGGTAGTAAACAGCAATGTATCATCAAAA
Organism: Saxidomus purpurata; assembly: GCA_022818135.1. Lineage (NCBI taxonomy): Eukaryota > Metazoa > Mollusca > Bivalvia > Venerida > Veneridae > Saxidomus > Saxidomus purpurata. Next base: position 48,897,923 of record JAFMSR010000007.1, read on the forward strand.
GTAAATAACAGATCGTTAGAAAATTACTAGTGATCCATGTACAGCCAATGTCTTTTTTATTTGATTCTAAATATGTTTCAGAATGGGTCATTTTTCCCCAATTGAAACAAATGCCGTGGTAAAACAAACATGACTTTAAATCAAAATAAAATACTATGAATTACCTATGGTTTGGCCTTATGTATGCTCTAATAATATTGTTTCAATGCGTTTACAAATCGCACTTAATTACTACTATATTCGCTAATATCCTTTTGTTTAGGTTTTAAATCAAGAAATTTGTTCGTTATATCCCGAATTTTGCTATATCCAGAGTCTCTATATGGAGTTTGTTGTAGACCACCAAACAGTGCAGCCTTACACGCACGCAGAAGAATGAATGCCTTAACTTTTAGAAAAGGGAGCAAACAAGTTACACGTGCTGAAGAAAAGGTAAATACATACAAAATGTTAACACAACACGAAGTCATGAAAAAACACATATAACCTTTGCACACCGGCATATTTTGTTACACACTCGACAGCCATGCATGTGTTTTTGTAAACACTGTACATCATGTTATGCTACTTTCGGTTTACTGCGCGTGTTGTATACGTCAGCAAATAGATTGGTGTAACATGAAAGTAAAATTTCCATTGGCCCACCTACAGAGGTCACACGCAGGGGTCATCCTGTCTGCTAACCTGCGCGTGGACTTTTTTTTTTTTTTTTTTTTTTTTTTTGCTAACGAGAGGTCAATTTTAAGCGTTCTCATAAGATGTCAATATACCTAGGTTTGAGTACGACATGTCTGCTTTATGTCTGTGAAAAAATATTTGCACGCGCTCAAAACACTATCCCACAGGGGCCTGTACGCGAACGTTGGTAAAATGAAAATTTCAAAGCTGGTGAAATTGTGTCCAAGGTCATTTTCAAGGTTGTCTTAAAGTGTCAGCATTTGCCTCGGACGTCTGAGATTTCAACATTCAGGAGCTGTCGGCATAGCCTTTAAATTCATACAGACAAAACGTGTTCCATACGGTAACTGTCACTTCTATGGAAGGCCAAACCTGTCTTAACCCGCATATACTGTTTATTACGTTATAGGCGTTCAAAGGATATGGGGACATTGTAATAATATTTTGAATCAGAGTATACCACCTTTGAATGGTCCGTTACCCGAAATTTTGGTAAGTGGGCTAATCCGCATGTGTGTTGCTCAAAATAATGTCCTTACTTTCATTTGAGATAATCCATTTAATTTAACAGTACTTGTGCTTTTTATTCAGTGCTTTTTGCTCAGGTCTTCTTGTTTTTAGCTTTACAGAACGAAGTCCAGCAGAGCTTATGTTGAGTAATTTGTCCGGCGTCCGTCCGTCTGTCTGTAACCTTTCCTTGGTACCACTCTGCAGGTCCCAATATTCATTCGACCTTTATGAAACTAGCTCAGACGATTGTATGCAACATGTAGATGGTCCCTATCGCGTTAGGGTTAGTGGGCCAAAGGTCAAGATCACAGTGACCTCCGATAGCATTTACTTGATAACACTCTACCGGTTACAATTTTCATTCAACTTTCATGACCTGAACATTGTAAAATCATTTCTGCATAATATTTTGAGATCTAATTACCAACAACAGTACTTCAACTCCATGGGATGATTTGTTTTACGAAATTGGTGATCCTTTCAATGTTTGGGGTCCGTGATTCAAGATCAAGGTCACAGTGACCTATGTTCCTTTCCTTTCAAAAAGTCATTCAAAATCATTTAAATACTTTGTTCTCGAAAGTATCTGTTCCTAAGGCGTGATTTATATAAGCGAATGCCACTTTGAACCGTAAACGTGCAACTGAACAGTACTGGGAACGTTTAGCGTATTATAATCAGTACAACTTTTGGATAAAACTCAACAAGTGAAAGCATGTGTAATACTGACACCTCCCGTTCTATATAGAATTAACCATCCTGTCATGTCGCCTAAGCTTTCAAATTAAGTAGATATACCATATCACTTTTGACTAATTTTGAAACATAACCTGAATATATGGTCCGGAGGATGTGACACAGCATTCCTCTATTTTCTAAACCGATTTCCAGTGTGTAATTGTTTCAAGTCTGTGTTGGTGTTGACTGGCCCTGAAAAATAAAAGAAATATGTACTTGTAGCAGTATGTTCTTTTGTGGCTGTCTAACAAGATAAAATTAAAACTCTGATTGCTATGATGTTGTTAAAGAGAATTCTAACACTATCCGCAACTTTTCGTAAACAACACAGTTCAGTGAAAATCTTCAGTTCTTTCATGGAGACAATTTTGTCATACATACCCAATAAGCTGGTAATGAAACCTTTTCCCTGAATTAAAAAATACAAGGCCTTAAAGTATCAAGTTTTATCCATATAATGTGGATAGCATGTGCTGCATTGGATAAATTAGAAAAATGAATTGGACTGTAGAAAAGTTATCTGGTAATTGTGACATTTATTTCTCCACTGATAAATTTAAAGATAAAAGGTAAACTATAAATAATTCACTCCTTTTTTAAAATGCCTAGTTGTACAATGTACATGTATAGTTTACAGATGTTGTCGGTCTGTTTAGTGTATAATTGATTGTAGCCGTTGTCTATGAAATTTCGAGGCGAGCGCAGCGACACGACATATTTCATAGACAATGGCTACTCGTGATCTATCTGACTTGGAACACAGAAAGTAAAAAGTTTGTTTATCATTCTTCCACAACAGTATTTGCCAATTGCTTCATTTATTCCGTTGTGGTTAAGAATATATGTTATTAAATAACTATTGTTTATTGGCTCTAATATTCTTTAACTACCCGACAAAATAAAATAGGAAGAGGTATCATCAATTTGAAAGACAGGGCCAATCACAGAAAACCAGGACCAATGACACTTAATGGACCTGTCCAATAAAAGATTGCTGAAGAATGATTGGCTGTTGAAAAAAAGGAGGTTCAGAGGGTCAATGGTATACTTTCACATGTTTATTTTCTTGAACTAATCAAGACAAAATGAATGACGTATGAACGACCCGGTTCTAGAAAAAAAAATTCAGCCCAAATCCACAATCGCCACAGGTCGGGACCTGTGGAAAAATTCATTTTTCGAGCAATTTTTTTTTCTCTCCATCTTTGCAGGGATTGTACAGCAGTCATTTTTATCGAAGGAAATGCATTTAAAATGAAGATATGTTACTGCAAACTCATTTTATCACCGTTTGTTTTCTAGGCCACATGGGTCAAGGTTGGGCATACCTAAAAAGGAGGTCGCAGAGGGGTCAAATGTAAAGATATACCCCAAGTATTATACCTTTTCGTGACGTACTCATCAAGACAAAAAGAATGACGTATGACACGACCCGGTTCTAGAAGAAAAAAATTCAGCCCAAATCCACAAATCGCCACAGGTCGGGACCTGTGGAAAAATTCATTTTTCGAGCAATTTTTTTTTCTCTCCATCTTTGCAGGGATTGTACAGCAGTCATTTTTATCGAAGGAAATGCATTTAAAATGAAGATATGTTACTGCAAACTCATTTTATCACCGTTTGTTTTCTAGGCCACATGGGTCAAGGTTGGGCATACCTAAAAAGGAGGTCGCAGAGGGGTCAAATGTAAAGATATACCCCAAGTATTATACCTTTTCGTGACGTACTCATCAAGACAAAAAGAATGACGTATGACACGACCCGGTTCTAGAAAAAAAAATTCAGCCCAAATCCACAAATCGCCACAGGTCGGGACCTGTGGAAAAATTCATTTTTCGAGCAATTTTTTTTTCTCTCCATCTTTGCAGGGATTGTACAGGAGTCATTTTTATCGAAGGAAATGCATTTAAAATGAAGATATGTTACTGCAAACTCATTTTATCACCGTTTGTTTTCTAGGCCACATGGGTCAAGGTTGGGCATACCTAAAAAGGAGGTCGCAGAGGGGTCAAATGTAAAGATATACCCCAAGTATTATACCTTTTCGTGACGTACTCATCAAGACAAAAAGAATGACGTATGACACGACCCGGTTCTAGAGAAAAAAAAATTCAGCCCAAATCCACAAATCGCCACAGGTCGGGACCTGTGGAAAAATTCATTTTTCGAGCAATTTTTTTTTCTCTCCATCTTTGCAGGGATTGTACAGGAGTCATTTTTATCGAAGGAAATGCATTTAAAATGAAGATATGTTACTGCAAACTCATTTTATCACCGTTTGTTTTCTAGGCCACATGGGTCAAGGTTGGGCATACCTAAAAAGGAGGTCGCAGAGGGGTCAAATGTAAAGATATACCCCAAGTATTATACCTTTTCGTGACGTACTCATCAAGACAAAAAGAATGACGTATGACACGACCCGGTTCTAGAGAAAAAAAAATTCAGCCCAAATCCACAAATCGCCACAGGTCGGGACCTGTGGAAAAATTCATTTTTCGAGCAATTTTTTTTTCTCTCCATCTTTGCAGGGATTGTACAGGAGTCATTTTTATCGAAGGAAATGCATTTAAAATGAAGATATGTTACTGCAAACTCATTTTATCACCGTTTGTTTTCTAGGCCACATGGGTCAAGGTTGGGCATACCTAAAAAGGAGGTCGCAGAGGGGTCAAATGTAAAGATATACCCCAAGTATTATACCTTTTCGTGACGTACTCATCAAGACAAAAAGAATGACGTATGACACGACCCGGTTCTAGAGAAAAAAAATTCAGCCCAAATCCACAAATCGCCACAGGTCGGGACCTGTGGAAAAATTCATTTTTCGAGCAATTTTTTTTTCTCTCCATCTTTGCAGGGATTGTACAGGAGTCATTTTTATCGAAGGAAATGCATTTAAAATGAAGATATGTTACTGCAAACTCATTTTATCACCGTTTGTTTTCTAGGCCACATGGGTCAAGGTTGGGCATACCTAAAAAGGAGGTCGCAGAGGGGTCAAATGTAAAGATATACCCCAAGTATTATACCTTTTCGTGACGTACTCATCAAGACAAAAAGAATGACGTATGACACGACCCGGTTCTAGAGAAAAAAAATTCAGCCCAAATCCACAAATCGCCACAGGTCGGGACCTGTGGAAAAATTCATTTTTCGAGCAATTTTTTTTTCTCTCCATCTTTGCAGGGATTGTACAGGAGTCATTTTTATCGAAGGAAATGCATTTAAAATGAAGATATGTTACTGCAAACTCATTTTATCACCGTTTGTTTTCTAGGCCACATGGGTCAAGGTTGGGCATACCTAAAAAGGAGGTCGCAGAGGGGTCAAATGTAAAGATATACCCCAAGTATTATACCTTTTCGTGACGTACTCATCAAGACAAAAAGAATGACGTATGACACGACCCGGTTCTAGAGAAAAAAAAATTCAGCCCAAATCCACAAATCGCCACAGGTCGGGACCTGTGGAAAAATTCATTTTTCGAACTTTTTTTTTCTCTCCATCTTTGCAGGGATTGTACAGGAGTCATTTTTATCGAAGGAAATGCATTTAAAATGAAGATATGTTACTGCAAACTCATTTTATCACCGTTTGTTTTCTAGGCCACATGGGTCAAGGTTGGGCATACCTAAAAAGGAGGTCGCAGAGGGGTCAAATGTAAAGATATACCCCAAGTATTATACCTTTTCGTGACGTACTCATCAAGACAAAAAGAATGACGTATGACACGACCCGGTTCTAGAGAAAAAAAAATTCAGCCCAAATCCACAAATCGCCACAGGTCGGGACCTGTGGAAAAATTCATTTTTCGAGCAATTTTTTTTTCTCTCCATCTTTGCAGGGATTGTACAGGAGTCATTTTTATCGAAGGAAATGCATTTAAAATGAAGATATGTTACTGCAAACTCATTTTATCACCGTTTGTTTTCTAGGCCACATGGGTCAAGGTTGGGCATACCTAAAAAGGAGGTCGCAGAGGGGTCAAATGTAAAGATATACCCCAAGTATTATACCTTTTCGTGACGTACTCATCAAGACAAAAAGAATGACGTATGACACGACCCGGTTCTAGAAAAAAAAATTCAGCCCAAATCCACAAATCGCCACAGGTCGGGACCTGTGGAAAAATTCATTTTTCGAGCAATTTTTTTTTCTCTCCATCTTTGCAGGGATTGTACAGGAGTCATTTTTATCGAAGGAAATGCATTTAAAATGAAGATATGTTACTGCAAACTCATTTTATCACCGTTTGTTTTCTAGGCCACATGGGTCAAGGTTGGGCATACCTAAAAAGGAGGTCGCAGAGGGGTCAAATGTAAAGATATACCCCAAGTATTATACCTTTTCGTGACGTACTCATCAAGACAAAAAGAATGACGTATGACACGACCCGGTTCTAGAGAAAAAAAATTCAGCCCAAATCCACAAATCGCCACAGGTCGGGACCTGTGGAAAAATTCATTTTTCGAGCAATTTTTTTTTTCTCTCCATCTTTGCAGGGATTGTACAGGAGTCATTTTTATCGAAGGAAATGCATTTAAAATGAAGATATGTTACTGCAAACTCATTTTATCACCGTTTGTTTTCTAGGCCACATGGGTCAAGGTTGGGCATACCTAAAAAGGAGGTCGCAGAGGGGTCAAATGTAAAGATATACCCCAAGTATTATACCTTTTCGTGACGTACTCATCAAGACAAAAAGAATGACGTATGACACGACCCGGTTCTAGAGAAAAAAAATTCAGCCCAAATCCACAAATCGCCACAGGTCGGGACCTGTGGAAAAATTCATTTTTCGAGCAATTTTTTTTTTCTCTCCATCTTTGCAGGGATTGTACAGGAGTCATTTTTATCGAAGGAAATGCATTTAAAATGAAGATATGTTACTGCAAACTCATTTTATCACCGTTTGTTTTCTAGGCCACATGGGTCAAGGTTGGGCATACCTAAAAAGGAGGTCGCAGAGGGGTCAAATGTAAAGATATACCCCAAGTATTATACCTTTTCGTGACGTACTCATCAAGACAAAAAGAATGACGTATGACACGACCCGGTTCTAGAGAGAAAAAAAATTCAGCCCAAATCCACAAATCGCCACAGGTCGGGACCTGTGGAAAAATTCATTTTTCGAGCAATTTTTTTTTCTCTCCATCTTTGCAGGGATTGTACAGGAGTCATTTTTATCGAAGGAAATGCATTTAAAATGAAGATATGTTACTGCAAACTCATTTTATCACCGTTTGTTTTCTAGGCCACATGGGTCAAGGTTGGGCATACCTAAAAAGGAGGTCGCAGAGGGGTCAAATGTAAAGATATACCCCAAGTATTATACCTTTTCGTGACGTACTCATCAAGACAAAAAGAATGACGTATGACACGACCCGGTTCTAGAGAAAAAAATTCAGCCCAAATCCACAAATCGCCACAGGTCGGGACCTGTGGAAAAATTCATTTTTCGAGCAATTTTTTTTTCTCTCCATCTTTGCAGGGATTGTACAGGAGTCATTTTTATCGAAGGAAATGCATTTAAAATGAAGATATGTTACTGCAAACTCATTTTATCACCGTTTGTTTTCTAGGCCACATGGGTCAAGGTTGGGCATACCTAAAAAGGAGGTCGCAGAGGGGTCAAATGTAAAGATATACCCCAAGTATTATACCTTTTCGTGACGTACTCATCAAGACAAAAAGAATGACGTATGACACGACCCGGTTCTAGAGAAAAAAAAATTCAGCCCAAATCCACAAATCGCCACAGGTCGGGACCTGTGGAAAAATTCATTTTTCGAGCAATTTTTTTTTCTCTCCATCTTTGCAGGGATTGTACAGGAGTCATTTTTATCGAAGGAAATGCATTTAAAATGAAGATATGTTACTGCAAACTCATTTTATCACCGTTTGTTTTCTAGGCCACATGGGTCAAGGTTGGGCATACCTAAAAAGGAGGTCGCAGAGGGGTCAAATGTAAAGATATACCCCAAGTATTATACCTTTTCGTGACGTACTCATCAAGACAAAAAGAATGACGTATGACACGACCCGGTTCTAGAAAAAAAAATTCAGCCCAAATCCACAAATCGCCACAGGTCGGGACCTGTGGAAAAATTCATTTTTCGAGCAATTTTTTTTTCTCTCCATCTTTGCAGGGATTGTACAGGAGTCATTTTTATCGAAGGAAATGCATTTAAAATGAAGATATGTTACTGCAAACTCATTTTATCACCGTTTGTTTTCTAGGCCACATGGGTCAAGGTTGGGCATACCTAAAAAGGAGGTCGCAGAGGGGTCAAATGTAAAGATATACCCCAAGTATTATACCTTTTCGTGACGTACTCATCAAGACAAAAAGAATGACGTATGACACGACCCGGTTCTAGAGAAAAAAAATTCAGCCCAAATCCACAAATCGCCACAGGTCGGGACCTGTGGAAAAATTCATTTTTCGAGCAATTTTTTTTTTCTCTCCATCTTTGCAGGGATTGTACAGGAGTCATTTTTATCGAAGGAAATGCATTTAAAATGAAGATATGTTACTGCAAACTCATTTTATCACCGTTTGTTTTCTAGGCCACATGGGTCAAGGTTGGGCATACCTAAAAAGGAGGTCGCAGAGGGGTCAAATGTAAAGATATACCCCAAGTATTATACCTTTTCGTGACGTACTCATCAAGACAAAAAGAATGACGTATGACACGACCCGGTTCTAGAGAAAAAAAAATTCAGCCCAAATCCACAAATCGCCACAGGTCGGGACCTGTGGAAAAATTCATTTTTCGAGCAATTTTTTTTTCTCTCCATCTTTGCAGGGATTGTACAGGAGTCATTTTTATCGAAGGAAATGCATTTAAAATGAAGATATGTTACTGCAAACTCATTTTATCACCGTTTGTTTTCTAGGCCACATGGGTCAAGGTTGGGCATACCTAAAAAGGAGGTCGCAGAGGGGTCAAATGTAAAGATATACCCCAAGTATTATACCTTTTCGTGACGTACTCATCAAGACAAAAAGAATGACGTATGACACGACCCGGTTCTAGAAAAAAAAATTCAGCCCAAATCCACAAATCGCCACAGGTCGGGACCTGTGGAAAAATTCATTTTTCGAGCAATTTTTTTTTCTCTCCATCTTTGCAGGGATTGTACAGGAGTCATTTTTATCGAAGGAAATGCATTTAAAATGAAGATATGTTACTGCAAACTCATTTTATCACCGTTTGTTTTCTAGGCCACATGGGTCAAGGTTGGGCATACCTAAAAAGGAGGTCGCAGAGGGGTCAAATGTAAAGATATACCCCAAGTATTATACCTTTTCGTGACGTACTCATCAAGACAAAAAGAATGACGTATGACACGACCCGGTTCTAGAGAAAAAAAAATTCAGCCCAAATCCACAAATCGCCACAGGTCGGGACCTGTGGAAAAATTCATTTTTCGAGCAATTTTTTTTTCTCTCCATCTTTGCAGGGATTGTACAGGAGTCATTTTTATCGAAGGAAATGCATTTAAAATGAAGATATGTTACTGCAAACTCATTTTATCACCGTTTGTTTTCTAGGCCACATGGGTCAAGGTTGGGCATACCTAAAAAGGAGGTCGCAGAGGGGTCAAATGTAAAGATATACCCCAAGTATTATACCTTTTCGTGACGTACTCATCAAGACAAAAAGAATGACGTATGACACGACCCGGTTCTAGAGAAAAAAAATTCAGCCCAAATCCACAAATCGCCACAGGTCGGGACCTGTGGAAAAATTCATTTTTCGAGCAATTTTTTTTTCTCTCCATCTTTGCAGGGATTGTACAGGAGTCATTTTTATCGAAGGAAATGCATTTAAAATGAAGATATGTTACTGCAAACTCATTTTATCACCGTTTGTTTTCTAGGCCACATGGGTCAAGGTTGGGCATACCTAAAAAGGAGGTCGCAGAGGGGTCAAATGTAAAGATATACCCCAAGTATTATACCTTTTCGTGACGTACTCATCAAGACAAAAAGAATGACGTATGACACGACCCGGTTCTAGAGAAAAAAAATTCAGCCCAAATCCACAAATCGCCACAGGTCGGGACCTGTGGAAAAATTCATTTTTCGAGCAATTTTTTTTTCTCTCCATCTTTGCAGGGATTGTACAGGAGTCATTTTTATCGAAGGAAATGCATTTAAAATGAAGATATGTTACTGCAAACTCATTTTATCACCGTTTGTTTTCTAGGCCACATGGGTCAAGGTTGGGCATACCTAAAAAGGAGGTCGCAGAGGGGTCAAATGTAAAGATATACCCCAAGTATTATACCTTTTCGTGACGTACTCATCAAGACAAAAAGAATGACGTATGACACGACCCGGTTCTAGAGAAAAAAAAATTCAGCCCAAATCCACAAATCGCCACAGGTCGGGACCTGTGGAAAAATTCATTTTTCGAGCAATTTTTTTTTCTCTCCATCTTTGCAGGGATTGTACAGGAGTCATTTTTATCGAAGGAAATGCATTTAAAATGAAGATATGTTACTGCAAACTCATTTTATCACCGTTTGTTTTCTAGGCCACATGGGTCAAGGTTGGGCATACCTAAAAAGGAGGTCGCAGAGGGGTCAAATGTAAAGATATACCCCAAGTATTATACCTTTTCGTGACGTACTCATCAAGACAAAAAGAATGACGTATGACACGACCCGGTTCTAGAGAAAAAAAAATTCAGCCCAAATCCACAAATCGCCACAGGTCGGGACCTGTGGAAAAATTCATTTTTCGAGCAATTTTTTTTTCTCTCCATCTTTGCAGGGATTGTACAGGAGTCATTTTTATCGAAGGAAATGCATTTAAAATGAAGATATGTTACTGCAAACTCATTTTATCACCGTTTGTTTTCTAGGCCACATGGGTCAAGGTTGGGCATACCTAAAAAGGAGGTCGCAGAGGGGTCAAATGTAAAGATATACCCCAAGTATTATACCTTTTCGTGACGTACTCATCAAGACAAAAAGAATGACGTATGACACGACCCGGTTCTAGAGAAAAAAAATTCAGCCCAAATCCACAAATCGCCACAGGTCGGGACCTGTGGAAAAATTCATTTTTCGAGCAAATTTTTTTTTCTCTCCATCTTTGCAGGGATTGTACAGGAGTCATTTTTATCGAAGGAAATGCATTTAAAATGAAGATATGTTACTGCAAACTCATTTTATCACCGTTTGTTTTCTAGGCCACATGGGTCAAGGTTGGGCATACCTAAAAAGGAGGTCGCAGAGGGGTCAAATGTAAAGATATACCCCAAGTATTATACCTTTTCGTGACGTACTCATCAAGACAAAAAGAATGACGTATGACACGACCCGGTTCTAGAGAAAAAAAATTCAGCCCAAATCCACAAATCGCCACAGGTCGGGACCTGTGGAAAAATTCATTTTGATCAGCTTTTTTTTTCTCTCCATCTTTGCAGGGATTGTACAGGAGTCATTTTTATCGAAGGAAATGCATTTAAAATGAAGATATGTTACTGCAAACTCATTTTATCACCGTTTGTTTTCTAGGCCACATGGGTCAAGGTTGGGCATACCTAAAAAGGAGGTCGCAGAGGGGTCAAATGTAAAGATATACCCCAAGTATTATACCTTTTCGTGACGTACTCATCAAGACAAAAAGAATGACGTATGACACGACCCGGTTCTAGAAAAAAAAATTCAGCCCAAATCCACAAATCGCCACAGGTCGGGACCTGTGGAAAAATTCATTTTTCGAGCAATTTTTTTTTTTCTCTCCATCTTTGCAGGGATTGTACAGGAGTCATTTTTATCGAAGGAAATGCATTTAAAATGAAGATATGTTACTGCAAACTCATTTTATCACCGTTTGTTTTCTAGGCCACATGGGTCAAGGTTGGGCATACCTAAAAAGGAGGTCGCAGAGGGGTCAAATGTAAAGATATACCCCAAGTATTATACCTTTTCGTGACGTACTCATCAAGACAAAAAGAATGACGTATGACACGACCCGGTTCTAGAGAAAAAAAATTCAGCCCAAATCCACAAATCGCCACAGGTCGGGACCTGTGGAAAAATTCATTTTTCGAGCAATTTTTTTTTCTCTCCATCTTTGCAGGGATTGTACAGGAGTCATTTTTATCGAAGGAAATGCATTTAAAATGAAGATATGTTACTGCAAACTCATTTTATCACCGTTTGTTTTCTAGGCCACATGGGTCAAGGTTGGGCATACCTAAAAAGGAGGTCGCAGAGGGGTCAAATGTAAAGATATACCCCAAGTATTATACCTTTTCGTGACGTACTCATCAAGACAAAAAGAATGACGTATGACACGACCCGGTTCTAGAGAAAAAAAATTCAGCCCAAATCCACAAATCGCCACAGGTCGGGACCTGTGGAAAAATTCATTTTTCGAGCAATTTTTTTTTTTCTCTCCATCTTTGCAGGGATTGTACAGGAGTCATTTTTATCGAAGGAAATGCATTTAAAATGAAGATATGTTACTGCAAACTCATTTTATCACCGTTTGTTTTCTAGGCCACATGGGTCAAGGTTGGGCATACCTAAAAAGGAGGTCGCAGAGGGGTCAAATGTAAAGATATACCCCAAGTATTATACCTTTTCGTGACGTACTCATCAAGACAAAAAGAATGACGTATGACACGACCCGGTTCTAGAGAAAAAAAATTCAGCCCAAATCCACAAATCGCCACAGGTCGGGACCTGTGGAAAAATTCATTTTTCGAGCAATTTTTTTTTCTCTCCATCTTTGCAGGGATTGTACAGGAGTCATTTTTATCGAAGGAAATGCATTTAAAATGAAGATATGTTACTGCAAACTCATTTTATCACCGTTTGTTTTCTAGGCCACATGGGTCAAGGTTGGGCATACCTAAAAAGGAGGTCGCAGAGGGGTCAAATGTAAAGATATACCCCAAGTATTATACCTTTTCGTGACGTACTCATCAAGACAAAAAGAATGACGTATGACACGACCCGGTTCTAGAGAAAAAAAATTCAGCCCAAATCCACAAATCGCCACAGGTCGGGACCTGTGGAAAAATTCATTTTTCGAGCAATTTTTTTTTCTCTCCATCTTTGCAGGGATTGTACAGGAGTCATTTTTATCGAAGGAAATGCATTTAAAATGAAGATATGTTACTGCAAACTCATTTTATCACCGTTTGTTTTCTAGGCCACATGGGTCAAGGTTGGGCATACCTAAAAAGGAGGTCGCAGAGGGGTCAAATGTAAAGATATACCCCAAGTATTATACCTTTTCGTGACGTACTCATCAAGACAAAAAGAATGACGTATGACACGACCCGGTTCTAGAGAAAAAAAATTCAGCCCAAATCCACAAATCGCCACAGGTCGGGACCTGTGGAAAAATTCATTTTTCGAGCAATTTTTTTTTCTCTCCATCTTTGCAGGGATTGTACAGGAGTCATTTTTATCGAAGGAAATGCATTTAAAATGAAGATATGTTACTGCAAACTCATTTTATCACCGTTTGTTTTCTAGGCCACATGGGTCAAGGTTGGGCATACCTAAAAAGGAGGTCGCAGAGGGGTCAAATGTAAAGATATACCCCAAGTATTATACCTTTTCGTGACGTACTCATCAAGACAAAAAGAATGACGTATGACACGACCCGGTTCTAGAAAAAAAAATTCAGCCCAAATCCACAAATCGCCACAGGTCGGGACCTGTGGAAAAATTCATTTTTCGAGCAATTTTTTTTTCTCTCCATCTTTGCAGGGATTGTACAGGAGTCATTTTTATCGAAGGAAATGCATTTAAAATGAAGATATGTTACTGCAAACTCATTTTATCACCGTTTGTTTTCTAGGCCACATGGGTCAAGGTTGGGCATACCTAAAAAGGAGGTCGCAGAGGGGTCAAATGTAAAGATATACCCCAAGTATTATACCTTTTCGTGACGTACTCATCAAGACAAAAAGAATGACGTATGACACGACCCGGTTCTAGAGAAAAAAACATTCAGCCCAAATCCACAAATCGCCACAGGTCGGGACCTGTGGAAAAATTCATTTTTCGAGCAATTTTTTTTTCTCTCCATCTTTGCAGGGATTGTACAGGAGTCATTTTTATCGAAGGAAATGCATTTAAAATGAAGATATGTTACTGCAAACTCATTTTATCACCGTTTGTTTTCTAGGCCACATGGGTCAAGGTTGGGCATACCTAAAAAGGAGGTCGCAGAGGGGTCAAATGTAAAGATATACCCCAAGTATTATACCTTTTCGTGACGTACTCATCAAGACAAAAAGAATGACGTATGACACGACCCGGTTCTAGAGAAAAAAAAATTCAGCCCAAATCCACAAATCGCCACAGGTCGGGACCTGTGGAAAAATTCATTTTTCGAGCAATTTTTTTTTCTCTCCATCTTTGCAGGGATTGTACAGGAGTCATTTTTATCGAAGGAAATGCATTTAAAATGAAGATATGTTACTGCAAACTCATTTTATCACCGTTTGTTTTCTAGGCCACATGGGTCAAGGTTGGGCATACCTAAAAAGGAGGTCGCAGAGGGGTCAAATGTAAAGATATACCCCAAGTATTATACCTTTTCGTGACGTACTCATCAAGACAAAAAGAATGACGTATGACACGACCCGGTTCTAGAAAAAAAAATTCAGCCCAAATCCACAAATCGCCACAGGTCGGGACCTGTGGAAAAATTCATTTTTCGAGCAATTTTTTTTTCTCTCCATCTTTGCAGGGATTGTACAGGAGTCATTTTTATCGAAGGAAATGCATTTAAAATGAAGATATGTTACTGCAAACTCATTTTATCACCGTTTGTTTTCTAGGCCACATGGGTCAAGGTTGGGCATACCTAAAAAGGAGGTCGCAGAGGGGTCAAATGTAAAGATATACCCCAAGTATTATACCTTTTCGTGACGTACTCATCAAGACAAAAAGAATGACGTATGACACGACCCGGTTCTAGAGAAAAAAAATTCAGCCCAAATCCACAAATCGCCACAGGTCGGGACCTGTGGAAAAATTCATTTTTCGAGCAATTTTTTTTTCTCTCCATCTTTGCAGGGATTGTACAGGAGTCATTTTTATCGAAGGAAATGCATTTAAAATGAAGATATGTTACTGCAAACTCATTTTATCACCGTTTGTTTTCTAGGCCACATGGGTCAAGGTTGGGCATACCTAAAAAGGAGGTCGCAGAGGGGTCAAATGTAAAGATATACCCCAAGTATTATACCTTTTCGTGACGTACTCATCAAGACAAAAAGAATGACGTATGACACGACCCGGTTCTAGAGAAAAAAAATTCAGCCCAAATCCACAAATCGCCACAGGTCGGGACCTGTGGAAAAATTCATTTTTCGAGCAATTTTTTTTTTTTTTTTTTTTTTTTTCTCTCCATCTTTGCAGGGATTGTACAGGAGTCATTTTTATCGAAGGAAATGCATTTAAAATGAAGATATGTTACTGCAAACTCATTTTATCACCGTTTGTTTTCTAGGCCACATGGGTCAAGGTTGGGCATACCTAAAAAGGAGGTCGCAGAGGGGTCAAATGTAAAGATATACCCCAAGTATTATACCTTTTCGTGACGTACTCATCAAGACAAAAAGAATGACGTATGACACGACCCGGTTCTAGAGAAAAAAAATTCAGCCCAAATCCACAAATCGCCACAGGTCGGGACCTGTGGAAAAATTCATTTTTCGAGCAATTTTTTTTTTCTCTCCATCTTTGCAGGGATTGTACAGGAGTCATTTTTATCGAAGGAAATGCATTTAAAATGAAGATATGTTACTGCAAACTCATTTTATCACCGTTTGTTTTCTAGGCCACATGGGTCAAGGTTGGGCATACCTAAAAAGGAGGTCGCAGAGGGGTCAAATGTAAAGATATACCCCAAGTATTATACCTTTTCGTGACGTACTCATCAAGACAAAAAGAATGACGTATGACACGACCCGGTTCTAGAGAAAAAAAAATTCAGCCCAAATCCACAAATCGCCACAGGTCGGGACCTGTGGAAAAATTCATTTTTCGAGCAATTTTTTTTTTCTCTCCATCTTTGCAGGGATTGTACAGGAGTCATTTTTATCGAAGGAAATGCATTTAAAATGAAGATATGTTACTGCAAACTCATTTTATCACCGTTTGTTTTCTAGGCCACATGGGTCAAGGTTGGGCATACCTAAAAAGGAGGTCGCAGAGGGGTCAAATGTAAAGATATACCCCAAGTATTATACCTTTTCGTGACGTACTCATCAAGACAAAAAGAATGACGTATGACACGACCCGGTTCTAGAGAAAAAAAATTCAGCCCAAATCCACAAATCGCCACAGGTCGGGACCTGTGGAAAAATTCATTTTTCGAGCAATTTTTTTTTCTCTCCATCTTTGCAGGGATTGTACAGGAGTCATTTTTATCGAAGGAAATGCATTTAAAATGAAGATATGTTACTGCAAACTCATTTTATCACCGTTTGTTTTCTAGGCCACATGGGTCAAGGTTGGGCATACCTAAAAAGGAGGTCGCAGAGGGGTCAAATGTAAAGATATACCCCAAGTATTATACCTTTTCGTGACGTACTCATCAAGACAAAAAGAATGACGTATGACACGACCCGGTTCTAGAGAAAAAAAAATTCAGCCCAAATCCACAAATCGCCACAGGTCGGGACCTGTGGAAAAATTCATTTTTCGAGCAATTTTTTTTTCTCTCCATCTTTGCAGGGATTGTACAGGAGTCATTTTTATCGAAGGAAATGCATTTAAAATGAAGATATGTTACTGCAAACTCATTTTATCACCGTTTGTTTTCTAGGCCACATGGGTCAAGGTTGGGCATACCTAAAAAGGAGGTCGCAGAGGGGTCAAATGTAAAGATATACCCCAAGTATTATACCTTTTCGTGACGTACTCATCAAGACAAAAAGAATGACGTATGACACGACCCGGTTCTAGAGAAAAAAAATTCAGCCCAAATCCACAAATCGCCACAGGTCGGGACCTGTGGAAAAATTCATTTTTCGAGCAATTTTTTTTTCTCTCCATCTTTGCAGGGATTGTACAGGAGTCATTTTTATCGAAGGAAATGCATTTAAAATGAAGATATGTTACTGCAAACTCATTTTATCACCGTTTGTTTTCTAGGCCACATGGGTCAAGGTTGGGCATACCTAAAAAGGAGGTCGCAGAGGGGTCAAATGTAAAGATATACCCCAAGTATTATACCTTTTCGTGACGTACTCATCAAGACAAAAAGAATGACGTATGACACGACCCGGTTCTAGAGAGAAAAAAAAATTCAGCCCAAATCCACAAATCGCCACAGGTCGGGACCTGTGGAAAAATTCATTTTTCGAGCAATTTTTTTTTCTCTCCATCTTTGCAGGGATTGTACAGGAGTCATTTTTATCGAAGGAAATGCATTTAAAATGAAGATATGTTACTGCAAACTCATTTTATCACCGTTTGTTTTCTAGGCCACATGGGTCAAGGTTGGGCATACCTAAAAAGGAGGTCGCAGAGGGGTCAAATGTAAAGATATACCCCAAGTATTATACCTTTTCGTGACGTACTCATCAAGACAAAAAGAATGACGTATGACACGACCCGGTTCTAGAGAAAAAAAATTCAGCCCAAATCCACAAATCGCCACAGGTCGGGACCTGTGGAAAAATTCATTTTTCGAGCAATTTTTTTTTCTCTCCATCTTTGCAGGGATTGTACAGGAGTCATTTTTATCGAAGGAAATGCATTTAAAATGAAGATATGTTACTGCAAACTCATTTTATCACCGTTTGTTTTCTAGGCCACATGGGTCAAGGTTGGGCATACCTAAAAAGGAGGTCGCAGAGGGGTCAAATGTAAAGATATACCCCAAGTATTATACCTTTTCGTGACGTACTCATCAAGACAAAAAGAATGACGTATGACACGACCCGGTTCTAGAGAAAAAAAATTCAGCCCAAATCCACAAATCGCCACAGGTCGGGACCTGTGGAAAAATTCATTTTTCGAGCAATTTTTTTTTCTCTCCATCTTTGCAGGGATTGTACAGGAGTCATTTTTATCGAAGGAAATGCATTTAAAATGAAGATATGTTACTGCAAACTCATTTTATCACCGTTTGTTTTCTAGGCCACATGGGTCAAGGTTGGGCATACCTAAAAAGGAGGTCGCAGAGGGGTCAAATGTAAAGATATACCCCAAGTATTATACCTTTTCGTGACGTACTCATCAAGACAAAAAGAATGACGTATGACACGACCCGGTTCTAGAGAAAAAAAATTCAGCCCAAATCCACAAATCGCCACAGGTCGGGACCTGTGGAAAAATTCATTTTTCGAGCAATTTTTTTTTCTCTCCATCTTTGCAGGGATTGTACAGGAGTCATTTTTATCGAAGGAAATGCATTTAAAATGAAGATATGTTACTGCAAACTCATTTTATCACCGTTTGTTTTCTAGGCCACATGGGTCAAGGTTGGGCATACCTAAAAAGGAGGTCGCAGAGGGGTCAAATGTAAAGATATACCCCAAGTATTATACCTTTTCGTGACGTACTCATCAAGACAAAAAGAATGACGTATGACACGACCCGGTTCTAGAAAAAAAAATTCAGCCCAAATCCACAAATCGCCACAGGTCGGGACCTGTGGAAAAATTCATTTTTCGAGCAATTTTTTTTTCTCTCCATCTTTGCAGGGATTGTACAGGAGTCATTTTTATCGAAGGAAATGCATTTAAAATGAAGATATGTTACTGCAAACTCATTTTATCACCGTTTGTTTTCTAGGCCACATGGGTCAAGGTTGGGCATACCTAAAAAGGAGGTCGCAGAGGGGTCAAATGTAAAGATATACCCCAAGTATTATACCTTTTCGTGACGTACTCATCAAGACAAAAAGAATGACGTATGACACGACCCGGTTCTAGAAAAAAAAATTCAGCCCAAATCCACAAATCGCCACAGGTCGGGACCTGTGGAAAAATTCATTTTTCGAGCAATTTTTTTTTCTCTCCATCTTTGCAGGGATTGTACAGGAGTCATTTTTATCGAAGGAAATGCATTTAAAATGAAGATATGTTACTGCAAACTCATTTTATCACCGTTTGTTTTCTAGGCCACATGGGTCAAGGTTGGGCATACCTAAAAAGGAGGTCGCAGAGGGGTCAAATGTAAAGATATACCCCAAGTATTATACCTTTTCGTGACGTACTCATCAAGACAAAAAGAATGACGTATGACACGACCCGGTTCTAGAGAAAAAAAAATTCAGCCCAAATCCACAAATCGCCACAGGTCGGGACCTGTGGAAAAATTCATTTTTCGAGCAATTTTTTTTTCTCTCCATCTTTGCAGGGATTGTACAGGAGTCATTTTTATCGAAGGAAATGCATTTAAAATGAAGATATGTTACTGCAAACTCATTTTATCACCGTTTGTTTTCTAGGCCACATGGGTCAAGGTTGGGCATACCTAAAAAGGAGGTCGCAGAGGGGTCAAATGTAAAGATATACCCCAAGTATTATACCTTTTCGTGACGTACTCATCAAGACAAAAAGAATGACGTATGACACGACCCGGTTCTAGAGAAAAAAAATTCAGCCCAAATCCACAAATCGCCACAGGTCGGGACCTGTGGAAAAATTCATTTTTCGAGCAATTTTTTTTTCTCTCCATCTTTGCAGGGATTGTACAGGAGTCATTTTTATCGAAGGAAATGCATTTAAAATGAAGATATGTTACTGCAAACTCATTTTATCACCGTTTGTTTTCTAGGCCACATGGGTCAAGGTTGGGCATACCTAAAAAGGAGGTCGCAGAGGGGTCAAATGTAAAGATATACCCCAAGTATTATACCTTTTCGTGACGTACTCATCAAGACAAAAAGAATGACGTATGACACGACCCGGTTCTAGAGAAAAAAAATTCAGCCCAAATCCACAAATCGCCACAGGTCGGGACCTGTGGAAAAATTCATTTTTCGAGCAATTTTTTTTTCTCTCCATCTTTGCAGGGATTGTACAGGAGTCATTTTTATCGAAGGAAATGCATTTAAAATGAAGATATGTTACTGCAAACTCATTTTATCACCGTTTGTTTTCTAGGCCACATGGGTCAAGGTTGGGCATACCTAAAAAGGAGGTCGCAGAGGGGTCAAATGTAAAGATATACCCCAAGTATTATACCTTTTCGTGACGTACTCATCAAGACAAAAAGAATGACGTATGACACGACCCGGTTCTAGAGAAAAAAATTCAGCCCAAATCCACAAATCGCCACAGGTCGGGACCTGTGGAAAAATTCATTTTTCGAGCAATTTTTTTTTCTCTCCATCTTTGCAGGGATTGTACAGGAGTCATTTTTATCGAAGGAAATGCATTTAAAATGAAGATATGTTACTGCAAACTCATTTTATCACCGTTTGTTTTCTAGGCCACATGGGTCAAGGTTGGGCATACCTAAAAAGGAGGTCGCAGAGGGGTCAAATGTAAAGATATACCCCAAGTATTATACCTTTTCGTGACGTACTCATCAAGACAAAAAGAATGACGTATGACACGACCCGGTTCTAGAAAAAAAAATTCAGCCCAAATCCACAAATCGCCACAGGTCGGGACCTGTGGAAAAATTCATTTTTCGAGCAATTTTTTTTTCTCTCCATCTTTGCAGGGATTGTACAGGAGTCATTTTTATCGAAGGAAATGCATTTAAAATGAAGATATGTTACTGCAAACTCATTTTATCACCGTTTGTTTTCTAGGCCACATGGGTCAAGGTTGGGCATACCTAAAAAGGAGGTCGCAGAGGGGTCAAATGTAAAGATATACCCCAAGTATTATACCTTTTCGTGACGTACTCATCAAGACAAAAAGAATGACGTATGACACGACCCGGTTCTAGAAAAAAAAATTCAGCCCAAATCCACAAATCGCCACAGGTCGGGACCTGTGGAAAAATTCATTTTTCGAGCAATTTTTTTTTCTCTCCATCTTTGCAGGGATTGTACAGGAGTCATTTTTATCGAAGGAAATGCATTTAAAATGAAGATATGTTACTGCAAACTCATTTTATCACCGTTTGTTTTCTAGGCCACATGGGTCAAGGTTGGGCATACCTAAAAAGGAGGTCGCAGAGGGGTCAAATGTAAAGATATACCCCAAGTATTATACCTTTTCGTGACGTACTCATCAAGACAAAAAGAATGACGTATGACACGACCCGGTTCTAGAGAAAAAAATTCAGCCCAAATCCACAAATCGCCACAGGTCGGGACCTGTGGAAAAATTCATTTTTCGAGCAATTTTTTTTTTCTCTCCATCTTTGCAGGGATTGTACAGGAGTCATTTTTATCGAAGGAAATGCATTTAAAATGAAGATATGTTACTGCAAACTCATTTTATCACCGTTTGTTTTCTAGGCCACATGGGTCAAGGTTGGGCATACCTAAAAAGGAGGTCGCAGAGGGGTCAAATGTAAAGATATACCCCAAGTATTATACCTTTTCGTGACGTACTCATCAAGACAAAAAGAATGACGTATGACACGACCCGGTTCTAGAGAAAAAAAATTCAGCCCAAATCCACAAATCGCCACAGGTCGGGACCTGTGGAAAAATTCATTTTTCGAGCAATTTTTTTTTCTCTCCATCTTTGCAGGGATTGTACAGGAGTCATTTTTATCGAAGGAAATGCATTTAAAATGAAGATATGTTACTGCAAACTCATTTTATCACCGTTTGTTTTCTAGGCCACATGGGTCAAGGTTGGGCATACCTAAAAAGGAGGTCGCAGAGGGGTCAAATGTAAAGATATACCCCAAGTATTATACCTTTTCGTGACGTACTCATCAAGACAAAAAGAATGACGTATGACACGACCCGGTTCTAGAGAAAAAAAATTCAGCCCAAATCCACAAATCGCCACAGGTCGGGACCTGTGGAAAAATTCATTTTTCGAGCAATTTTTTTTTCTCTCCATCTTTGCAGGGATTGTACAGGAGTCATTTTTATCGAAGGAAATGCATTTAAAATGAAGATATGTTACTGCAAACTCATTTTATCACCGTTTGTTTTCTAGGCCACATGGGTCAAGGTTGGGCATACCTAAAAAGGAGGTCGCAGAGGGGTCAAATGTAAAGATATACCCCAAGTATTATACCTTTTCGTGACGTACTCATCAAGACAAAAAGAATGACGTATGACACGACCCGGTTCTAGAGAAAAAAAATTCAGCCCAAATCCACAAATCGCCACAGGTCGGGACCTGTGGAAAAATTCATTTTTCGAGCAATTTTTTTTTCTCTCCATCTTTGCAGGGATTGTACAGGAGTCATTTTTATCGAAGGAAATGCATTTAAAATGAAGATATGTTACTGCAAACTCATTTTATCACCGTTTGTTTTCTAGGCCACATGGGTCAAGGTTGGGCATACCTAAAAAGGAGGTCGCAGAGGGGTCAAATGTAAAGATATACCCCAAGTATTATACCTTTTCGTGACGTACTCATCAAGACAAAAAGAATGACGTATGACACGACCCGGTTCTAGAGAAAAAAAAATTCAGCCCAAATCCACAAATCGCCACAGGTCGGGACCTGTGGAAAAATTCATTTTTCGAGCAATTTTTTTTTCTCTCCATCTTTGCAGGGATTGTACAGGAGTCATTTTTATCGAAGGAAATGCATTTAAAATGAAGATATGTTACTGCAAACTCATTTTATCACCGTTTGTTTTCTAGGCCACATGGGTCAAGGTTGGGCATACCTAAAAAGGAGGTCGCAGAGGGGTCAAATGTAAAGATATACCCCAAGTATTATACCTTTTCGTGACGTACTCATCAAGACAAAAAGAATGACGTATGACACGACCCGGTTCTAGAGAAAAAAAAATTCAGCCCAAATCCACAAATCGCCACAGGTCGGGACCTGTGGAAAAATTCATTTTTCGAGCAATTTTTTTTTCTCTCCATCTTTGCAGGGATTGTACAGGAGTCATTTTTATCGAAGGAAATGCATTTAAAATGAAGATATGTTACTGCAAACTCATTTTATCACCGTTTGTTTTCTAGGCCACATGGGTCAAGGTTGGGCATACCTAAAAAGGAGGTCGCAGAGGGGTCAAATGTAAAGATATACCCCAAGTATTATACCTTTTCGTGACGTACTCATCAAGACAAAAAGAATGACGTATGACACGACCCGGTTCTAGAGAAAAAAAATTCAGCCCAAATCCACAAATCGCCACAGGTCGGGACCTGTGGAAAAATTCATTTTTCGAGCAATTTTTTTTTCTCTCCATCTTTGCAGGGATTGTACAGGAGTCATTTTTATCGAAGGAAATGCATTTAAAATGAAGATATGTTACTGCAAACTCATTTTATCACCGTTTGTTTTCTAGGCCACATGGGTCAAGGTTGGGCATACCTAAAAAGGAGGTCGCAGAGGGGTCAAATGTAAAGATATACCCCAAGTATTATACCTTTTCGTGACGTACTCATCAAGACAAAAAGAATGACGTATGACACGACCCGGTTCTAGAGAAAAAAAACATTCAGCCCAAATCCACAAATCGCCACAGGTCGGGACCTGTGGAAAAATTCATTTTTCGAGCAATTTTTTTTTCTCTCCATCTTTGCAGGGATTGTACAGGAGTCATTTTTATCGAAGGAAATGCATTTAAAATGAAGATATGTTACTGCAAACTCATTTTATCACCGTTTGTTTTCTAGGCCACATGGGTCAAGGTTGGGCATACCTAAAAAGGAGGTCGCAGAGGGGTCAAATGTAAAGATATACCCCAAGTATTATACCTTTTCGTGACGTACTCATCAAGACAAAAAGAATGACGTATGACACGACCCGGTTCTAGAGAAAAAAAAATTCAGCCCAAATCCACAAATCGCCACAGGTCGGGACCTGTGGAAAAATTCATTTTTCGAGCATTTTTTTTTCTCTCCATCTTTGCAGGGATTGTACAGGAGTCATTTTTATCGAAGGAAATGCATTTAAAATGAAGATATGTTACTGCAAACTCATTTTATCACCGTTTGTTTTCTAGGCCACATGGGTCAAGGTTGGGCATACCTAAAAAGGAGGTCGCAGAGGGGTCAAATGTAAAGATATACCCCAAGTATTATACCTTTTCGTGACGTACTCATCAAGACAAAAAGAATGACGTATGACACGACCCGGTTCTAGAGAAAAAAAAATTCAGCCCAAATCCACAAATCGCCACAGGTCGGGACCTGTGGAAAAATTCATTTTTCGAGCAATTTTTTTTTTCTCTCCATCTTTGCAGGGATTGTACAGGAGTCATTTTTATCGAAGGAAATGCATTTAAAATGAAGATATGTTACTGCAAACTCATTTTATCACCGTTTGTTTTCTAGGCCACATGGGTCAAGGTTGGGCATACCTAAAAAGGAGGTCGCAGAGGGGTCAAATGTAAAGATATACCCCAAGTATTATACCTTTTCGTGACGTACTCATCAAGACAAAAAGAATGACGTATGACACGACCCGGTTCTAGAGAAAAAAAATTCAGCCCAAATCCACAAATCGCCACAGGTCGGGACCTGTGGAAAAATTCATTTTTCGAGCAATTTTTTTTTCTCTCCATCTTTGCAGGGATTGTACAGGAGTCATTTTTATCGAAGGAAATGCATTTAAAATGAAGATATGTTACTGCAAACTCATTTTATCACCGTTTGTTTTCTAGGCCACATGGGTCAAGGTTGGGCATACCTAAAAAGGAGGTCGCAGAGGGGTCAAATGTAAAGATATACCCCAAGTATTATACCTTTTCGTGACGTACTCATCAAGACAAAAAGAATGACGTATGACACGACCCGGTTCTAGAGAAAAAAATTCAGCCCAAATCCACAAATCGCCACAGGTCGGGACCTGTGGAAAAATTCATTTTTCGAGCAATTTTTTTTTCTCTCCATCTTTGCAGGGATTGTACAGCAGTCATTTTTATCGAAGGAAATGCATTTAAAATGAAGATATGTTACTGCAAACTCATTTTATCACCGTTTGTTTTCTAGGCCACATGGGTCAAGGTTGGGCATACCTAAAAAGGAGGTCGCAGAGGGGTCAAATGTAAAGATATACCCCAAGTATTATACCTTTTCGTGACGTACTCATCAAGACAAAAAGAATGACGTATGACACGACCCGGTTCTAGAGAAAAAAAATTCAGCCCAAATCCACAAATCGCCACAGGTCGGGACCTGTGGAAAAATTCATTTTTCGAGCAATTTTTTTTTCTCTCCATCTTTGCAGGGATTGTACAGGAGTCATTTTTATCGAAGGAAATGCATTTAAAATGAAGATATGTTACTGCAAACTCATTTTATCACCGTTTGTTTTCTAGGCCACATGGGTCAAGGTTGGGCATACCTAAAAAGGAGGTCGCAGAGGGGTCAAATGTAAAGATATACCCCAAGTATTATACCTTTTCGTGACGTACTCATCAAGACAAAAAGAATGACGTATGACACGACCCGGTTCTAGAGAAAAAAAAATTCAGCCCAAATCCACAAATCGCCACAGGTCGGGACCTGTGGAAAAATTCATTTTTCGAGCAATTTTTTTTTCTCTCCATCTTTGCAGGGATTGTACAGGAGTCATTTTTATCGAAGGAAATGCATTTAAAATGAAGATATGTTACTGCAAACTCATTTTATCACCGTTTGTTTTCTAGGCCACATGGGTCAAGGTTGGGCATACCTAAAAAGGAGGTCGCAGAGGGGTCAAATGTAAAGATATACCCCAAGTATTATACCTTTTCGTGACGTACTCATCAAGACAAAAAGAATGACGTATGACACGACCCGGTTCTAGAGAAAAAAAAATTCAGCCCAAATCCACAAATCGCCACAGGTCGGGACCTGTGGAAAAATTCATTTTTCGAGCAATTTTTTTTTCTCTCCATCTTTGCAGGGATTGTACAGGAGTCATTTTTATCGAAGGAAATGCATTTAAAATGAAGATATGTTACTGCAAACTCATTTTATCACCGTTTGTTTTCTAGGCCACATGGGTCAAGGTTGGGCATACCTAAAAAGGAGGTCGCAGAGGGGTCAAATGTAAAGATATACCCCAAGTATTATACCTTTTCGTGACGTACTCATCAAGACAAAAAGAATGACGTATGACACGACCCGGTTCTAGAGAAAAAAAAATTCAGCCCAAATCCACAAATCGCCACAGGTCGGGACCTGTGGAAAAATTCATTTTTCGAGCAATTTTTTTTTCTCTCCATCTTTGCAGGGATTGTACAGCAGTCATTTTTATCGAAGGAAATGCATTTAAAATGAAGATATGTTACTGCAAACTCATTTTATCACCGTTTGTTTTCTAGGCCACATGGGTCAAGGTTGGGCATACCTAAAAAGGAGGTCGCAGAGGGGTCAAATGTAAAGATATACCCCAAGTATTATACCTTTTCGTGACGTACTCATCAAGACAAAAAGAATGACGTATGACACGACCCGGTTCTAGAGAAAAAAAATTCAGCCCAAATCCACAAATCGCCACAGGTCGGGACCTGTGGAAAAATTCATTTTTCGAGCAATTTTTTTTTCTCTCCATCTTTGCAGGGATTGTACAGCAGTCATTTTTATCGAAGGAAATGCATTTAAAATGAAGATATGTTACTGCAAACTCATTTTATCACCGTTTGTTTTCTAGGCCACATGGGTCAAGGTTGGGCATACCTAAAAAGGAGGTCGCAGAGGGGTCAAATGTAAAGATATACCCCAAGTATTATACCTTTTCGTGACGTACTCATCAAGACAAAAAGAATGACGTATGACACGACCCGGTTCTAGAAAAAAACATTCAGCCCAAATCCACAAATCGCCACAGGTCGGGACCTGTGGAAAAATTCATTTTTCGAGCAATTTTTTTTTCTCTCCATCTTTGCAGGGATTGTACAGCAGTCATTTTTATCGAAGGAAATGCATTTAAAATGAAGATATGTTACTGCAAACTCATTTTATCACCGTTTGTTTTCTAGGCCACATGGGTCAAGGTTGGGCATACCTAAAAAGGAGGTCGCAGAGGGGTCAAATGTAAAGATATACCCCAAGTATTATACCTTTTCGTGACGTACTCATCAAGACAAAAAGAATGACGTATGACACGACCCGGTTCTAGAGAAAAAAAAATTCAGCCCAAATCCACAAATCGCCACAGGTCGGGACCTGTGGAAAAATTCATTTTTCGAGCAATTTTTTTTTCTCTCCATCTTTGCAGGGATTGTACAGCAGTCATTTTTATCGAAGGAAATGCATTTAAAATGAAGATATGTTACTGCAAACTCATTTTATCACCGTTTGTTTTCTAGGCCACATGGGTCAAGGTTGGGCATACCTAAAAAGGAGGTCGCAGAGGGGTCAAATGTAAAGATATACCCCAAGTATTATACCTTTTCGTGACGTACTCATCAAGACAAAAAGAATGACGTATGACACGACCCGGTTCTAGAGAAAAAAATTCAGCCCAAATCCACAAATCGCCACAGGTCGGGACCTGTGGAAAAATTCATTTTTCGAGCAATTTTTTTTTCTCTCCATCTTTGCAGGGATTGTACAGCAGTCATTTTTATCGAAGGAAATGCATTTAAAATGAAGATATGTTACTGCAAACTCATTTTATCACCGTTTGTTTTCTAGGCCACATGGGTCAAGGTTGGGCATACCTAAAAAGGAGGTCGCAGAGGGGTCAAATGTAAAGATATACCCCAAGTATTATACCTTTTCGTGACGTACTCATCAAGACAAAAAGAATGACGTATGACACGACCCGGTTCTAGAAAAAAAACATTCAGCCCAAATCCACAAATCGCCACAGGTCGGGACCTGTGGAAAAATTCATTTTTCGAGCAATTTTTTTTTTCTCTCCATCTTTGCAGGGATTGTACAGGAGTCATTTTTATCGAAGGAAATGCATTTAAAATGAAGATATGTTACTGCAAACTCATTTTATCACCGTTTGTTTTCTAGGCCACATGGGTCAAGGTTGGGCATACCTAAAAAGGAGGTCGCAGAGGGGTCAAATGTAAAGATATACCCCAAGTATTATACCTTTTCGTGACGTACTCATCAAGACAAAAAGAATGACGTATGACACGACCCGGTTCTAGAGAAAAAAACATTCAGCCCAAATCCACAAATCGCCACAGGTCGGGACCTGTGGAAAAATTCATTTTTCGAGCAATTTTTTTTTCTCTCCATCTTTGCAGGGATTGTACAGCAGTCATTTTTATCGAAGGAAATGCATTTAAAATGAAGATATGTTACTGCAAACTCATTTTATCACCGTTTGTTTTCTAGGCCACATGGGTCAAGGTTGGGCATACCTAAAAAGGAGGTCGCAGAGGGGTCAAATGTAAAGATATACCCCAAGTATTATACCTTTTCGTGACGTACTCATCAAGACAAAAAGAATGACGTATGACACGACCCGGTTCTAGAGAAAAAAATTCAGCCCAAATCCACAAATCGCCACAGGTCGGGACCTGTGGAAAAATTCATTTTTCGAGCAATTTTTTTTTCTCTCCATCTTTGCAGGGATTGTACAGCAGTCATTTTTATCGAAGGAAATGCATTTAAAATGAAGATATGTTACTGCAAACTCATTTTATCACCGTTTGTTTTCTAGGCCACATGGGTCAAGGTTGGGCATACCTAAAAAGGAGGTCGCAGAGGGGTCAAATGTAAAGATATACCCCAAGTATTATACCTTTTCGTGACGTACTCATCAAGACAAAAAGAATGACGTATGACACGACCCGGTTCTAGAGAAAAAAACATTCAGCCCAAATCCACAAATCGCCACAGGTCGGGACCTGTGGAAAAATTCATTTTTCGAGCAATTTTTTTTTCTCTCCATCTTTGCAGGGATTGTACAGGAGTCATTTTTATCGAAGGAAATGCATTTAAAATGAAGATATGTTACTGCAAACTCATTTTATCACCGTTTGTTTTCTAGGCCACATGGGTCAAGGTTGGGCATACCTAAAAAGGAGGTCGCAGAGGGGTCAAATGTAAAGATATACCCCAAGTATTATACCTTTTCGTGACGTACTCATCAAGACAAAAAGAATGACGTATGACACGACCCGGTTCTAGAAAAAAAACATTCAGCCCAAATCCACAAATCGCCACAGGTCGGGACCTGTGGAAAAATTCATTTTTCGAGCAATTTTTTTTTCTCTCCATCTTTGCAGGGATTGTACAGCAGTCATTTTTATCGAAGGAAATGCATTTAAAATGAAGATATGTTACTGCAAACTCATTTTATCACCGTTTGTTTTCTAGGCCACATGGGTCAAGGTTGGGCATACCTAAAAAGGAGGTCGCAGAGGGGTCAAATGTAAAGATATACCCCAAGTATTATACCTTTTCGTGACGTACTCATCAAGACAAAAAGAATGACGTATGACACGACCCGGTTCTAGAGAAAAAAAATTCAGCCCAAATCCACAAATCGCCACAGGTCGGGACCTGTGGAAAAATTCATTTTTCGAGCAATTTTTTTTTCTCTCCATCTTTGCAGGGATTGTACAGCAGTCATTTTTATCGAAGGAAATGCATTTAAAATGAAGATATGTTACTGCAAACTCATTTTATCACCGTTTGTTTTCTAGGCCACATGGGTCAAGGTTGGGCATACCTAAAAAGGAGGTCGCAGAGGGGTCAAATGTAAAGATATACCCCAAGTATTATACCTTTTCGTGACGTACTCATCAAGACAAAAAGAATGACGTATGACACGACCCGGTTCTAGAGAAAAAAAATTCAGCCCAAATCCACAAATCGCCACAGGTCGGGACCTGTGGAAAAATTCATTTTTCGAGCAATTTTTTTTTCTCTCCATCTTTGCAGGGATTGTACAGCAGTCATTTTTATCGAAGGAAATGCATTTAAAATGAAGATATGTTACTGCAAACTCATTTTATCACCGTTTGTTTTCTAGGCCACATGGGTCAAGGTTGGGCATACCTAAAAAGGAGGTCGCAGAGGGGTCAAATGTAAAGATATACCCCAAGTATTATACCTTTTCGTGACGTACTCATCAAGACAAAAAGAATGACGTATGACACGACCCGGTTCTGAGAAAAAAAAATTCAGCCCAAATCCACAAATCGCCACAGGTCGGGACCTGTGGAAAAATTCATTTTTCGAGCAATTTTTTTTTCTCTCCATCTTTGCAGGGATTGTACAGCAGTCATTTTTATCGAAGGAAATGCATTTAAAATGAAGATATGTTACTGCAAACTCATTTTATCACCGTTTGTTTTCTAGGCCACATGGGTCAAGGTTGGGCATACCTAAAAAGGAGGTCGCAGAGGGGTCAATTTTAAGTTATACCTAAGTTTTTTCCTTTTAGAACCGGGTCGTCTCATAAGTCATTCTTTTTGTCTTGATGAGTACGTTACGAAAAGGTATAATACTTGGGGTATATCTTTACATTTGACCCCTCTGCGACCTTTTTGAATGTCTTTTAATCTTTTTATAGAAAGACATGTTAAGACATATTTTATATAGAATTTACTAAATGTTTTAATAGAATACAGATTCAAAGTTTAGGTACCAAACGGAGTCGAGCATGAAATAAGTTTCATAATCAGGTAGCCTGAAGTTTGCGGTCTGCACCCGTATAAGGAAAATCCATCTACACTGCGCAGGTCTTTACGAGTTCAATGAGCACAAGTCGTTTACACAGGTTTCAATCTTATTGCCTTCCCTTTCTGTAAGGGTAAGAAAAAACAGTTTCCGTGTCACACAGTTAAAATTTTAAATACATGTCAATACGATATTATACACATAAGATAAGTTTTATACACATTTTGACCTAGAACAGATTGTGGTCATGTAGATAATCATGTACAAATTAACTAAATGTACATGTGAATCAAATATTGTCTAGTGTTAAACACTATAACAATTAGATTTGTCGTGTTTTAATGAGATTTTATGCGACAGTCTCTTCTAACTCTATTCATAGAGTGGCCATGTAATTTTATATTGCTATAAGAAAAGTGTATGTATTGTATGATATATACATGAATGAGACTTAAATAAAAAATAAACAGAAGCTGTATATTTGAATCTTTAAAGCACACATGTTGTTTTTTTGTCTTAAACATTTTTCAGGTACAATAGACAAATATATCACTCATTGACTGAATAAGTTCACAGGTCAAGCAGTAAATAACAACAGTATTTTTGCCTATTGTTCAACAATAGTAAACGAAGCGTGTGTCACACGTTCCCCTCGGCGTTTATCATTGTACTCTCTGTTAATCAGCCCAATCATTCTTTTCATCTACTATATTTATATCGGCGTGTGTGACTTAAGTATATGTAAAGACATCTGTTAAAAGTATGTTTATATTTTCATTAATGAAAACAACCCAAGTTTTTTTTATCAGACACGTGGGTATAGTTTTGTAAACATCAAGCGTTTACCTCGTTCTAGGGCAAAGTGTACTGTTAAAATGGAGCGTTTCATAGACTTTATTTATTTGATTTATTTTGGAAGCCATATTCCTATAGCGATTTTATTCGACTCGCAGGCAATTTTGCCAAGTTGGATTTTTCCAAAACAGGTAAGAACTTAAACGAATGAGTAATAGAATCTATGGCTTCTAGTGCAATAGTTTTTTGTGTGAATTTTTTTCACTCTTAAAGGTAAACAGATCACTCGATCGCTGTTTGTTTTTCATTATGCGTATTGTACTGCAACATGTTCAGTGAGACAATAAACCCTTTAAAACCCTATTTAATTATTTATTTAGGTTTAATTTGTGCTGATTTAAAAGAAAAACGAGTCGTGCTTTTTCACCGTATGTTCCAATTATTGACTTGTTTCGTAAGGTGGCATTTTGTAAACATTAAAAATGGCTGCACTCTCGCGTAAAATGATAGATGCCATTTACATGACTTTTTTGTATATATATTTAGTCATAATCAGACATTTATTTCGACAAAATTGAAATAAACAACTTTCGACCGTCACAGCTATAACCGTAGTTTATTATCATCAAGGTGTATATTACACTGATGACATTGACCTCTCATGTACTATATGTAAACAAATCTAAGTGCAAACAAACTGGAGATGTGACATACTGGTTCAGACTAAACAAGTTTACTCTTGTAAAGTTAAATTCACTTGACCTGTTATGTCCTTAAACAGTTTACAATTAAAGCTGTATGCACAAATACACATGTAATGTCTTTTTACTGAACATTATTTTTTCATATGTGTCCAAAGTATGTAATTCCTCATATATTATTTATTTATATTTTTATTTATTGTCTAATATCATTAATGCATGTGACTGGGTACATTTATATACTGAGCAAGAAAGTTACAAAAAGCAACAACAATAAACAAGATGTTGTCTCAACCCACATCTGCTTATTATGTATTCTATAAATGAATAACTATATTTAAATGTCCATTTTTATGTCTATTTTAATGTCCGTTTTTATGTCCATCATTTACTCATTTTGGTCAGAGGGATGAGAGAAGGTGGCAGCATTGTTTCATTTCAAAATTATATATTGCTTCCAGATCTAGACTCACTTAATATCATTTATCTGTACTTTTTACTGTATACTTATTCCTGTTACTAACAACACAATGAGTGTATTCAAATTACCATGAAATTTCATTTGCCACAATCCTCAAACATTAAATCCTTTTTAGCATGTTTAGAAAATGTGTAAAGGTAAAATGGATACATTTTCGAAAGGGTCTTTTCTATGCATTAACAACCATCTCAACTTAAGATCAGTATTATAGAAATAGGTCATTAAATGAAATGAACTGTCAAATCAACCATCAATGTTTGAACAAGGCTTAAAGCTGACAGTAGCCTCCATATATAGCTCCCCACAAAAGTGTTGTTGTATTATCCACTTTATTCTCAGATTATATATCTACGTTACACCCAACAGGCCTTGTTTCAATGCGAAAATACCAAAAGATATTTAAAAAATAAATATATATAGTATATATCTGTATAGTAAAGGGGTGGGTGTATTTTTTAACATATCTTTTAGGTATTTTCGGATTGAAACAAGTGCCTGCGTTACACCCCTATAAATATGTTACAACATTTGGGTAAAGATTGAAAAAAAAAAAAGTTTTTTTTTCAAATATCGTTGACATGGTTCCGTGGAGCAGGGAACCATGTATAAGATGCAATAAATTATTTGGTATCAGGGCTACCATAGGATTTAAGCCCTTATTTAAACAGTGAAGACAGGTAACATATCATATTTAATGACCTATTTCTTTTTGTATGTATGAGCATCATCAGTTCATTTTAATTCTATTTGAAAAAAAACTTTCTCACATATTTGGAAATATGTCAACCATTGCAAAATTTGGTAGATAATCATACGCTTGAACAAAGTGACCATCGAAATATTAGGAAAGAAATTTAGTACAGATTTTTTTTTCTAAACGTCGACCACTCGTAAGCTGTATGTTTATTGAAGGGATATTACCCCTCAAAGTGACTATCGTCATGGTGAAATGCATTTTGCACTGCTTTATGCTCTAATAAAAAATGAATATTACCAGAATTATAACCAATAATATATTAATCAGTATTACAGCTATATTTCTATTTAGAATAGTCAAAAACATTTTAAAACTGTATTTAACAGAAAGACAGCTGTTACACGGATTCATATATTTTAGATATTTTCTAAGAGAACCAATCCGAGTGCCAAATGTCTTTTAAGATTATGAGGGTGACTTTGAATTGGTAATATCACTTGGGATAAGTTACATTATGCTGATTATTCACTACGCCTCATATTTGTTAATAGAGTTTTCACCTTCAAGCTATCATAATGTTAAGACCTACATTTTGCACTATAACTGTCACAATATTAAATATGGAAAACATTGGACATTTAACACTAACATAATACACTTGGAAAAATGACTATTAAGGAAGTAGTAACATAATATATCAATATATCACAATTGTTTTGTATTGAATATTGGGGGGGGGGCATTTTCACAGTGATCAATTAATGTCATTCTTAAATTGTTGATGGTCACTTTGAGCAGTGAAATAGTAGATTTTTGGTTTAAACAATATCCATGTATATGTATAGTTACAGGATTGATATAATTATGTATATTAAAGCAATATTTTACATATACATTTACCTTTTGTAGAACCCCCACATGTGAAAATAGTCACAAATGTGAAAAAAACCCTAACGCTAACTCAAATGTGGAATAAATATACCCTGTATGTAACATCTTTACGTGTAACTGTTTTTCACATTTGTCGAAGGGGTAAAATAATTTCAAATTTGAGTTACGGTTAGGGTTTCACATTTGTCGAAAGATTTTACATATGGGGTAACATTATTTCAAATGTTTTACCATTTTCACATTTGGCGGTCCTACATACCTTCATCGTATGTTTGTCATCCTCATTTATAACTTTAATATGATCCAGATTACTAATTCAGCTACCAGCAACAGTCAAGTTCAGTCCAATGTCTTGTTGTGTTTGTAACTTGGGTCCAGACCCTTTGGCCTCTCTACATAAAATGGAGATGGATGTTATAAAAATAAGTCGATTACGTAGAATTTTTTATCACTTTATATTTGTTGGTAAGAGTGTAACTGGATATTCTCGTTCCATTTCAGTTGCAGGACGTGGTTGACTGGTATACCAGCGAGTACAGGGACTCCATGATAAAAGAATCGCCCGCCTGGTACAAATCATTTATCGTCTGCGAGATATTTCTTCTCCTCCCTTTCTCGTTTGTTGCCATTTATGCATACTGGAAAGGTAAGATAAACACCTGGCATGTATTTCAAAGAGACTTTACTAGTATAATAATTATTATATCATAGCAGTTGATTATAAAATCAAATTACTGTATTTTTACATTATTTACTCTTGTATGATTCTAATCAAGTTTGGTACATCCGTGTATTGATGATTAACTCTGAAGCACACTGGGAGCCGTTACTTAGAATGCGATGAAAAATGCTTTTATACAGTATGTAAATTTTCTTTTTACCAATCACTCCTAATACAGAGAAAGGACATTAAAATATTGATTATAATAAATTTCCTTAATGGTTAAACACATACATCCTTTGAATTGTAATAGTTCATTTTCATATCTTTTAGAAAAAATACGAGATGTAAAACAACTTCTCCTTTTGTATCGGTTTTCTCGCAAAATTTATAATATCAGCTATATTTTTTCCAATGTGATTCAAAGTCAGTCTCCGTGACGTAGTGGGTAATCTGTTGACCGCCTAATTTTACTGCATGAATTCTCAAATCCCTGGTCAAACCAATTTTTTAAAACCGTGTAATCTTTTCATCCGTTTTTTTTTCCAGTTTTAAAACCACCAGTGATCCTTTAAATGTTTCCTCTGCAAATCCGATTCATAAAATGAGGCGCCATCTCGAAAATCAAATTAATCAATGATTGCGTTATCAAAAACCAGCTAATGCATTTACAGGCTATCGATCTAACGCCACACATGTACACAACTATTTCGGCGCCCTTTGATGCATTGCATCAATGGTATTCTTGTTATACCCTCTTGTATAAAAAAGAACGCCGTTACTAATCAATTTTGGTACTATCCGTTGTATATTGATGATACTTACACTGAACACATTGGGGGTCAAAATATATTTTTCGCACCCAACACAGATCATGATCTGCACTGCTTATTATTCAGTATGTAAATTTTTCATTTTTACCAATCACTCCTATTAACATTGATTAAAAGTATTGGTCAAATGATTGGTTGAAAGGACTGGACAGATGCCGGTTATAAATAAAGCTATGGTAAGGGCTAAACAATACAGCCATAGAATAGAATAGCTATAAACAAGGTATTAGATACAATGAACAAAGTGATATTTCTGTCTAAATGTCACCTTTTGTATCTTTTTTCCGCAGGTATTTCTAAGAACCGATGGATACGAATTCCAAGTGATAGTCTATTCAAAACACGTATGTGACAGCACTTTTTCTGCAGTCTACCATCCACTGATTTTCGGTACAACGACTACCCAAATAGATGAGCTACCGACACCGGACCAAACCTCGTTGAATATGAAAGTTGACTTCGTATTGTGCTTGGCATGTTTTTTTTTTTTTGCCATATTTATTATAAAAACCAGTGATAAAAAAAACCTTTCTGTTTCAGAGCTGCCTCTTACATCCGATTTATAAAAATGAGGCGCCAAAATCTGAGATACAGTAAGAAAAAGTGTAAAGAAAGTTAGATAGCAACGCATGGCGATAGACATTGTTACAAAAACATAGTGATTATAATACATATATAGGTGATCGATCTAAAGGTATGTTACAGGAACTAATGGCGGAATTAAAATGATTGACGCCGTTCTGTTGTACCCTGATATTGTAGAAAAAAGAACGCCATGACAATTTTGATAAGAATATATATTCCTGATTTATACTCCTAGAGAAAGCAGTGATATGATTAATTGACTATCCTAGTCAAAAATTGAGATTCTTGCTATATTGTTAGGTATATTTTTATTTCTATTTGTGAGTAGCAATAAACTTAGCCATATACTATATAGCGTATTCCCTTATATCTTATATGTATATGTTTTTAAAGCAAAATTTTGTCTTACTCGGTCATAACTTAGTTTGGCCATTTTGGAGGATAGTTAATAGTCTAAAAAGTAGTTCCGTCCGTCCGTTCGATATTCATTGCCATACCGGCAAAATATTGGTAGATAATCCCAAAACGTCTTGCTGCCTTCTTCATCATCGGCACTCTCCTCAAAAAAAGTTGCAGATGTCTTTCAAATCTATGGTTCTGTTCGTTCGCTAGCCGGCGTGTTAGAATGGAACTTTATTTTCACGTTTCTGATCAATCAATATCAACCTTCAAGTTTCGGCATAAAACTCATACATGCCAGCAGCTCTCATTACGACGGTGGCCACGTCGGCATGGAATTTTGCATTTTTTAAACATTTTTTTTCTCATTTTTAGCTCACCTTAGTGGTTATGGTGAGCTTAGGAATGTTGAACGTCCGTCATCAACGGTCGTCCATTGTTAGTGTCTTGCAACTTAACAGTTACATTTCTTAAGCAATATTTTCTGAATCTGGACACAATGGTACGGCCACAAGAACTCGACCAAGTGCAATATTTGCTAAATCGGAAGAATTTATCCAGAGTTACTGCTCGCTATTACTTTATTTAAGCTATTTTTCGAGAACTCCAATATTCGCCAGTTGAAAAATTTCGCTAAAGATACATTTCTCATAGATTTATATTTATAGAATTCTCCTTTCGCGAATAAGTCTGTCTGCAAATAAATGACGAAACACACTTTACGCAAAAATAGCCCAGTTTACCGTACATGATGCTGTCACTGAGAGACTAGTAAGTCTACGCCTCGGTAATGTCAGTTTTAAATGGAAACAAATCAACAAGATGTCTGGAAACCATATTAGTACTAATGGTCTTGTATTAACTGACAGTCTAGATATACATTTTCAGCCAATGTACAAAATTAACTTACATCTTCGTGTGTGACTTTTTGCAAGTGGATAAGAGGTTTTCATTTCAGGAATTCTTATATATAGCAAACAGGACGACAGAAGCTTAAATGCGATCATAAGTTTGATAATAATAATACTATGTTCATGAATAATATCGCATTGGTTACCTCCGTCCAAAAGCTGCTATTTGATTAATTATATAAACAAAAATCGTCAGATAAAATGGCGTACAGCATTTAGGAGAAATGGTTTTTCAGTTCTGTTAATAAACGAGTACATCACTGATGGTCAAATGGTCAAACAAAAAAATAAACTTTTTTTTCTAATCAAAATCCAAACAAAAATCAAAGGTCAAACAAAGATCAAATAAAAAATATAAACCTTTGTTCAAATCAATTTAAATTTTGTAACACTGGGGTTAAGCCTTCTCTTATTATCCGGTTAACAATTTATTCACCGAGTTCAACATGAAGATATACAAAGCAACTTGTGTGACAATAAGTATTTTCATAGTTATCATCATGGCTCCGTGTTATTATGTTTCAAAGAAACACCAATCACACTAGTTATAAACAATTAAAATATGATATAAATATATGTTTACACTTCAAGCAAAATGTTGATTGAATGTTCAATGATGGTATCCTAAGACAAGAAGACGTAACTAAAAACATTAATTTTGCAAAAATGTTAAAAGAGTACTGTAGCACAAAGAGGACAGGGAAACGCATGCGCACTCGGTCGTTAAGAGTGCGCATGCGTACATTGCATATAGGGTGCGCACATGATGAATATCTTTCATTTAAGCCACCCTTCATCTTGAAGACTGTTTAATCTGT
This sequence comes from Saxidomus purpurata, assembly GCA_022818135.1. Classification (NCBI taxonomy): domain Eukaryota; kingdom Metazoa; phylum Mollusca; class Bivalvia; order Venerida; family Veneridae; genus Saxidomus; species Saxidomus purpurata. The sequence goes on from JAFMSR010000007.1 coordinate 48,936,260, forward strand.
TTACATCAATAATTAATCGGTCACGCATACGTGTATTTTCTAATTCTCATTTTTTTCACACAATGACGGTAATGCCATAAATGTATTAACAGAGAAAACATGTGACTTATATAACGTTCGTTCAGTAATTAGAATTGATAGCGTCTTGTCCCACGAGATACCAGAGACATTAAGCCTTAAATGTTACGTTTCTTGTCTTCAAAACTTTCACTTTATAGAAGGAGTGTCTCGCTAAATGCATCAAAATATGCCTGTAATCTACAGAGGGTTTATTATCTAATATATCACGGGGTATTAATGGTGTGTCCATGGTCCATTGGGAATGTACGGCATCTTAAAAACCCGCGCAATACATCAGCAAAACAAGAATATAAATTAATTTAGACTGGAGACACCGGTCTTTAATCATGTTCAGAAACATTAATAATGCACTTTTATTATTTTCTTATTTGCATGTTTCTTCAATCCAAGAACATGCAATTCATCTAATCACCGGTGAAGTGTTTCCTGTAATACACGTGATTGTAATACATTGTATGATTCTTTATGGGAAACTGAATCAAATTGAATTTTATTGAAATTACAAATGTCTCTTATAATTCATATATGAATGCCATTGCGCATGGTATTTTATGATATTTTATTTGTGCAATGAAGAGACTTTAACAATAACAAAGTCTTTTTCAGCGAAGGTCTAACACGAGGAGGAGACAAGAATTGTCCGGGTACTGTAAATGCATTCTGATATAGGTCACATGACGAAGATGTCTTCTGTTGTGACGGATACAGATTTATTCAGTCGAAAAGTGGTTCTTCAATAGTAAAACTAACATGCCAACCTTAAGCTCAGAATATTAGCCTGACTGTTGCCCTGTCCTAATAATGGCCGAATTGATAATCGCAACTTGGCCATGTTTGTTGTCCTTAGATTGTCGGCAAGTTATACTCAAAATCTATCGGCCTTTCCAAATTATTGTCAGTCTAACTGGCCTTGACCAGGTCAGTTTGCGGCACCTAAAATGTAGCCAGTCAAAGTTAGTCTTTCGGCATCAACTAATATTCAGTCACTAGTCGTACTTGTCATATTCAGTCTGCTGTGCTAAAATTTTGCAGAATATAGCCTGTCTATCGGCCTATCAAATAATATTCAGTCTATCGGCCTTGACGTGGTCAGTCTGCTGTCCATGGATTGTGCAAGTTATAGTCAGTCTATCCGTCTATCAAATTATAGTCAGTCTAACGGCCTTGACGTGGTCAGTCTGCTGTCCTAAAATTGTGCAAGTTATAGTCAGTCTATTGGCCTATCAAATAATATTCAGTCTATCGGCCTTGACGTGGTCAGTCTGCTGTCCTAAAATTGTGCAAGTTATAGTCAGTCTATCGGCCTATCAAATAATATTCAGTCTATCGGCCTTGACGTGGTCAGTCTGCTGTCCTTGGATTGTGCAAGTTATAATCAGTCTATCGGCCTACCAAATAATATTCAGTCAATCGGCCTTGACGTGGTCAGTCTGCTGTCCTTGGATTGTGCAAGTTATAGTCAGTCTATCGGCCTATCAAATAATATTCAGTCTATCGGCCACTGGTGTCGGCTGTCCATGGATTGTGCAAGTTTAGTCAGTCTAACGGCCTATCAAATTATAGTCAGTGTAACGGCCTTGACGTGGTCAGTCTGCTGTCCTTGGATTGTGCAAGTTATAGTCAGTCTATCGGTCTATCAAATTATAGTAGTCAGTCTATCGGCCTATCAAATTATAGTCAGTCTAACGGCTATCAAATGCTTGTATTCTACCAGTCTACTGCACATGTTACTAGTTTATTCCAAGTCTGTCTAGCTAAGTACCTACAACCATTCTATCAGCCTAAGGTACTTAGTATTGTACATTCTATTTGCTTGTTTTTACCAAGTCTACTGTCTTAGTTATATTTATTCCATCTGTTTGGTCTTTTTTCTGCCTTGATATTAATCATTCTACATGGCCTAAATACTATGTATACTGGTCAGATTTATCAACCGTGTTATGGTCGTTACATATACCAGCATAGCTAGAGTGATACTGGTATGGTTTAGTCGTTCCACTGTTAGTAATAGACAACCTGTTAGCCCAGGTCATCTCTACTGTCTTGGTTATGGTCAGTCTACCGGGCAAGTCCCAGTCATACTACGGGGGTCTAGTTATAGTCATTTTATCCAGTCTACTGGTCTGGTCATTATATTTTCCATCCGGCTTGAAAGACCTCCGCGAGAAACTCAAAAGGATTCAGTGAACGGACTACTTAAGAGGCAAATCACAGCCTGACCAAAACGAGGCGGACATTGCACACAGTAAAAAGTCCATGCTTATTTATTTGATACATTATCTATCTTTGCAAATACTGCTTAATGCGCCTCCCACGATGAAGATACTTCCTGAATAAAAATCAAAAGTAAATAGAAAGTTGAAATAGCCATGGCAAATGTTTTAAATAGTTTTAAAATTACGAACTTAAAATTAAACTTATTTTATAAAGCACCGATTGTAAGACCTTACAGCTTCTACACTCCAAATCTCCAAATCATGATACGCGCAAGATTCTATATAAAACTTATATAATTAAACCGACTTGGATTATTTATGTATAAGTAGGTTAGCATGGATGTCCAGTACTTTCCAGGAACGATGGTTAGGTAAACGCTCTGAATTTACATAACAGGATAAGCTTTGATTACCCCCCACCCCCATCCTCACCCCAAGAAATAAGTGGATGAAGATACACAGATACACAGATTGCATTTCGTTCAATAGTTAAAATGCACAATTGGCATTGATAATAATCCTCATTGTGTAAAATCGTAAAGGCTCCCACAATATCTTGAGTATATAGCAGTGTATAAGGGCATTTTTTTCAGGTTAAAGAGTGTCATGGTAAAATGAATAGATAATAAACATTTTTTCATTAAATAGAATGTGCAAAAAATGCACTAATTGAACAATTACATATGCATTTATATAGAAAGGCATGATTGTATAATTTTGGATAATTTCCGAGCCGTATAGCATAATTATCGTGCCATACTACGGAAGAGTGTACGAAATTGATAACATGTCGTCTGCGCGAGTGCCGTCTGCGCGAAGTCGTTAGTTACTCTACAACAAGACATGATAACGTCTTTAAGGAGAGATGACATCCTTTGAACAGGATATAGTATAAAATAGGAATTTTAAAGCATTTGAGAAAGTTATTGCAAATATATCTACGTACATCGCAGATGTTTCAATCTCAAACTTTGGCCGATAAGCGCTTAGGTCATTCATGACAAGGAAAGAAAATACAGTACAGATAAAGAAGTGTATTGAAGTATGCGGTTGGTTATTTTGACGTTGCTGTTCGCCGGCGGGATAGCGGTGCCGACGGTGGACACGGTGCTCAAGGAGGTTTTACACTCAGTGGAGAAAGGCCTGGAATTTTTCTCTGATGACTACAGCGCAATAAATGTGGACGGATTATTTGGGTTACGACTGGGACAAGGTAAACAGAAATATTTTATCAAAGTGCAAACTTAAGTTATCTTTATGTGTAGTAGTTACTTCACAAAATGTCATCTAAGTGCATGGAAATTTTAGAATGTCTTGTTTACATGTGTACAAAATTTATCTCCAATTATATGTGACTTAGGTCGATTCGTGGATTTCAGTCATACAGATTTTTTCAGTGAAAAATATCACTCATTCGAAAATGTTCACCCAACTCTAATGTATGTATTTTTTTTAAATGTGCATTTATATATGCACCATTTACTGATACGACATACATATTTTTACAAGTTTCAAAGTTTATTGGCACATTGGCATATATATATATATAATACCTTTGGCCGTTTAACAATTGAAACGTAGTACAGACGGCCAAAATTCAATTGATAATTTATGCACAATAGTAATACAAGTATCAAACATAAAGAACATGAAATGTATTTTCTAAACTACTAAGAAGCGATATAATTTCAACGTCTTCCAATTTTTTGCAATATTTCGAATGGTTTTTGTATTCTTACATGGCATAAACTTACAAAAATTTTGTTTTGACGAAAATGATACATTGATACAATATGCTCGTCTTACATCTCGATATAATGGACAACATAACATAAAATGATAAATCAGATTTATTCAACGACATTACAAAGTTTACAAAGTCTATTATTCATTTCAATGTTTGTATATCTACCAGTTTCAATTTCTAAAGAATGAGAACATATTCTAAACCTCAAAAGATCTTTTCTAACCACATCATTATAAACAACATCGATGTATTTTTCATATTTGAATTCACATTTAAACAATTTCTAATAACATAACTTTGGCTGATTCGCTATGGTTTTATTCCACTCTTGTATATATTGATCGTTAACCATTAAAAGCATTCCATGTATTACTGAAACCTATATTATCTAACAATGTCTTCGCTGCAAAAGTCCATGATTTATGACCATTTACGTGAATAGTATGTAGTTGGTCATTGAAGAATTCCTGTACAGGATTATCATCACATTCTACATTAATTTCACTTCTTTGTTACGATAAACATTGAGGTCAAAACGTTGCTTTTTTCACAGTTGAGACCTATAAACTTTTTTTTCAGGAGATAGTTTATAAAAAAGCGGCTAGCTTTCTACTCTATCCTGTATGTGTTTTATTATGTAATGTTCATATTTTTCTGTAAATGCATTGAGTTAATATAATATTGTTTAAACTAATTCACGTTTTAGACATATGCTTTTGTTGGAAACAATTAAATATCATGCGATGTAATAGAGTAATGATACATATTTATGTAATGTAAAGGAGAATGTCAGAAAAGGTCACTTCCACTTCTGATCCTACTATGGCATCAAAATACCATTGTAAATGGAAAGTTTAATCGGTAACATATAAGCTGAAGCCATTTTATTTCAGTTTTGTTTGTGTTTCTCATGTCATCCCTGAATCCTCTTCCTAGAAACAGGTGAGGTCCACTCCTGGCCGTCATTTAGGCTTGAACCGAAGACCCATTGATAGACTTTTGACATGCGCTATTGCGCTTCTCTATATACATAATATCTTTGCTATATGTACTCAAAACCTTTTTATATGACGCAAGTAGTGAAGAGAGTTGTATCCTTGAATAGCTCTTTTCAGATTTCGTAAATTTAAGGCTCCGCGAATGTGCCTTTTAATACACGACAATTCTTTCAAGGAGATCTTCTCCCATTTCATCGAGGAACTCAAATGTTTTTCATAAGTGTTGAACGAATATAAGAACAAACAAGCGTTTTATGTAAATTTCAGTTGACGTCGCGATGGTATTGGCTTTCAGTTGAAATGAAGTACGATTTTTGACATTTGGAAACATCGAATTTTTAAAAAAAAACACATTTTATTATTCCGACATGATTTATTCATGAAATACAAACTTTATATTTACACATTTTCAGCACGAGATGCATTAATTATTTACAAATGATACTAACCTGACATGCAGAGTTCCTCGGATACTATCACACAAAACCAATCCACTTGCATTCTTCAGTTTTTTCTATCCAACTACGGAAAGTTCATTTTAAAAAGTTGGCCTGGGCTGAGAAAAAGCAAACAATTTCAACAAAATTAAGAAAACAAATTTAAATCGTAATTTCACTAATTGAAATTTCATCAATTTCCTGTTACTGGGATTAAAGCTAAAACGGTATCCCATATAAAAACTATTTCATGAAAGCCAAACTGTTACTACAAGTATTAAAACGGATCCACGTGACAAGCAGTAATATACACTGTCGCGCGTATTGAATAATTTTGTTTTAATTTGGTTTTACTTTATTATTAAATCATGATGCAAAAGACTTGGCTGTATTCACAGAGCGCTTACATCGTCTTTTCCTAGTTAGGTGTTTTAAGAGAACAGACACTGCCATGGCAATATTTAGCCATGGCAAAACTATGACACTAGGAACTTTTTTTATTGACTAGACTTTTTGCTCCAACAGTTGATAAATACTTCATTATCAATATGTCAACAAAACAATTTTGTCACCTCCCTACCTTTTAATATTCCACCAGATTCACAATATCATTTGAATCTTTGCCTTAACTTTATGATAATCAAAGTTTCTTCAAATAAAATTTACATCTACAAAATTCATTCGTATAATGTTCTGAATTTCATTTTTTTGCCGCGATCTGTAAGTAATTTTACATTTTACCTAGCATCAAGGGATATCTTCTATATCTTAAGTCAAATTTATAAATCGATGTCTATTGACTTCTTCGTCTACACGATGTGACTGTCAACTGGTCTCCAAGCTTTAGTGTGAAACCTCTGGAGGTTGAATCCTTATGAGGTTCATGACAAAAATTTTATCTAATTTTTCACGGAGCGTCTTGGCAGAACTGACCACGGAGCGTATTAATAAAACCGACAATTTATCTGTTAATTGATATTAGCTTCGGCAGTATAATAAAAATAAAAAAAAAAATTTTTTTTTAAAAAAAATTAAAAAAAAAATAAATTATAAAAAAAAAAAAAAAAAAAAAAAAAAAAAAAAAAAAAAAAAAAAAAAAAAAAAAAAAAAAAAAAAAAAAAAAAAAAAAAAAAAAAAAAAAAAAAACCCAAAAAAAAAAAAAAAAAACCCCCCCCCCCCCCCCCCCCCCCAAAAAAAAAAAAAAAAAAAAAAAAAAAAAAAAAAAAAAAAAAAAAAAAAAAAAAAAAAAAAAAAAAAAAAAAACCCCCCCCCCCCCCCCCCCCCCACCCCCCCCCCCCCCCCCCCCCCCCCCCCCCCCCCCCCCCCACCCCCACACAACAACAAAAAAAAAAAAAAAAAAAAAAAAAAAAAAAAAAAAAAAAAAAAAAAAAAAAAAAAAAAAAAAAAAAAAAAAAAAAAAAAAAAAAAAAAAATTAAAATTTTACCCCCCCCCCCCCCCCCCCCCCCCCCCCCCCCAAAAAAACAAAACCCCCCCCCACCCCCCCCCCCCAACCCCAAAAAACAAAAAAAAAAAAAAAAAAAAAAAAAAACAAAAACAAAAAAAAAAAAAAAAAAAAAAAAAAAAAAAAAAAAAAAAAAAAAAAAAAAAACAAAACCAACCCCACCAAAAAAAAAAAAAAAAACCCCCCCCCCCCCCACACCCCCCACCACCAAACCAAAACCCACAAAACCCCAAACAAAAAAAAAAAAAAAAAAAAAAAAAAAAAAAAAAAAAAAAAAAAAAAAAAAAAAAAAAAAAACACCCCCCCCCCCCCCCCCCCCCCCCCCCCCCCCCCCCCCCCCCCCCAAACACACCCCCCCCCCCCCCATAAACGTTTTTTTTCTGGATCAAAGAAATCACCGGCTGCTTAAGGTAGCGCCTAGCAAAAGCTAAAATTCCTTTTCGCCAATTTTCAAAAGTTTTTTTTATCTTTTTTTTATTGTTTAGAAAGTCTGTAAACCTATACATTTTGGCAAAGCACTCATCAATGTCTTAACAAATAAAACCAAACAAATGATGGTACCCATGGTTACAAAAAGAAATAGGTCACTAAATGTAATACAGGTTCTTATTTGACAAGTCATTTTCTGAACAAGGCTAGTAAATATATAAGCAATAAAATTGAAGTCAGACAGCTGAAATCAGAGACATGGTGCCCTCAAGCAGAAAATAGTGTATAAAATGCAATAAACCATTTTTCTTGTTAACAAAATGATGATATCTAAGACGTTTTTTAATTACTTTAGTGCCCTATTTCTTTTTCTAAATCATGAGCACTACCGTTTACTTTGTTTAAATATTCATTTCGACTTTGAAAAAAAACCTTCCAAAATGAATAAGTTTATATAGTTTCTAAATACAATAGAAGCGTAAAAATCTTAGTTTGACTTAGAGGAATCAATTATAGCTTTTGCAAGGCGCCACGGCTTAATCATATTTTCTACCGCGTACCTTTTCAATCGGTGCACAATATCTTTAGACATCCGTACATATTTATTCTTAAACGGTGTGTACATTGTTTGATAATTATATATACTCGTGCCTGTGGATTCCGTGTAAATATCGTTATAATTTAACCAATTGGGGGCATCAAAAGTGATATTTTCACGAGTGGTGCAGAATTCAGACATGGTTACCGATTACTGTCATGTGTAATCAATTATTAATCGATTACATAGGTACATCTGATGTAATTTATTTTTAATCGATTACTTTCATTTGGCTGTGTAATCGAATACTTTCAATTACTTTGGCTAAAGTAATCATAATTACATGATGATTACATTCGATTACTTACTTTTAATAAATTAAAGACTTATGTCAAACTCCTTTGTAGCATTATGTACAATCACAAATATAGAATCATACAGTTTCATCAAACTAGCACTAGGTTGACCACATGCAGAAAGTTTGTTTCCTATGTAACACGTTAACCCAGTCTGGCACAGTACATTTACAGAATGATTAACATCAGCAACAGCTGCTACATGCACTATTAGGTCTATTTAGCAGAATTGCGCTTTATCATTATGAGTTTCTGGAAGGTTATGTCTTTCAACCTGCACTGCACTGAGCCACGAATAAAAATAATTGGTGTTCACGAGTGGAATTCACGTGATATAACATCGATACCAACAATGTTTCTGTTTATTTTATGTTTTAAGCTCTATTAAGTATTTACTTAGATTGACCTGGGTGGTCTTTTTGTCCTACTTTCGCTTGATTGAAGTTGTTCAATTATAATTCATAATAGGCATGCTTATTTATGTACAACTTATTTACAGCCTCTCTCTTAGAGATTTCTGGAAAATTACAAGGATATTTGAAAATGGGAAAACCTACTTTCGTTTTTGAAAAGGCAAAAGATAATTTATTAATTCTTTTGTTAAACTCAAATTTTCAAAACAATATGGTCGCATTCAATGCAGTATGTCATATTTTTCCTTCTGAGAAGACGCCTGTTACAGTTCCAGATTTAAAAGAAAAATCGATTTGGTGTTAGTAATGGACCTTTAATCCGGGTAGAAGATTTTGATAATTTCACTTCAGTGAACATTGAGTTTATCAGGGTATGGATATAACTCCGACGTTGTATTTCGATATACAAAATACGGAATTTTCATCATATATAAAACGACACACGATGTGTCCAAATTGAATGTATTAAAACTACTCTAAAACGGTACGCTAATGTCGCAGTAGTAATTGATTTTGTAATGGTATATGACACCGCGTCAAATAAGACTTCCTGGAGATGTCATTAGGCGCTCTTAATTGTGTCAAAAAGACCCCCAGACTGGAAATACTGAATTATTGATTGCCATATATGTTGCATTAGATATTAATTATACGATCAGTCAATGTACTGAAAGTGGGAGTCTTGGAGACATCAGTCGTATCGACAGTCGGCAATCTCCGGAAAGCTTCGTATCGGCAGTCGGCAATCTCCGGAAAGCTTCGAAAATAGATCTCTTTAGTGCCCTTTCAATTATATATCTCATTTTATCTGCCTGCCAAACTGACACTGTTCTCTACCCAGCATACAGCTCTTTCGGCATACTTCTGATATAACCAGTCGCATCACGTATTCCCGAAGTTATTTCCGTGTAATTTATAAAGGTGATCCGATTGAGATGCTTCACACATGTCCATTGCTACACAGTCTAAACTGCTTTATATACTGCATGCAAACTTGGGTATTTTGCAAACATAATTAGCCGGCTGTCCGCCACAAAACGGTGTGTACCGCTTATTTCGGAACATATCTGACCCCTTACATAGGTGGCTGTGAAAACACACACCATTAAACACCTACATTTCTTTTAGTGCACAAAATTTCGATGATCGATGATGAAGTTTTTGCAAAATTTGTAATCTCAGAACTCAGTACATAGCTATTCAACTAAGGTTTCAGAAACCATATATAAGAGCCTCTTCTATGGCTTCAGCAAATTGACCATTAATGCTGAAGCTAGAGATTTAGTACTGCTTATTTAAAGGGAACCGAAAGTCAAAAAAAAAAATTATTCCCATGGTGTAGTCCGTACAATTTAATACAGAATCGCTTATTTGCAATCAAAATTAATGCGATATTAATTTTGATATACTTGATTTAAAACGTCAATTTTTAGCCGGTCGGTCGCTCAATGTAAATCGCCATATTTGCTTTATAGAGTCACGTGACCCACTATGTGTGACGTCACACTGCACTGATCAGTTTCGAAGATAGCGACCGCTACCTTTTTTCTTTTTGATTGCTGATAGTATATAATTGAAATTTTCCTTTGATCCATGACAAAAAAACTTTTTATTATCTATTACGAGCTTCTTTACCATTGATGGCCTTTCACAGAATTCACGACAAATTCCTTTCGATCCTACATAATTAGATTTTTTTAGGGACCGATAATTGCAGCGCAATTTTCACCCGTTACTTATAAACAAATGAGACAAAGTGCGAAGATTAATTTCAATTTACGTCAAAAGTATTTGTGCAGCATTTGCAAGTAAAACACATATTTTATAATTGATGATCACGGACTTGTACCGTATAATTTTGAACCCGAGTACATGGAGGAAGAACTGCATTCTCTAGAGGAAATTATGCAATCTAAATACACACCAGATCCCTCTTTGTTACATGGGGACAAAATATAGATGATCGTGTTAAAATCATTTATATATTATCGCTTCATATTGATATTGATTGTTCTCTTTTTCAAGTTGTACCGAGTCAATTTTGATACATGTGATGCAATAAATTTACATGTGGTTATATCTTGTTTGTGTTTTCTGTACGTGCTAAAAGTGCCCCTAGAATGCACCAGATGCAATGTTAGATTTCATTTTTTCCGGGGGAACCCCCCTAGCACAACTGTGCGTATACTTCATTTTTATCCGGGTACGCCATTTCATAGAAAAACGTTTCATCAGAGCAGGAATATTATATACGGTTCCTGATCAGAGTACAGAAGTTTTGTCATCAACAGCAAAAATGATATATTTTCTGAACATTTGTAGGGGTGCTGGAAACTTTCATTTGCTGAAATGTTTTTTACTAAGGCATATTTATGTTAGATGACTAAATAATATTTTTATGCAAACTTGATCATACATTATAAATGTTACTCGAAGGTTAGTGACAAATAATGTATATGTATAAACTTTATATCGGCCTATCATTCATTAAATATATGGTTAGTTTTAATCACAGTGATAAATTCATATGTAAATTACCTCGATCGTGCACATCCAAAAATGTTGCATAATTTAAATTGGACACTGCATTTTGTTGTGCAATTATTAAATGCAATTGACCAGTGTGCAATATGCAATAATGTGTGACCAGTTAGATTGTCGACAGGGGGTCGCCAATTAACAACAAATCATATCGCATCTTTTGTTGTGAAATATGCCCTTGGGCTATATCCAATCAAATTCCTTCAATGGTTAGAACCACGCTAATTATTTTCCATGGCAACGTTGTCAAAATGAGATATTGTTTGTGTTTTGATTTTATTGAAAGCGAAAATTTAATTTTAAGGAATTTAAGGAAGATCAGCTTTCAGTGTTCCGCAACATGTAAGTATCTTCTATATTATCTTTTTCACATTTACTGTAACAACATGAGTTTTGGAAATTATTTTGAATATAAATGCCAGCCCTTTATATAGACTAGAATCTAGACCTAAAAAAAACAAATCTGTGTCTTAAATAATAGTTTATGGTCCTGTAATAAAATACGTTTCGTTACAGTAGTTTCAACCTAACATTCTCGTAAAATGATATGTGTTTCGGCATGATTTAGTTATACGAGAAAAGTTGTGCACTTGGGAAAATCTATATGAAGATGGCATAAGTGTGAAACATTTAAATTCTTAATCGTAATATTAGAAACTTAAAGAAAATGATTAAAATATATTAGATCATTTCACAAAGGCCGAATGTAAAATGTATTTCTGTCTTGTCATGCATGATATTTCACCGAACGTCATTAAACAATCATTTTCAAGATATTTTTTTTAAGAAAAACCTGACATAAGCATCGCTAAGACATTGTTATAAGTAAACATGTACGATGTATTATATGAAATGGTTTGCCTCAAAACGGCCGACATCCAGTTAGCAGGTGCGTGAAAGACCTCGATGTACTTCCGTAATTTAGACAGCGCAGTGTTACGTCACATCTGGTTACTTGGCGCAGGCGCAATAAGGCTTTAAAGCTATCAATCGGCGTCCTTAAACCAGATGGAAATCACGCAATTTCAATGAAAAATTGAATAAATCATTAAAACGCAGTTGACCACATTCAAACGCATTTTTGGAAATGAAATAAAATGACAGGCTCGTTTGAATTTCGCTGTCGAGTTTTCTGACTTTCGGTACCCTTTAACAACAGACACACTTTGATTTCATAGAGTTGTTAATGAGACCGAGAACGCCTGGAATCGTGCCCGCCCATGAATATTTTACGTAAATCGTTGATATATTCAAGAATTAAAAATATAATTATCATATAAAATATCGGAAAATTAAAAACCGAGCAGAAGTTTTCAGTAAGCGACGGACTAGTTCCATTTTATCATGGTGGTAAAAAGCGTATTTTATGAAAGTCCTTGAAGCTACTGGGAATATATCACAGCGCATGTGATGTACTCCGGTGACGATGCAGTTATCCGCCTGTCGCATCCATGTCTGATTGACAGCCCTATATTTTCCCATTTTCGGGTCAGGAAAATTAAAAATCCCTCCATGTGCAATAGTAACATGAAGTCTTTACTCCTTACAAGGACTATTAAAATTCCCACAGCGGGACTCATCTGATATTGTTTGTAATTGTGCTTATTGGGTCCAGCATCCTCTAAAGAGGCTATAATCGGTACGACCCGTGGGACTCATCTTAATACTTCAGGTCTCTTTTTATCCAGGACAGCTACGTGAAGCAATACGGGAGTGTACGTTACGATCATGTGATAACAATGTATACAAGGCGATGGTGAGGCTGGAAAAGGAACTGGACAAGGCGGCTAACGCAGCACTGCCGTATGTAGAAACAGAAGACTCGGCCTATTATGAAAGGTATACTTACAACAGACTATACAAGTCATGAATACAGCTATTCATGCAAGTCATGAATACAATTATTCATACAAGTCATTTACACAATTATTTTATAAACTTAAGGGCGTCATGAAAAATCGGCCACCACTGCCGGGATTTGAAACACGGGTCTCTGGATAACCGATCCTATGTGATTGTGCACAAACAGATGAATATTGTTCTATTTTTTGACAGGTCGATATCCAACTTCCGAGTAAAAAGGCCGACGGCCATTAATGTCAGTCAGGCATGCCATGGAAGCCAAATATTAACATTAAAACTAAGCTTTAATTCCACTGTAACATTGTCTGAATTCCGGAATCGAAATGTAGCATCATTAACCCGAAAGGCAGCTTGTCCAGTCGAAAACGTTTTAGGGCGAGGGGCGTAACATACTTTTTATTTATACGCGTGAAGAAATCAGACTGTAGCTATTTACTCCGCCCCTCCATTCCTCCAATGTCACATATTGGTTGTTTGGTCCGTGTGATTTTCAGGTTACCCAGTTTAAAGTCACGGTGTAATTCACGATTCTTTTGCTTACAGTTAGACTCTTTTCCCTTAAAGTATTGCCATAAGGAGAAAGGAATTCTTGTTTTACAATAACGTCTTCTCTTGAATTGCAACATCTAGAAGGCTGTTAGATTTCCGTTTTTTGTATACCATAAACGCATGCTTAGCAATCTAAAATAGCCTGATGCGTTAACAATTAGACAGGTTTTGTAGCATGCAATAAGAGAAGATTATAGTAACTAAATTGTTAATTAGATTTATTTTGCAGCGTTCATTAGAATGTCTTAAAGCAACCGCTTTTACGTAACAGTTACTAAAAATAGCCTTCTGGATTTAATGTTATTTGCTTCATGTATTCGGGTTATTACTAATGGTGTGGTCAGAATATGGTTGTAATTAAATAATTGATTTGTGGGTTTTTATCGACTTAATTTACTAGCCATAAAGGAAAAGTATTTCGTCAGCTGTGTTTAACCAGCGAATTAAAAATCTGTTGACAACTCACAGCAATATAGCGGTCACCTGTGACTTCCTGTTGGTTATTTAAAAATCTTGAAAGTTATCTTGTGGGAAGAAAACTAAATTTGATATCCTGCGATATCACGGAAATTGTACATTTGAGGGTTCCTAACTAATGCTCTTTGCCAGAGATATAAATAATTTCTCCAAATTTAGAGTTTTGACCAATATCAACCATAACGGCCCACCATATTCTTCAAACAAAAATCATAATGTTTCGTCTCAAATATTGCAGATTTTTGGCTACCATTGATAAACCGTACGTGTTGCCTTATGAGTCAACTTCTTTCGACGACACGGCTGTAAAAGTCGGCCATGACTCCCACTATGACGAAGAAAGGGGCGATAAATGTTATGCACGAATGCTGGGAACCTACGTGGACAGTGGAAGGTATCTTATGAAAATATGTTGGTCTGTCACCAAAGTATGCGTGTGTCGTTGGCACGTTTATTGCAGGCGTTATGATGGTTCGACTTAGGCGATGTCGCCTTGCCAATTAGGTTTCTACAGCTTTCATTAATGTATCTTGATGTAATGCATGACATCTTCGTTGTAATGTGTTAGCAGTGTTTTGTTCTATGGTCTTTTTAGCAGACTGAAATAGCGTTTATAAGAGCAGCACTTTTAGCAATTCATGCGTATAACAATGTTACCAAATGCTTTCAAAAATCAAGAAGCCGTATTGCATGACGGTAGATAATTTCCTTTGGAGTTGGAGTTCTTTGATATCAGGCACACTTTACTGTGCTCTAAATGATGCATCAGGTACAGTGGCGAGATTTAGATTGGTAGACTATGGAGAGTTGAGAAACTGAGGCGATTAATCAGTTAAAAGATATTAAATTCAATATGGTACCGGACAACTGAAAGGGTTAAACATGGAGCTAAATCGAAAGCTTCACTTTATTTCAGTGTGCTCCCCCTTCATGTTTCTAGAAATGTAAGGAACTGCTCTACATGTTTTCTGGTGATACATCGATGCGTAGTTGAATTGTCACCGTCAAGCTTGCATTTACCTACACTGAACTGCGTTTAAATTAAATTGCAAATAAATTCTCTATATGAATGTTGAATGTTCATAAAATATTGAAATATCGTGAACTATTTTTTCATTGTGATTCTATTTTTAGAACGCTACCACGTTGTAACATTACGCACGACTGCTTTGATTACATGACTACCGGCGACACAACCGGCTATTTTATCACTCATCAACTTCTTTACTTCATCATGGTGGAACACGTAAATAGACCTATTACTCTCATTACATTCATGCTTACTATTAACCTGAACCTGAAGAGATAAAGGTAGACCATAATCAGCACACGCATGTACAATTATAGGCAGTTCTGATCATGCATGATCTTTCAGTCAGTCAATTTTGACTGAACATTCTTGTGAACAGAAAACTGTATATTATTATATTCATATCCGTGAAAAATCTTTTGACCCTAATGGGTTCGGACCATTAGACCTCCAGTTCGTTTTTTAGTGTGTGTCCAAGAATGCTAGGCGGAAGTAGCATATTGCATCACTGCTACAACTGTGTACTTACTGGTACATGGTCAATGTTTCGCTGACCGATGTTTATTGTCCGTAAATATTCATTGTGAACATAAAATTGCACTTTATTCTTTTAAACCTGGACAACTCTACACGAGATACTTAGTTGAAATATACATGTATTCTAAAACATGTGGGGCATTTAGAAAGCTCCCAGCTCTAGATAGTTTTTTTATTATTGAGCACTGCTTAAGCATACAGTAATAGGCTTCGATGTTTTATAAGAAGATGTCCATTTGCAAGTCATTGTCCAAAGCCGTTTCGTCTGGTTTCAGGTGGGTTGCAAAGATATGGTAGAAAGTTTTGCAAAAGGACACAAACTGCGAGATATACAGACGAACTTCTGCAGCAAAATATACGAGGAATCCAAGCATCTTTCACAAGATGGAGACGTGAGACAACATCGGAAAGATCTTTTCTTAGAACAAAGTAAATATCGGCTGTTAATTACATGTGGGGCTCACTTTACACTTGATGAATTAACATTGTTCGTGGTTGCTGGCTGCGATGGCCGGTTGGTTAAAGGCGTTTATGCTAAATTCAAATACAAGGCGATGCTTCCGTGTTCATTGACAAAAGATTAATTATAATGCCAAGTTACATAACTATTTATTACCTTTTATAGAATTATTGCCCTGTTTTCAATTAGAAAGTGAAATATCTCAAGAATCGATGATGGTACTTCATTGAAACTCCACAGTTGGTATACCGTATAATATCTGCACATGCAAAGCTACAAAGACAAGTTATATAAATACGTTTCACATTTCTCTTAGCTCTGGTTTGTTAAGGAGTAGTTGCGGAGGCCGGATGGTCTATGGCATCCTTGGAGGGCACTGACAGGCGATGCTGCCGTATAGTACAGGTTGGAATGCTGGGTTTTGCCTAAGAAACAAATACGGGTGCCAGACTCCAGCCTGGACAGGAACTATAGTAATTTTCCTAAGGGAAATGGTGTTAATTAATATCCTGTAAATGCCACGACATGGATGCGTCTCTAAGATAGTTCGTGGTTGTCACAAAATAACGACAAGACATACGCCGTTCAATGTACAAGGGATGTGTAATGAATTTGTGTGACTTCATGTTTCTTACTGTGTGACAAATACTAAATATCACATACTTACAAGAATACATGTAATTGCACAATTTTGTCCACTTCTATCGCCTGCGTTAATTTTCCATTAACGAAGAAACCTTTATAATGAACATTTTAACAGAAATTTCGAGACACTCGTGCGAAACCTTTAACTGGTAGTCAATGTCTGCTGCGGAAGTATAACAAGTCAGTGAAAAGTGTGCGGAATTTCCAATGCCAGAATAAGTCTTACATAATTTTCTGTTTGGGAAAAGGTTACAGTTACTTAACTTGCTGGAAAACTGTCCTTGGTCGGAACATACTTTTTAGAAACTGGGTCAGGATTTTAAAGATGTTTTTGTGAAACACAGTGTTATTTTACCATACATTGTACCACAGACCTTGATCTATTTTCAAGATTATGTGAGCTTGACATACTTCCCCACAGCACTTAAATCTTTTTTACGAATGTTTTCCTGAAATAGCTAATACATTGTTGTAACTAGATTACAACTTAATTTCTTACAACTAAATACAGTTGTAAAACTGTTCTAAGTTAGTTTATATTACGGCATTTAGAGACACATCTATCAGTTTTTACGGGATAGACTCGCATTCCAGCATTGGTTTCCAGGCAGATATTTCCTAATTCTGTCTAAACGTCAAGTTTTAATTAGATGAGGGCTACAGCGTGTGAAAATACATATATTGGATAAATGAATGAGCTACTAACTTTGATGCCAGGTCCTACAAACTATCATAGGACAGAACTATCATTGTTCGTATTTGGTATGTGCAACAGATAAAAAGGAAGTCGGGTTTCTGACTTGTTTCGCGGTAAAATAGTTTAGAGTGAACTCATCTTCTTTTTCAGCCGTTCTTTGCGGACCGCTTGGATTTGAAGATTTTATGCGTCCTGATTGGATAGAAATGGTTTTGTCTTGGCCAGACAAGCGTTTAGGGTGTTTCAGGTCATACCTCTATAAGACATTGACTGAAATAATAGATAGCGAAAAAGAAAAGGAAAAACAGAATGGAGAGAACGGAAATAGGAACAGGGATCCTGTACCTAAGCAGAAACTTCCGAGCCTCCAGGACTTTGAAAAGTAGGATTTCTTTATTATGTCTTGAAAAAATATAAATTCAGACGTTTCTGTGATACAAAAAAGTATGTGTTTCATTCGTTAACATTAATTTTACTATTTATTCTTTAATCTTCACTGTAGAACATTTGTTTACAACATAATTGAAAGGCATTGTCACGAATTTATGTAATATTATGTGGCACCTTTGAGAAAGTTACAAAACATATGTTCAAACTGTAAAATCCGTATATAACGACTCCGGATATAGCGAAATTCCGGATATAAGGAACACATTTTCTCTGTCCGAGTTTTTTCCTTTATTTATTTTATATGAAAATGTTATATGGATGCAACAAACTTCGGGTATAAGGAACAAATTTGAATGGTACTAAGGAGTTCGTTATAAACGGAGTTCACTGTAAATTGGGTAATTTTCGCGAGACAAATATTTCGCGATATGTTGGCAGGCAGACTTATTCGCGAATTGATAATTCTCTAATAGTAATATATGTAAAATGAATATTTCGCAAGATTTTTTAGTTAGCGTAGTGGGGAAATTTGTGAAAATAGCGAAAATTAAATCTTAGCGAAAATAACCAAATTTACAGTAAACATGGCCGGCGATGGTTTTATATTTTGACGTTATTGCAAGGGTAGTTTGGAAAATTTAGGAACACCAGGCTTTTTGCCATTCGTTGGATTTGTTCAAAAAGTTCATTAGAAAATGCAAGCATGATTTCATTTGTGGACGTCACTGATTTTGCAAAAAGAGCAAATTTAGTCACTGCTCGCAAAAAGTTGTGTTTTAGAGTTGTTGAGCATGTAACTATCTGTCTTATTGTCATCATTTTTACCAAGTTTTGCCTTGTTGTTTTTTTAAACAGGCCCAGCGGTAATACAATGAGAAAACTGCTTAGAGAAAAACAAATGAAAGGTAAATATGACGTCATCTCAAACCACATATCCGTTAATATTGTGACAAGGTTTTGAAACGAGCAAAACTTTTTTTATTCTTTAGAAAGATATGTATATACATGGAAATACGAATGTATAATATTTTCAGTTTAACAATGCTGAACATTTCAGTCGCTTACCAAAACCTCAAGATTTTATATTATGGGGTTGTGATTACAAAAATTGATATCAACTTAAATTACTCACACAACTTAAATGAATACATGTATTAATTTTTGCTTATTTCTGTTTTATTTTCAGAGGGATGTTTGTCTCACACTTCTGGTCTTGGGTTCGGTGTGCTATGTACCTACCTTCGATTCTTAGTCAGATATACTCCCATGTATATGTTATAACAGTAAAAATAATAGTATTAATAATAAAATAACACAACACTACATGAAATTTCTCTGGCATTTTTCGAATTGTTCGAGTTTCTATTTGCACAATAGCTATTTTACCAATGAGCACTCACTGTTTATATTGTTTCGAATAAATGGTATTTATAAAGTAAATTATAAAGTTTTTGTATCGCCTGTAATTATGTGTTTTAACAAAGAAATTGCAACAATAAAATCTGGCGGACTCGGTTATAGGGGATCTGCAGACTGACCTTGATATGGGGGGGTTTGCTCGGTGAGGTGAACATTTGTTTAAGATAAAGTTATTAAAGGCGGTTATGGACTTTGCATTTAGTAGATCTAGTCGGATTTCATTTGAAACTGAGACGAACAACCTTGACCTTTATTCAAGGCAACTTCATGCCATTTTTATCAAAATGTGATGTTATGACCTTGGCCTTTATTCGTCACATCTATAAGCTATAATTCTAAATTTTAACCATAACGTTGACCTTTAGGTCTATTCAACAAGTGTAGAAATCACCATTATAAGTTTTAGTTGAAGAATTTAGAATAAGTAGAAGAAAAGCCTCGAATTTGGATTGACAGTGGTTACAAGGAAAACGGATACATAGAAGTGAAAGACAAAGACATATAGTTTTTTTTACAAAATTATGTATAAATCTACAGCGTTTTAAACGAAATTATTGTAAACACGTATATAGAGAATGTTATTCCTAGACTAATCATCAGCAGGAGACGTTCCTAAAGAAATTTCAGATAACGGAAGATTCGTGACTTACTACTAACGATCCTTAATATTTGTTTTAAGTTGGCTTGACATATCGTGCTAGACTGATATTCCGTATGAACATGAAATGTACCATGTTCTGACAATGGCATGACGAGGCCATTAATTTAACTGTTGACTCAAGCCTACATGTGCATATAGATACATGTATTTAGATAAGAGGCAAGTTGCACATGTAATCTTATGAAATACTATTCGTTTGTGTTTAAAATGACACAAGCAATAAATCCAAAAGACGCATTATGCAAAATATTAATTCGTAACTATATAAGTCCGATACCTTATTTTTTACATTTTTTGCTGCAGGATTGTGTTGCAAAACCACTGCGCTAAATTTTAAAGCTTTGGTTTTTGAATGTGCAACACATTGTCCTAAATTACATGCAGAAAGCCTATAAGGTAGAACTTACACAGACATTAAGACTTTTAAAGCCCAAGGATCACATTTACAAGTAGCTCTTATTTTACCAAGAAAGATGTCATACTGACAAAACTGAAATTTTTTTGTACCAAAAATTTTAAGTCGATAAGTATATATTAGAAATATAGTGCAGTATTTTTTCAATGATATTCAAAAAATAATAAAAGCATTCAGGCAACTCTTTTTCTTAAAGAAACAGCTTGAATACGAAAGAAAGGCATATGGCAACATTGTTTTGGAGTGAATAGAATATGGTTCTATGATTATCCTACAAATAAATTTATGTTACTAAATAAGTAAATATAAAGAGATCCTGGGACTTTAAATAAATGCTTGAGGTAGATAGAAGTGCCTGTCCGTGTTAAATAAAATTAATTTCCAGATAGATAAGTAACTATGCACCAAGCTCTTAAATTCCTGTATGCTCTACGCTATAGCCACTCATCTAGCTTTGAGAAAAACTCGTTCATTAAAATACAACCATAAAGGCAGAGGAAAACGTGTAATTAAAGAGTCAGTTACTCCCGTTGAACTATATTGCAGTTTTATTACCTAAGTGTAAATGTGGTGCAATAGACAACAATTGCATTTTTGTTGTTTTCCCACAGAAAGAAATAATTACTCCTGAAAAATTATCTGAAATTTCTTGAAATACAATACGGGTTTTTCACACACTTCAGCGCATGCGCGATTTTAATGAATTTAGTTGTAATCAATATCGAGGAAACACCACAGTTCTCAGAAATAATCGTTGTTTATTTTTGACTTTTAAAAGATTGGTTACACGATGAACAGTTACTTTCTTGGTTTTATTACAAATTATTGTACAAGCTTTTTTAGTTTCAAGCCGGTTAAAAGTGGCATTCGATCAACGCTACACAAAAACCGATGTTTCGATGAGGACCATGGCTTGTGTATCAGCATTGCCCTAAGCGAATCCACACTGCTCACTTATCCATAAACGTTATTTATTTTGGATAGGGTGCGAGGTAAACTACAAATTGGTGTAAAGCCCTATACTTTCTAAAATTTCTGGTCACTGGGCTGTCAGTCCGGATTCAACCATTTACTCTGTAATTTGCTTGTGCCTTTATGTAGTGACGTCTTTGCTAATTTTGTGTAATTTTGTGTCTCTGATGTTACTTGGCTAGGCGATGCCAAAGTCTAATTTAGGTTGTAAAGATTATAGAGATGTGATATGTACCCTGTCTGTTGCTTTTTCTCATAGTTGGAAAATTCTTTCTCCTGTGTCACTGCTTCTTTGTTAGTAGTTTGTGGATTTCTTTCTCATTATATATTTTATTTAGGAGGCTTAGGGCTAAAGGGCATGCATAAATGGACATTAACACCATTATAAGCTTTTGTTGGGGTTTGCTGAAAGTTGGCGCCAAAGTTACGCCTGGGTTGTTTCACTATCATTACCGATAAATTTCTAAAAGTGATATAGACCAAATATAGATTTCCTTTCTTGACTATGTGGGCTTTCCGCTACAATTCTGACACTGATATCTGCGATATGACACTTTTAATTTGTCTTTTCATGGCAAGCATAATTTCTTATGTGAAGAGAACTCCAATAAGCATTTTTGCTTTCAGTTTTATCCACTTTTTCATTGTATGTACTGTTCTTGTTGCATATATGCACGGACCTATATACACATGGATTGGCAACCTCCGAAAATCGATAATGCGATATCGTAGTAAATGTTACCCATCATGCTTTGCGCGCGCTCGGTGTTTTACGGAAATTTTCGGAAATTTTCCGATTTGTGATACTCGGCAGGTGCCGCCAGACTTGACAAAATTTTCAACAAACAAAATCGATAACAGTTACGCCTTACGAAAAAAGATTAGCTTGGAATAAGACAAAAGTTGCTAAACAAAGAAAATACAACTATTGAGCCATCTTTGAAGTAGACACGATTCAATTCGTTTATTGTTTACGTTTTTCCCCGAACGTTCCAAGATGGAGGACGGCGAGAAGCTTCATTCTACATCACGCTGACAAAATTTTCAAATACAAAATCGATAAAAGTTCTGTACGCATTACGAAAAACAGATATAGGTTGGAATGAGACTGATGTTCTTGAAGAAAAAAACAAACTATTGAGCCATAAATACTGAAGAAGACATGATTAATTTGTTATTTTTCAAGATGGAGGACAGGTGGACGCTGGGGTTTCCGATTTCGGCAACCAAATCTCGCAAAATCTCGCCATACGCGAAAAAAGGTTGACTTGTTGAGAACGAGTTGCCATCCGTGCGATATATGCCAATCTATGGAAAATAAATTTGTTTAAACTAAGTATAATTTCAAGTCACATGTGAGAAAGATCTAATTATTGTGACAGGATTCTTCGGCGTAAGATTTGCAAGCTGGGTTTTGACCTACTTTTTGCACCAATCAAATGCTACTAATGGAAGCGAGGCTGCATGCACTACAGGTGACGGATAAATCAAAGCACATGCTTTCTGTAACTCTGAAAATTATGTTACTTTTCGAATCATAACTAGACAAAAATATACCGATGCAGGCGAGTAAATTATACGGGATATTCTAGTTTGTTTTTCAAAACACAAGTAATGGGTTAAACGAAATCGCACAAAATGACAGATCTGAATATCTTTGAATATCCCCATCTGGAATTTAAAAATGATTGATACTAAATCAACAGCAGATTTTGAAGTGATAAACCTTTTGATGTTTTCAATTTTATCATGCCTTATCTTTCAAATCTCAATGATTTTGAACATTTGTGACCGATTTTTGTCATTTTTGTGCAATTCTAATCTCTTGGGCTCTGTATCCTAGTTCAAAATTGATGTGAAACTATTTAATCTGAAGAAAATCGTTTGTCCTTACAATGTTCTACGTTCTCTTTCTGTCGACAATACAGTTATTTTTTTCTGATCGGCGCGCGGGGATTTATCATGCAGTTAAAAGCCCATGCCATTATTCTTGTTTTATGTCGATAATGAGGACGTAGTTGATAAAAATCGAAACATTTCCCTCTCGATGGTATTTATTAGTGATGTGCTATCTATCCCCTTTCCCAGTGTTTTTTTTTCAAAACCACGGTTTACTATTAATAACCAAGTTTACCACGAATATAAGGCAATGTCTTTTTTTTCAATTACAAACGATTATGTACAACTATAGTTATGTGATACATGTATAAAAATAGATGTACATGCATATCTAGATGCATAACGAATACGTTACTAATAATAAACTTTCTTTTTCTAAGACAACATCACTGGCCATTGGAGTTTGCTTCAATAGACCGCAGCTAACCGAAGGCATATGGACTAAAATACCGGGTAAAATACTTGAAACCCCTGAAACCTCTCATAGATTGAGGGTCATGGGTTCGAGCCCTGCTACCGACCATGTCTCTTTATGGGAGAAAGTTGGCAGTTTCTTATGAAGGATAGGAGTCTACTACTAGTTATTCCCAGGAACGATGGTTAGGTAAACTGTCCGCCTGTTAAAATGATGAAAAAAGGGTTGGAAAAGGCGTTAAACTCCTACATCTGATGTACTTTTCCGACTCATACATTTGTATGATCTAGTTTCATGTGTGATCTGCAAATCAGTAAGACAAATTTGATAAATTTTCACGATGCTTTGGTCAAACATGTGGCCTTTGAGCCAGCCTCACGATGACCTAGTTTAAAACTTCATCTGGAGGTCATCATGACGAATATTCTGACCAATATTTATATTTGGATACTCAAGTCTAAAAAGAGAAATCCCTTCTTTTAAATATATGTACAATGTACTAGAAATCACATTTTGTACCCAAGATGACTACGTTTCAATCCAAAGATGACTAATTTTTAAAAGGATTCTACTTATAGTGCACATCTTTTAACAAGGTAATGTTGACAAGACAATGGGGTGTAACATTAGCTCACCTTTAGCCTATGGTCGAGATAAGCTCACAAAAGTTGTGTTTCTTGTCTGTACAGCCTTTCTTTTCTGTGTACCAAGTTTGAAGTCAATCTCAATCAGGAATGCAATGTAATGAACGAGACAAATAGACAAACAGTTGGATGGAAAGAAAGATTATGGACAAAGAGGGTCATGATGGCCCTATATCCCATGGTTAAAATTTTATTCTGGTCCCTGGATGTTGCCAGCTTAAACACAATGGGTATGATCTAATTAATGTTTGTAAATGGCAACTAGGCACTGCTACAAGCCAAATATGAAAGCTCTCTGTTTTGATCAAGGTGTTTTAAAGTTTTCCTTATACATGTATATTAAGTTAAATAAGTGACAACTGTGCATCAATTTTAGGGGCATGATTTAAACATCTTGGTAGAGGTCTACTACACAATGCTACATACCTCATATCTAAGCTCCAGGTCTTATGCTTTCGGACAAGAATTGTTTTAATGTTTTCCTTATATAAGTAAGCTTATATATATACAGCTGTGTATAACATTACATTCACTTCTCTTCATAAATTAGTTATCTCAAATTTTGCGATTTCTCATCCTCAGATATTTAAATTTTCCATGAAAAAAACGTCTCATTTTTTATTTTCACCAAGCTAATCTTAAAGGTGGTCAATCACATTTAAGCAACATATGATGACAATTTTTACTTTTTGTATATTCTGTTAACGATTTATTTAAGGAACAAAAAGACCAATTACATAGAGTTAGATCCCTATTAGAAATTAACATTTTATTAACTTTTATAAAATTTTGTTATTACTCCCCTTTAATATGAAAGTATTTAAAAATTTGAGTATTTCTTTTTTTTCAATATAATTTCTACTTTTACATTGCAATTGGATAGATATACAAATATTTTAACATTCTGAACCGAAATGCAAGTTTTAAAATAGGTGTACCTTCTGAATTCATTTATTTCCAATCAATCTTGGTTGTGCAACCAAGATAGGTAAAGGGAGGTAATATTTTTTTCAAACTTGCATTTCTACTGAATTCCATCTAAATATATAATTGTTAATGCAAATATTTTACAAATATAATACAATAGGTCTTATATTTATATCTTTCCTTAGGCAAAGTATGTGTATCAAATTTGTACTTATGATAAAATAACTTTATCTCGGTTGGGCAACAAGGATAGGGAAATCAAATTTTAAAAATACCTCCAGTGAAAATCTTACTTGAATTAGGCGCGAAGTGAACATAAACGAGTGTAAATGATCAGATGTTTAAGTTTCAAACAAATCTGTTACATGGCCAAAATCTGATTATCCACCTTTAAGACTTTTCTCCTTAATCATATCAGTACAATAGAAAAGTGTTCGAAGGTTTCCCAAAGTTCATAGCTTATGTACTATCTAACAATGGCTTGGGAAATCTTGATAAAATTGTCTAATTTTAGCATGACCTAAGGAGACCTGGTAATTTTCCAATAATCAATCTCAGGACACATGCCCTGTCTAAAAAATATAAGCCTGTAGGTCAAAAAGAGACTACTCAAACAGGAACTGGCACCAGTTTTCTTCCTCGGCAGGAGGTAAAAATAAAAAATCCTACCCAGCGAAGCCAATTTTTATCCCAGGTCCATAATAAATTAAACATCCACACCAAATATAATAAACATCCATCAAGTGGTTTTGTAGATGTCATTTGAAGTAAAATGTAAACATCCTCCGTACAACGGATGGCAGGTGATCACAAAAAGTGATCATTAAGAATCAACTTGCTGCTGGCAAGGGGGGCACACAGTATTACAAACAGATGTCATGGACCAGAAAAACAAGTAAATCAAATTTTTCTCACAATACACATGTAAATATTTATTTTAAATTACAGATTTACCACAACAAATGTAGAATTCAAATTGCACATGCACACCCACTCTCGAAAAATTACAATACATGATTTCATGCACAATATACACCTTTTATATACACAGTATAACTTCTCATAAAACTGACATTTATTCAACCCCCTGTTGCAACAGATATTTATTCAACCCCCTATTGCAACTGACATTTATTCAACCCCTGTTGCATTTAATATTTATTCAACCCCCATTGCAACTGAAATTTATTCAACCCCTCTGTTGCACTTTAAAAACACTAAAACTCGAGTTTCACAGGTACATTATTGCAGCGCCAAGGTAATCATTTAAACAGACTAAATTGTTACTGTTTTTCACAAGGAATTTATACATTCTACATAATTTATTATGACCAAAAATGAATTGATTTAATCCTTTTTTATAAATATAATTCAACAAACAACTTTCAAAAATGATAAAGTCAGTAAAACTAACTTAAATTAAGCTTATGTTGTCAGAACTTATCAATAACTAAAAATATTTAACTTATACAACATCGATAGAAAGTGAATATGCCTTCGCAACAAGTGGAGAGAATGATCAGTATGCACATCTATGCAGTTTGATCATGATCTGTACTGTTTTCTATTCCGGTGGTGAATTTTCACTCCGCACCCCTGCAAGCAATTACCTAAATAGTTCTATCCAAACTGAATGATGGACAAATCCATTTTGATTAAATAAATCAAGGTACAAAGTCACACAAACATAGCCACTATTCTAATACTTGGCACAATGAAAGTAGCCAAGCCTGGAACCAATTTATAACATTTGCAGGACTCCAGTCCATATACTCTCATTCATATCAAGGCACAAAAACTTTACACCTAACACTATATACACATTCTCACTTCTTAAATAAATTGAAACAATGTAAAGGAAAGTGTTTGAATATGCGTATCACAGTAGTAAGTGATGATGTAATGATGTGGGGGAAGGAGCCGCCTTGGTGCAATGGTTACGCGTTCGCCTTAGCATTGGAGAGTCCTAGGTTCGATCCCCACCAGTGGCCAAGTAGTGACAGTGTCCTTAGGTAAGACACAGATAATTCCACATTGCCTCTCTCTCTCTTCAAGACTGATTCCATCTGAAGCCTCAAGAGAGATTAATAAAAGTTGTTTAATAAGAACTTGTTTATCAGCCGAGAGTAAATAAATTAGTATAAATAAATTAATGATGTGGATAGTAATAGAAACCAGGGGCCAAACAATTGTCAAAATTTCATACATCTTCGCTATCTTTTACATGACATACAATGTAAGACTGTGCCATTCCAGTTAAATACATCAAATTTGTGTAGCAAGAACACATGAAAAAGTAGTGTCATAAAACCCTGTCAGACGTACATCAGACAAGAATGACTCAAATTAATGTGAAGCTAGTGATGTGATAACCCTCTTTGATGATGTCAGAGTACTTAAAGCAAAAGAATACATTCAAACCTTTTCCATGTGTATTTAGTTGTCGTAGGTAAAGTCGAATTTTGATTGGTATTGAAGTCACTTGATTGACACCTAGGATCATGTTAATTGCTGTTGTATTATCACCAAAACAGTACAAGACCTGCTACAAGTTACAATTTTGCCAAATGTTATCAAAATATGTAAATTTAAGCAGTAAACTGTATCTTAGATTAAATTTTCACACATAATAATTGTCAAAATTGACATACCAAAAATTGGTAAAAAAACATAAAATTGTATCTAAACTTAAATATCAATTTCATACACTAAAATTCATTATAAAGGCCCGTCATCTTATATTTCGGTCGAAGAAGGAATGTGTAAAGTACTGGAGGTTCAAATCTGGTTGTATGTGTTTTTCTGTTTGTCACATATTTTTGCAATATCTAACCTCCGAAACTTGTAGCCAAACATTGAAAACACATAATTTACAGGCATAGAAAGGCTTGCGACTGTTTTGCTCTAAATCCAAGGTAAAAACGATACTACTTGGGGCTTTTGTTCAGATATTTATGATCAATGTACCCTACATGTATAATGTTTTCAAATCTATAATTTACCTGCCGGAAGATAATCATTTCTGCATTCAAAACATCAATGATGAAACTAGACAATAGCTCATGAAAAACATGTACACTTGTATAATTAACACACAAAAACAGTGCCACGATTTCTGAAAATCTTTTAGTTCTACTTTCACATACTTTTTACTACTACCCTTTTGAAGATAATACTTTGTGAAATATAAGGAAATGATAACCCCAAACAAATTAAATATAACCAATAAACCTAGTTATTGAAATTGTAAAGTGTAAAAAATGCCCTATGAATGAAACAAAATGAATTTCAACACAACTGCACTTTACATCATCAAAGGCTAGCCAACATAGAGTTAAACCTGTGAACTGAGGTGGTCTTTATTTGAAGGCGGTCTTTAACACAGGTTAGATTGTAGATATTTATGTGGCTTTTAAGCTGCTTTCCTATTGCTCTACCCCTGAACTTAAAAAAACAAAAACAAAAAAAACAACATAAATATTCTGAAAATAAACATGGTTGTTAGGTGCTGCAGTAGTTCTTTTTCCATTTTTTTTTATCTACCAGTACGTAAAACATAGCAATTATCTAAACCAAGCTGTATGAACACCTGGTGAACTTCTGAAATCCTTTGAGGAGTACAAAAACAAGATCAAGAAATTAAAATACTGGCAGTAGTTTTTGGACTTGGAAATGACTGCAGAGAACAGAATTGATTTCTAGATTTTACATTTAGAGTTGTTACACTAAAGTACTGTCAAATTCAAAATTACATTTTGGCTTTAAAAGTTCAAAACGCATTCATTCTGTTACTGTAATTGGAAAATATTTGTGTAGTGTTTATTTTGTGACTTCATCATGCAAAGTGTTACTTTGCTTTCTCAAAAATTTATAAAGAGAAGCTGATAGAATATAATTATACACTTAATCTATCACTGTGTTAGGCACACAAGATAAAATTTATCTCACATTGGTAAATCAACCCAAAATACTTTTCGCATAGGTGAGAAAATGGCATAAACCCATCATTTGTAGTAAATACACATGACTTCTTTGAAATTTTAGTATTTAAAAAATCTGAAAAAATTAATCAATTGTAAATATTTCCCAATTTATAGTAATTACATTACAATTCTGGACCTAGAAACCATTTTGAATTTGACCCTGTCACAATACTTTAGGCAGTGATATGACTTAATACAGACAATGGTAATGTTGAGGACTAATGGACTGGTTCTCAGCTTGCTGGTTTGTCTATTGTTTTTAACTTCTTTGCTGGGGAACCAGTCTCGGACGAATCTGAAAAAACAAAATAAAAAAAGAAGTTGTAAAATATTGCTGTGTCCGCATGTTAGTCTAAATATTGCTCTGTCAGCACAAAATGTTTTATGAACTGGAGGAACACTTGCATGAAAAATAGTCTCCACTAAAACTGTAGTGCAAAAAGAACTAAAGAACTGAGAACATATTTTTAGCTTTATTTTTTCTTTAACAGTAACTGACAATTTTCTCCTTCTAGTCAAAGCAATGGTAAGTTTATACAACTCAAGAGTTAGAAATTAATTCATAAGAGACCTATACAAAAGACTGACACAAGTAGGTCACATACCATTTGACTCCTCTCCGTTCACATCATTTCTCACCAATTTTAAAGCTGAAAAATAAAATAGTACAAAGGCACTCATTCCATACTTTAAATTTGGGTTATTTTCATTACAAGAAAATATAGTGATTTGTGAACTGACATACTTATTTGGGGAATGGACAATTATCTAAATAGTAAATATATTTGAAAATAATCTTTTGCAAGATTTTTATATTAGCTACGTGGGAAATTCTTAAAATAGTGAAAATTAGATTATCACAAATATTACTGGTACCCAATTTATAGTAGGCCAGATACAACTACTGGTTAAAGTAACTAAAAACGAACATAGAAACAAGGTTACAAATCTAGTGATAATTTAGCTATTTGCCTACACATTACTTTTTACCAAAAAGATAGAAGGGCATAAGGTGGACAGACAGACAGGTGCACAATGACTTAATGTGGCATGTCATCCCTGTGAATATTTGCTAAAGGTGTTAAGTCTGATTTCAAATTTGACACTGTCTCTATTCAAAGTCCTTTATAGTTCAATACCAATACTGTCATTTTAAGAAAATACTTGTCTTACAAAAGCATTTCATCTAATGTTAACAACAACATGCCTGTATGTATCACATAACCGAAAATATAAAAAGCACAAGTTTGTCAGTGTACACATGTAAGAATCTTGATTTAGTTTACCTGCGCTCATACTAGTATCATTACTATCCTCATTGCTGTTTTTCATATCTCCCACGAACGAGAAGTTGGAATCGTCATTGATGTTACCTGATCCGCTGTCTGAAACGTTCGACTGCCGCGTGGTCTCATCTATATCTAGACTTCCTGTAATTATATGAAACCAGTCTAATTAATTCAACTTTGAAGCCAGCGAGATCGGTTTTGGATAGGCGCTTCGAAGGTTTGACAACTATAAAAATATCAGATAAAACTGCGTTAAACCGGAGAAAATCCTGGTTTAGAACTTGATTATTAAATGCGGAGAGAATATTTACTGAAAGCAGCCATGTTCTCAGTTGGTACAGTATTTGCCCTGTAAGGGAAAGGCCCCAGGCTAGAGTCTCAGTCGGACTCCACATCTTTCACACCCAAGATACAATTCAGTATGATAAAGGATAAAAGATGTTCCCATACCATAAAAGGCATTGAAACAAAACTCTCAGTACTACTAAAAGGAGAAACATTTAAGACAAAATTTACGCAAAAAGACACTACCCGTAAAATAATATTTTAAAACTTGTTCACAGAATTGCTTGCATGATCTGGTTATTTTCTTTCTAAATTTGAAGACATAAAATCATCCATAATTATAAATTGTCTAGATTTTAAATGATAACGCTCAAACTGTTTCAGTTGCCATCAACAGACATGTAGACACACAACTGTAACGCACTGCCAATGTAGCTGATTGGTTAATACGTCATTTTAATTTGCTAAGGTCAAATAACATACATATAGTCGCAAAAATCAAACGATGAGTGATGATCGCATTTTAGAGCATTGTGTGTTAGAACAGGGTCAACCTTTTACTGGTTTTGACATTTTGCGACCACTAAAAACCGTAAATATATACAGTCGCAAATATCAAACAAAAGATTTCAAAGCTTTAATTGAAGGTCACACTTGACCATGTATAACATGTAATACCTTGATTACTGTCCTCTCCGTTGGTTGACATATCCTTATCGGCCATTGTTATTCTTCCTACACGGTTCTTGGATGTATGTGCCACACGTTTCCCGAATATCTTCTGAGGGCTTGGCTGCGAATTCGACACTGTAAGTTTACAACCAGAATGATAAGCAAGACATGCTATACACTAGTCTATTAAAAAAATTCTAAAATATCTAAAATAACTTTTACCCATTTTTTCCATATACCCTGCAAAACACAGCCTGCTGGCACCACAGGGGCTGGTATCAAACTCTCTTTGGAGAAAATGAACTACATTATGCTGTATTATAATACTAATCATTACAATGTAGCATTATATAAATCATTTTTCTCCAAAAAGATGTTGATACTGGCCCCTGTGACTGGCACACTCAGGAGTACAGAAAGCTACCACCAACTTGAATATTATTATATATGCTGTGAGAAATTTTGTGCTGTACTTGAGTAAGTTAGCTATGGGTACATTCTTTTCACTTATACATTGTAATTTATATGGCACATGTATCTCTTTTATAGACAACCTACATTCAAGATTTTTATTTCAAAAGTTATGCAGCTTTCTCTTTCAATAGACTTCATTGACATGTCAGGGTATTCATTCTATATACCCAAATAAAGCACTCTTTCCCTTGAAATTATGGTCAGTCAACACATAGGTCACTTCCACTCTCAAGTCACTTCCACTCTTAGTGAGAAAAGTTCCTGCATATATCTAAACAACATTAATTCATTTACTTAAATATACAAAATAGTTAAGAAATTCAAATTATACCTGGAACCCATTTGAATACTTTCATGGTGGTATCTCCAATTGTTACCCATCTCTTCTCCCTGCAAAACAAAGACTAAATCAGTGTGCAAAGAGAGACAAACTCTGAAATTTTAAATTTTTGTTACTTGTACAGCATTACCTCCCTTTTATTTGGTACACTTTGAGTCAAACACTTTTCCAATACTTCACAATCTTTTTAAGCAGCATCATGTTTTGGTCAAGACTGTAACTGGTTTATTACCTTCAATTTTAGTGCAATAAAAACATTAATTTCACTTTAAAAATAATAATGTGTCCCAATTCTTACAAACTTTCTGCAAGGTTCGAGTTAATACTGTTATAATGTAGCTTTGATATGTTCAGAGAAATGATGTCCTATAAAACATAAGTTAACCAAGAGACTAGAATCTGCCTAGCCAGTTTCAGTACCACGGGATGGCAATGGGCAGATAATCAGAGATTAGTAGAAATTGGAAAATTTATGAACTATTGGTAAACCTAATGGACTTAGTCTGAAAAATGGGCCAAAATCAATCACTTGAATAAAGCTCAGGAGATGACCAACAAGTTATTGTTTTAGCTAATATTTTCTCCTGCTGTAAAGTTACAGTGAAAAATCCCTACAACTGGTGTAATTTACTCATTTTCTGGGTCCCACCTCTTTTGCATAAATCTTTTTATGCTAGTAAATGAACTGTGACTGTTTTTGAAGTTCAAAATAAAACAGGAAGTCAAAATTGCACCAATTTCAAATTCTTTTTCCTGTATAATTTATCAGTAGTCTGCAATCATATGTACATAAAATATCAGCAGAGGTAACATTAACCTTTTAAGCTCTTTAACCAACACTCATCGAGATCTTCAACCCTGATATACTCTTCATTATAATATATTTTAGGTTCGTAAATTGTAAGTTTATACATGAATAAAAGAAAATAATACCATAGGTCTTGCGATAATAGAACAGGTAGTTCCCTATGACAATAAGATTTATTTTATTGAGCATCTTTCTTACTAGCACAGGACAAAGCTCTGATTTAAGGTTTGAATTAACAGCTAAAGATGCTAACAGACAAAAAATACAAATAAACTTGGCAGACACAGTAGCTACTTTAGGGAAACCACAACTTAAAATGTTTTTTATCTGCTCCAGAAATACAAATAGATTTATCCTTCTATCATGAAAGAACCCTCCTAACAGAAGAGGTAAATTAAAGCTTTTGAATAAAAAATAAACTAATCAATTAAGTCTTAATTAAAAAATTGGGAATAAAAGTGTTTCAATCAGCTTCAAATTTAACTTGCAACAATCCTTTAATTGCTCTGAACTTGAAATAAATCTTTAAAAAGAAACATGGAAGTCAAGAAATATAACAAGTGTGGCAGGCCCTGTGGAGTATTTCCTTTAAGAACAAGTGTCCTTAAATCATTTCAATAAGAACATAAATCACAATATATTTGTCCATGACATAATCACTGTTATATTTTTAGCTAGAATCAGTTTACAAGTTTCAAGGAAGTCAGTTTATAAGCCCCTTTTACGCGGTTTAAAGCCCACACTCTATTCTCTACACATTCCTTCTCACTTCAACCCCCAACACAATATGACCGAGATTTTACATAGATAATACGTTGATGCTTTATTTACCTATAAACCGCCAACACCGGCAGCAGAATGTAAACAAACGCACGTGGTCAACTTGACAGGTGTCATTGGAGTAGAAACAATACTAATTTACAAATGGAAAGCGCGTATTCAATAGTTAATCTGCAGCTAACACGAACAAAGGCCGCTCCCAAGTGTAATCGATCACAGTACATAACACAAACTTTCTTACCATGTTCTAACTTTATCAATAGCAGTGATCACTCTTTTGATGTCCTCTTTCGCTCTGCTGCGAGTTTCTGCGCGTATTGACCGTGATAACATAACTTCAAAATTTGCGCTTTTGTAATCAAATAACTCGTTATGCCGTGTGTCGAAAATAGAAAAGATTATTAGCAAAGTGCCCGGATGTTTGATACGCAGTGCTCTAGGTCACGCGTTTCCATTGGTTGAACAGAGTCACGTCTTACCATGCATAAAATAAAGCGTGGAGTGGAGCAGAATATATTTCTTGCTTCCGTGTTTTATTTTTGAACTTACAAAAATTTTGTATTCAGCCATTCTTTTTAATGATAGCGTAATTTCAACCAAAGTATACATTTTTCTTTCAAATTGTTGTTGGGTGCAAGAACTTTATTAATACTTACCGTGTTGAATGTTGTTAATATTATTTAATTCCTGGAAAAATAATAAAGAAGATGCAGAAATGAATTGGTTCTAACACGTTCTTAAACGGTCCCGAACCTTTATTTAACGCGTAGTAGTACAATTGTACCTTAAGACGCGAGAAACATTCAGGACGCGCTTGTTCTCCCCCCCCTTACGCATTTACCGCCACGTCGTCCTTGGAAAAGTGCTGTTTTTAAAATACGGCTTTTCCTTATTTTAGGCTGTGTGATATTATTTAATTCCTAAAATAAAATAATGAATTTATTGAAAACAACTTTTCTTGTATAAATATCAAGGAAAATAGTACGATATAATGCAACATAACACGTGCGGTAAAAGACGCACGAGAGACCAAGAAATCAAGTGCGTCCAATCGCATAATTTACAATGGTAACATAATTCGGTGGTATTTTTTAAAGACAATTTCGTGTTAGAATCGAAATAATTAAATGCCTCATATTATTTTATAGTTGAATAATATACAGCCAGTCGTTCGGATGTGAATGATCATTGCTTACGAACTCGTGATTTATTAAGTACTACGCAACGCTAAATACGCATCTCTGGAAAAGATAAAGTGAATCTAACATGTTCATGAGTTGTGGACAAGGAAATCCCACCCGAGGGTTGAGATACGTCCAAAAACGAGGCTCTCTGTCGAGTTTTTTTGGACGTATCTCAACCCGAGGGTGGGATTTCCTTATCCACAACTCAATGGACATGGTATATTTATTTTCTCACCGTTTAAATTGCATTTTCACACAAGTAAGAAGGAATAAGTGCAAATAAAGGATGGGAATGAAAACATGAAAATCAACTTTTTCTCGAATTTTACTTCAAAACTGCTATAGATGGATAGAAAATGATTCAACTAAGAAAATGAATACCAACAACCCTATGTTTATTTCAAAAATAACAATTTTACAGCCATTTTTCGATTTTTATGTCTGCTTACAATTAACGTAAAAATAGTCCGGCAGCGATGTGAGATAAGCGATGTGAGAAGCCACGATATCATGCGAAATATGTATCTCATAGGTGAGAAAAGTTTATCTCACATGGGTAAATGCGCGGAAATATGTATCTCATAGGTGAGAAACAACTGTCTATATACAACTCTCCCACGGAAGGATTTAATTTATTCAATTTTTGGCCGTTCTCCTTCACAAAAGTGGGATGTCTTACTCCACTCATTTAAAACGCCAGTGTATCAAGCAAGATTAATTACAAATCTAGGTCTTCAAATACAGAATAACTTTGCGTAAACGTATGTTGAGACAACCTAACCATGAACACTGCGTGGCTTGGACGTGCAATACCAGTGTAGAATTACCGAAACCTTTACCTGTACAATATATTATGTATGTATTGCATTGTTTTATATTCGAGTTTTGTCACAGTATGTAAACGATGTGGTAAAGTTTGAATCGTTTCGTTAGTTTTTATGCATCAATATATATATTTTTTGTTTCAACACTTAAAACTTTGATGTGAATTTTTCAGTCTGGGCATATTATTAATACTCAGTCCCACAATAACTGATCAAATGAACCGTTGATCTACGAAACGGTATATCCTTTAGAGCAAATACGGTACCGGCACACAGGAAAATGAAAGTAGGTCAACTGCTAAAAATAGAATGCAAATTTCCATACACTGATCACGGCGGATACACATGATGGTGTTTACCTAGATTTGATGAAATGTTGCATCACGAACAGAATATAACTGCTGTGCAAGCAAACCAGTCATAGAGATCTTTCTGCAAGCGCAGACACGTGTAAAAAGGAAAAAAAGACGGATATATATATATTTGGTAAGTTGGAAACTTATTCACATATATCTACTTATATTTCTAAACGTCTAAATTCTAGGATATGTATGCACACGTAAAATTTCCACCTCGTGTTACATCTACCAGGGTTTAAAATTTTATTTGTAGATCAATTAAAAATCTTAGCAATTTGCACAGTGCTTCAGTGCAATATGCATACAGTATATACTTTCGTCAAATGAAATTATGGTAACCTTTATTGCGGTTTTTCGTGTACATGAGAAGTTGAGGTGTATTTGCTTAAACTTAAGGCCTATAATATAAATTAAAAAAAATAAACAAATAACTGCAAAAACAACAAAGCAAAGAAATACATGGTATCAAATAATGCAGACAAAAACATAAAAGTAGTGTTAAATTTCAGTCAATATAGCCTACTGTATGCATAATTAATACCTAGTATAAAAGTTGAAGTAGTGCACTTTTTCCGTGCTTGCTATTGGTAGACTGCTTCTAATCATGCCACGGGCAAAAGCCTAATCCGTATCAGTACACAGTCCGAGTTCTGAAAGCAAATAAAAGCACAAAAGAAACCAGATAAAAGAAATTTAAACACATGTTGTCTTAATAAACACCAATCGTAGTCTGCAATGTTTATATATAAATAATGCGTAAGATAACTAATATAAAGTATGGTATGGTGCTTGCATACACGTTTTTTCTACAGTCATTTTATTGCAAAAAGCTAAAAAAAGGTTTTGTAATTTTCAGAGAAGAAATCTTGAAAAAAAAAACAAAAAAAACAGCGACCATGTGTGGAATTTGGGCAATATTTGGGAGTCAGGGGGACATATCATTCCAGTGCAACTGTGTGCACAAAATCACACATAGAGGCCCAGACGCCTTTAGAATTGAGAACATCAACCATTTCCAGAACAGTTGCCTGGCCTTTCACCGCCTTGCTATTGTAGATGACCTCTGTGGGATGCAGCCCATGAGGACGTTTCAGCACCCTTACATTTATCTTATTTACAACGGAGAAATTTATAACTACAGAGAGGTACATGATTGTATATGATAAATTATTTATATAAGAATAAGACTGGTAAATGTCAGTTTTATATTATGCAATATTAGTGTTATGTAAATATACCAAGTGACATTTACCTATGCAATATTAGTGTTTTATAACTACATCAAATGACATTTAGCTAAAGTCATGTGTTGCCAGTTCCTTCGGTCGTGGCGCCATCTGTAGCGTCAATGTGCCAAAGATGCATGATAAGATGACAAAATGTTGTCCATAGTACCACGTTTATCACAAAGTAGGCATGATGGATCCTCAGTCAGTTGATTGACTATTGATGGTCAGTTGATTGACTATTGATGGGAGCAAGTGCTAGACACTCCGCAACAAAAAAAATTGTGTCTGTGCATGTGAGTCTCCATTCCGGAACGTGCACCTTGATGATGCCCATTGAACCCAGTTGGACTAGGTTAATTTGTAACACGTGTCTCCTCTTCCTCTCCGTTTCTCGTCCTGGACTAATGATCGTTCATCTAGCTGTCAGCTGCCGGCTACGACAGCCCCGGTTCAGTACCCAACCCGTTTCTACCTTTAGCAGTAGTACTTAATAAGTCTCAATCTGTGCTGTCTCCACCGCCTTCCTCACTGACCACTGTCGTCCTGTCCTCATCTCGATACCAGCACTACTAACCTTGTTGTTTGGAGAATCCTTTAGGGACATCAAACCCGAGCTTTGGCAACCTTGAATACTTCTACGAATGAATATACTGGTAGTTGGAGCTTTCCTGATGCTGTATAGAGACCCACTGAAGACACAGGAATTTGTTGATAATGTAGCTCTTTCTAGCGCCTCAACTGTTGTCGTTGGAACTTGACAAACATTATGTGAGACGAGGCAGCAACCCATTCTGATCTGGTACTTTCCTGCTTGACTGTTTTTGTCACTCGAAAAGCTTTGTGGTATTTCCTTGACAGGTTGATTTTCCGAATGTAACTTTCCCAGTGGGATGCTACCCATCAGGAACCCATACTAGTCTCTCCTAGCTGCCATCTGTTTCTCCAGTGGCACTGTTTTATTCCCAATAAATTGTCAACCAGCTTTTCCTGGTGATCATCGGCTTCATCGGAATGAAATACCAGTAATACAGCATCGGTACTGCGGTAGCTGCCAGTCCCCTAAGTTCAGTGTTCGTACATCTCTGAAAGTTTCGCCCTTGCCTAAGTTAAGACTTTGTAATTTGAAGAGACTACAGTTAAACACAGTTTTGTCAGTGAAAAAAGGCAGAAATTTAGTAGGTTTGGCCCCCCTAGTTTCATGATGGTTGTGTCCTTTGACAATTATTAAGACACTTTATCTTTTGCTGTATTATGTACATTGTACATACTTAGCAATTTTAGTTAGACGTTTTCTATTTCATATGATTTATATTATTTTTCAAATAAGAACAAAAGAAATAAAGAAAACAAGGATGCATAATTATGTAAATATAGAGCAAATTTAATAATCAAAACATTTAGAAATATACACTGTAAGTTATTGTTACCGTACTATGCATCTTGAATATTTTTTTCAGTTGGAAAAAAAGTTTGGAATTCATCAAGATACAGCTTGTGATGGGGAAATTATTATTCATCTGTATGCTAAGTTTGGTATCGAATTTGCGGCTAAACATTTAGACGGTGTGTTT
Organism: Saxidomus purpurata; assembly: GCA_022818135.1. Lineage (NCBI taxonomy): Eukaryota > Metazoa > Mollusca > Bivalvia > Venerida > Veneridae > Saxidomus > Saxidomus purpurata. The sequence goes on from JAFMSR010000007.1 coordinate 48,975,277, forward strand.
TTCTTTTGTCTCATGGACACGGCTAACAGGAAAGTTTATCTCGGGAGGGACACATTCGGTGTCAGACCTGGCTTCAGAATAACCACTGAAGACGGGTTTTTGGCGGTATGCTCCGAAGCTAAAGGTAAGACAAAGTCTAAAATATTTCATTACTCTCGGGCTTACTTCGAAATAGAATAACTCGGGTTTATCAGGAGAAAGAATAGTGTACCCAGCGTAGGATCAGTTCGTAGGGGTATACAAAGTTCCGACATCCACAATATTTACCTCCCTTGTTCTGATTGGTAGGCAACTTTTCTTTAAAGTTAATAGAGAAAACTCTACTTAATGATAATAGAAATAAAAGATTTAGAAACATAATCCATGATGTTGATATGGCACAAGGCTTATCAGCTTCAAGCAAATATGGTTATCACACACATTATGCTCTTGGTATTTTATTGATTATCACATAACTGAGAAAAATCTCCTATCAATGCATATCAGTGCGGCTACCAATTCAGAACAAGGGAGGTAACTGTTGTGGGAATCATGTAATAATTATGATCACGAGTCATACTGGCGGAAGATAAAAACCTTTATTGTTGATGAGAGATAGAAGTTATTTTCCATAAGAATGTAAGCAGTCTAGATTAAAAATATCGAGCAACAAGCCAGCTGACATTTAGTATACGCACCCCTTTATTTGCCCTCACCCTTCATTTTAAGACATGTCAGTAACCCCCTTTATTATAACATTTTGGTGATAATAGTAAAAGCCTAACGCATAATATGGGGAAAAAAACACAATTTGAGCATTTTGCATAATTGTATATTTCAGGTTTGGTTGGACTGTCATATGACTCCTCTCATGCTTGTGATACGACAAAAGTGGAACATTTCCCTCCAGGTCATGTTGAAACGTATTCTCTGTGTAAAGAGGGCAGGGCAGTGAGAACAGAGTCTTTCAGATTTCATAAAATAGGGGAGGAACCTGCATATCCCACGTTTCCCGTAACTGTTGGTAAGTATTAACTTCATACAAAAATTTTGTGTCACATCTAGACATTTTCCAAGCCAAAGAAATGGGAATATTTTTTTCGTTTCTAGACCGATTATTATTATTCACAATAGAACATACTTAACAGTTATGAAGTTTTAAACATTCAAAGACCCCTTTCCAATAAACGTCTTTTGCAAATGAAGAGCAACTCATTTAATATTGAAGAAGGAATTGTGAAACGGAAAGTTAACCGCGAGTCTCTTTAGGTTTGAACTTTTTGTGTAAGAGCTTTTAAGTACCATGCCATAGTTATTGTATCAGGACTTTATTAATAAATAGCCACAAAGAATGCAAGCAGTCTTAAAATGTTTTATTATAATTATAATGTTTACTTACAGGTAAAGATGTAAAACAGAATATACGAGACTTTTTCACGATGGCAGTTAAGAAGCGGCTTATGGCAGATCGTCGTATTGGATGCCTTTTGTCCGGAGGTTTGGATTCGAGTCTTGTAACTGCACTTGTCGTTAAACTGGCAAAGGAAATTGGTTTAGAATACAAGATTCAGACCTTTTCAATTGGTATGGAGGGATCCACAGATCTGCAGGCAGCCAGAAAGGTTAGCTGATTGTTTGTACATTTTTAAAATTAACTGTTTCAACCATTGCCCTTTGCATAACTCTGCGGCTGTTTGAAAACTAACATAAGGTCTTTGTGAGGATTTAGCATCCAAATCAACCTGCACATCCATGCAGATTGACCTTAATCCATACTGTTGGCTTATCTATCACAGACAACCTGAGTAATAATATAGCACATGTAATTATTATTTAGTTCCACAAAAGTAACACGTCTTTTTCTTCTTTTTGCAATCACACATGTTGGCTACTTTGTTTTGCACAGTATTTCTAATACAACAGCTGCTTTCGATTACTAGTAGTACATTACTAAAATCTGCCTAAGTTAGTGAGAAGTGATGCTTAATTGCTGAAGTCTCCAGCTAAGCAAACAGTATGTGCAGTGAAACCTATCTCATGCAGCAAGCTTAAGGAAACATCAAAACTGACAACTTAAAGTAGATGGCTGGTCAATACAGGTGTATTTGATATGAACAAATTGTCATTTGGGATACATCAGTGTTGTAGGAAGGGGATTGCTCTACTTCATATGTTCAACTGTTTTAGTTTTCAGTTTTTCATAGTAATGTGATAATTATCTTTAATTTAGGTGTCAGACTTCCTAGGAACAGAACACCACGAGATTGTCTTCACCCCTGAAGAAGGCACTGAAGCAGTAGACAATGTGATATATCATCTAGAAAGTTATGACATAACTACAGTGAGAGCATCAGTAGGTAAGTAAGAAACACCCGAGCAAGAATTACAGCCTGGTATTAAGCTCTTTATTCAATACACAAAAATGTATATTAAAAATTCATATTTGCATTTTGATATAATCTTATTTTATCTTTGCATTGCACTTTTTAATCTCTTTCTGAAAGGGCTAAATGTGTCATATGCAGCCAGTCAATATTATACATTAGAAGGTGTCAGGTATAGCAGGTAGTTCAAGATACAGGTTAATTTAATATAGAAATTCCTGCATTTGGATTCATCAATATTCGCTGTGTGAGAAGGATGGCTGCATGATTCAACCACTAACACAAATTTGACAGTAATTCAGAGCTCTGGTTTTATTATCTAAAATTAACGATTTATCACAGTTCTTTTCCCGTTATATAGACCACAGTTTGTTAAACAATTGAAAGAACGATCTTCTTTAGATGGTTTAATTTATTTGTGTGTACATTTAGGTTGTTCACTGTTTGAACATATAATGTTTATATTATAGGTATGTATTTAATTAGCCAGTATATTAAAACAAAGACAGACACTACTGTGATATTGTCCGGGGAGGGCTCCGACGAGATTACGCAAGGTTATATCTACTTCCACAAAGCGCCATCTACTGAAGAGGCGAGTGAAGAGAGCATGCGACTGTGCAAGGATCTGTACATGTACGATGTTCTCAGGGGAGATAGGACAACTGCAGCATGGGGGTATGACACAGCTTTTGATAGACATAAATGAAATTAAGCAAATGTTAAATTAAATTTGAAAATGAAGGAAAGCTTAACATTAAGACAAGTCTAAAGGCCTGTTGCAGTAGCACGAGTTATGCATTTTTTTTTTTTTTTGCATGATATTTAAAGATGTTAATAGAAAACGATTGTCATAAAAATCCACCGTTTCAGTTCAAATTGCGTTTGCTAAGTCGATATAATCATTTCGAGTTCAATGCCATCTTGCTTCTATGTCACACTTACTTTTTGAACCAATAGTATTTGATTGAATGACATAAAGAGTTTGTGTCAGATGATTAAAGTTATTCTTGTTAAAACTGAATTATCAGAAAATCAAAGGTGTAGCCAGCGACTACATAACTCTCTCTTTATGACCAGTGTAGACTTCGATCAGAATTTCTATATAAGTTGTTTTACACTTAAGTTGTGAGTTTTGCTCGTAGGTCTTAGGTTTTTTGTCACTATCATTCATCACCGCCAGACCAGAGTAGATACAAATATATATCTTTATCTTTGTCTTTTCAGGCTTGAGTTGAGAGTGCCATTCCTGGATCATAGATTTAGTCACTATTACTTGTCATTACCGGACCAAGATAAACGTCCAAAGCATGGGATAGAGAAACATCTTCTCCGCTCTGCATTCGCTGACCAAGGCCTCTTGCAAGATGAGATTTTATGGCGCCCAAAAGAAGCTTTTAGTGATGGGGTGTCCTCTGTGACAAAGTCCTGGTATGAGGTGTTACAGAGCCACATTGATGTCCAGGTATATGCTAATTTTGAATTTCAGCAGTTTAACTGAAGTGGAATTTGAAAAAAATAAATTACGTGCTGAGTGAACACGTGAAAACTTTACGAATTTTTGCAATAATTTGTTAGCGAAATAAGATCATTGTTGTACCGTTATCCTCCTGGTTGTTGTTGATTGTACAGACAGTGCAGGTCAGGGTTAGTCTGTACATGCATGTAATTTGCACTGTTCACTGTAACTATTTTCAGTTTGCTTCATTTGAAAAATAAAACGTATCTACATAGGTGACAAATGGTCAAGTTTAGAAATGTAGCATGGCAATTTTAAGAGTTAATGCCAAGACTGCCAAGGGCTTTTGTTATGCTATTTAGAATGCCTGCTTTCGGTTTGCCGTTCACGTAGGGCATATTTATTGGTACTTCCAAATTAACTTTCCAGTTTCCATTCCAATTTCAGGATAGAATACATGTACCTTACTCTTGATTTTGTATGTTAATTCTTATTATGCAACATGCTCGTAAATATGTAAATGTCTATTATAAGGATACAAATGTATGCTTTGTAGTTTTTAAAGTAATTTCTCTTTTTCTAGCTTTGAAACAAATAAGTATATCTTCTCTTTTTTATTTTTTCAGATAAATGACCAAGAACTGGAAGATGCAAGTCAAAAGTATACCCACAACACTCCAAAATCTAAGGAGGCACTATATTATAGAAGAATATTTGAGAAGTATTATGAAGGCTGTGATACATGGATCCCGTATTTCTGGATGCCAAAGTGGTCTGAATCTTCAGACCCCTCTGCTAGAACACTTAAACATTATAAACAATAAACTATATCAAGTAATCACCATTTTACTTTCATAGAGAAAGGGCTTTTGCAGAGGTTAACATATAAGAGGCTTGATTAGCCTTGGGTATACATAGACCAATGGTAAACAAGGTATATTAAACAGGTTTTGTGCGTCTATTCTGTACTGTGTTTAATGTTGTCTTGTTGGAGAAAAGGAAATTGGTTTTTGATGCAAAACATTGTCTTTCATGCTGTATATGGTAGTAATACATGGATAGTAATACATGAATAAGGACCGTGTAGGCCTATTGCTGGCGTGGCAAGACCTTACTGCAATGAAGTATAATATTGAAAAATGCAAATTGATAGGTCAAATGGCTTTGAATGATTGAACAGTATTAAGTTGAGTCATTATTTTTGTATATTGATAACTTGATATATACTTAAAAACAGTTCAGAGCAAATACAGATAACTAAAGTGTACGTATGAACCTCTATGCATATGCATGAAGTTTTAAAGCTATCCTTTTTATAGGAGAATCTCAAGTGTTCAGGTAGAGAAATAGTTGTGCTTAAATATTTAAATTTGTTCATACTCTCATGGGTGTTCAAATATTCGTTACATATCTCATATCAATACAGATATATTTTATTTGTTAGCATGGTTTGGGGTAATTTTTATTTTGGGGGACATGACCAATGATCATATTTTTATCATTTTAACGTATTATGAGAGATCAAAATTTGCAGTTTAGACCATGGTTTGGTCAGCCTGTTTACCTACCTTATATTGTCGTGTCCATTATGTTTGGCAAGAAAATTGAATATTAAATTTCAATTCAGGTATATATGCAATACATTTCTAAATGTCATATACCGGTATTTCTTTCGGGTGCTATCGTACTAATCATAGTTTCAATAAACTAACATAAGCCACTTAGTATTAAACGCTTAATAAGTGTTTTTGTCATAGCATAAATTTATTTTAGCAATATGTCAGAGAGATTTTGGGTTCTATTATACACTAGATTCGTGTAAAAATTGAAAGGTATTTCTATCTTAATATATTCTTTATATTTCTTTGATTTTCATTTTATGTGTACATCGTTCAAGATTTTGTTTTCTTTCATGCCTTTATAAAATGCAAATCATATGTTATTATTTTAGTGTTTGACTTTTTAAAGAGCTTTTTATTGTGCGGAATAAGTGTTCTGAAACCAGCTAGGTCTAAAATGACTGCATGAATGTAATTTTGTCATTTCTATTGTTGCATGAAATGCCATCTCATTTCGTTGAGTTTGCACCAAATGATTCTATTTTTATTTTAATCTAAGACTCCCAGACATATATTTAAGGTATTTCAAAATCATCTGTTAAGAGATTTGTCTTGTTGATCAAGTTTTACCATCTTAAATCGCTCTTGCAGTTATTTAGAAAATACAGTTTTATAAAAAGTATTTACCATGACTGAAGAAAACAGAATCTCAGTGTTTTGTACATTATTTATTTATTCTTTCCTACGCGTGTAGGTGTTTTTTTTCAAATTTAATAAATCTTGAAATAAACCAGATTGTGTTGTTTTCTAAGGTTGGGTCAGTTTCAGTCCGACACTGAATAAAGCATGAATCCTCAACCTATCGAGGTTTCATTGTTAAACTATTTTATCTGCCTCTTTGTTTAAACGTACGTATAATAGTTTTGCAATCATCTCTCGAAATATCTCGTGAAAACTAATTTTTGTGTGACTTAGTTCAAATAAAATAAAAAGACACATACTAGGGACAGGGGGGTATTTGGTCCAGTATGCTTCGTCTACAAATGGATATCCATAACGCAGTTCGGAGAAAGCACGGGCAAAAGAGTAGGGCCGCAGTATTCAACCAAAGCTATGGCTTTTTTTGGCGAATTCAGAAATACATGCAATTTGCAGACTTGTGACACTGAATGTGATCCTGCATATTTCTTTCTGTGCTATTGATAAATGTCTTGTACACGATATTGATATACAAACCACAAGGGACCAACACATTCTTTCATCCCTTCCGTACTCTCTTCCTTATGAAATTCGCTATTCCACTCACGCTGGCGTCGGTTTCAGCGTCACACTTTGGATAAGTTTTTGTGGGCAAGTTTGTATCTCCAGACGTCCAGACGTACTGAAGATATTCAATTGAATCTTTGCACACGTTTTTCAGGATGGTAAAAAGGTCATACCATTAAGTCCCATAATTGTAACTTAAAACGCATTTAAAAGTCCTAAGGCGGTAACATTTATGATGAGAATAGAAAATATAACTACCTCTTACCTCCTTGAAATAGACACACACTCTCTCGTAGTATACATTGAATGACATAAATGTATTAGGTTCAGAATGCTTTTGACAATCAGCAGACGTCCACACACAGTGTATTATATTCAACGCGAACATGACTAAACATTCTTAACAAAATGCTGATGCATACTGTTGGCGTATTGACTTCATAATCCTTGTAGCATCGTTACTTGATATCTAAACGTACATTGTTTGGCTGTGTTAAGAATTTCGACATAACGGTAGTTTAACATTTTTCACGTAAGTAGTTGAACCAATGACTATTGAAGCAATAGAATATCACAGATGATCAATTATGTGTGAGTGTTCAGGGTGTAATCGCACAAGACCAGTAAGACACAATGACAAGTAAATAAAACAAAGACACACAAAATACATATTACAGCTGTGACATTAACAAATAACATAATGACAGTGCCATACCTTGGGCTTGTACTTTTTATTACGAAAACAACCATCTACGTACTATAAAAATTATTTGTGAAAAGAATATACAGAAAATATCAACATCAGATCGCAAAGTTACTGAAAGAGTGACCTTAGATATATTTTGAAGCAAATAATAATGAGATTCAGATCATAATGTATGCTAATTATCAAAGTTCGTGAAACAGCTGTCACAGTAAGTTAAACAAAATTGCTTAAGTCACGAAATGTAACTATTTAATTATACTGCAAAACGTGCAACAATATGAATATTAATTTCTTTTGTACTTCCAAAGCAAGATCTTTCTGTTAAAACGACAGTACCTTGGCAAAAGTCAGAACACGTAATGATTAAGAAATATGAGTGTTGACGAGTAACATATTATGACTTGAGCAGATATTCTAAAAGGTCAAAGTCATGGAGAAATTAATTAATATCCATATATTGCAAATAAAAGTATAATAATATAAATAAAATCTACAAGACAAAATATATATTAACCAAGAAGTGAGACTACAAAAGTGTACAACTGCGTTGATACATGTTGTGAATGCGAAACGTGCATAGACATGCGTATTTATCTTCACGTCGTCCTATCACTGATTTGCACAAGTCCTACATACCATAAAGGACATTAAGTGACGCCGTCCAAACTCTGATTTGCAAAGTAAACCCAAAATAACATAGCAATCAACAAGGAAAATACAGACATTTGTTTTCCTACAACGTCCTGTGTGTAAAATTTCACAATCCGATTTTTTTTTCATATTTCGGTAAGTACTTAATAGCTTTTATTTCTATTTTCACTCACGTCAGGTTTGTACATGCATCACGCTAACTTTGAAACGAGGTAGCGGGACTCGGAATCATAACCCTAAATCGATGAGAAGTTTAAAGATCACAGGTCGGAGATCTTAACCATTCGGCCACGGGTACATATTGGATATATCATACTGGCAAATCATTGACTGAATATTGTTAAAGCTGCTCGCTCTCAGTTACCGTTGAAAATCTTTTTTTTTTAAATTGACATAATTATGCCTAAATATAAAACTAAAGGCTAGAATCAATTTATAAGAAACAATCTAGGTAGGAATTTGCAGAAATCGATTGAATATGTCGGTTACACGGCACCGCTACACTATATGTTTATATTAAAATTTCAAAAGCGTTTGCAACGCTTTTGAATTTGGTAGCGTATTTTTTTGAAATTTAGAGACATACGTGGCAGGAATTTATACTGGAGCCTTTTTATATGACTATATGTTTTAAAAAGCATGATTTACATACAGTTTGAACTTTATTTTTTACTAAAATCTGAGAGCGAGCAGCTTTAAGTCATCAAAGAGTGAATGATCAGTATAGATGCATTATAAAAAGTAAAACTTATTAATGAATGCTCATCAGTGGATTGTTATACGAAAGGGTAACATACCTGGGTCCTCGTTACTCTCTTTCACGAAGCTGAGCCGAAACCGAAAGACCAATACACTAGACCCCCTTCAAACCTGAAAGAGAAAGTCTGCAAACTATTTCTTAATGTACAATTTACAGTAATCTCGCATATATAACGAACTCGTTAGGACCATTTTAATGTTTTCCTTATATCCATAGTATGTTATATCCATACAGATTAAGAAGGAAAAAAGTTGGGCCAAGAAAATATGTTCCTTATATCCGGAATTTCGCTATATCCGGAGTCGTAATATACGGAGTTTATTGTATATGATTTTTTTACAATTTTGAAGTGATAGTCGTCAGAAAGTTGTGTTTAGTTCTTCAGTATCTTAAGACATCTTCTTGTTTCACTGCAACTGGGCTAAATCAGGACAATTTCCATACACTACACAAGACATGGCAGTGTTTAACCTAGTTTTGATGAAATGTTTTAATAATTTTGATATAGGCTTTTTATGAGAAGGAAATATAATATCAATTAAAGCTGACAGAGTGCATATACAGTAATTAGTGATATACTTGCTGCTACATTTACTTGATATGTATTATCACATTACCTGTAAGGAAATTAAAAGATAATGTAGCACACTTTTTATGTTAAAAGAGATGATATTATATAGTTTAAAAACTGAGCTGCGCTATTCCTGGCAAAAACCTTAACCACTTTAAGTATTAAGATCAGTTTTTGAGATTCCAAAAGAAAATACAAGCACGACATTGCGCCAGATAAAAAGTTAAAATCATGATGCTTCAATATGATCTTGATTATCACCAGCCTCTCCACACTATGAATGAATAATAAATTCTGACATAAAATATACATGTCTCCATGTATTGTTATTTAGCGAGTGCCCAAAGGTGGGCATATAGAAATCGCACCGTCCGTCCGTCGTCCGTCCTAACATTTTTTCATGTCCGGGCTGTATCTTTGTCATACATTGAAGGATTATAAAATAACTTGGCACATATGTCCAGCACATCAAGACGACGTGTTGCGTGCAAGACACACGTCCCTACCTCAAAGGTCAGGGTCACACTTAGAGTTTAAAGGTAATAGAAACCTTTATATATGCACACATTCGTGTCCGGACTGTAACTTTGTCATGCATTTAAGGATTTAAAAATAATTTGGCACATATGTTCAGCACATCATGACGACGTGTCGGGTGCAAGACCCACGTCCCTACCTCAAAGGTCAAGGTCACACTTAAGAGTTTAAAGGTAATGGGATCCTTTATATATGCATACATTCGTGTCCGGACTGTAACTTTGTCATGCATTTAAGGATTTATAAATAATTTGGCACAGATATTCAGCACATCATGACGACGTATCGGGTGCAAGACTAACTCCCTACCGCAAAGGTCAAGGTCACACTTAGAGTTTAAAGGTAATGGGATCCTTTATATATGCATGCATTCGTGTCCGGACTGTAACTTTGTCATGCATTTAAGGATTTATAAATAATTTGGCACAGATGTTCAGCACATCATGACGTATCGGGTGCAAGACTAACGTCCCTACCTCAAAGGTCAAGGTCACACTTAGAGTTTAAAAGTAACGGAGTCGTGTTTGCATTCTAACGTAACTTTGTCATGCATTGAAAGGATTTGAAAATTACATGGCATAATTGTTTAGCACATACTGTGCAAGACTAACCCCTACCTCTGGGGGCAAGTTCGTCACTTGTTACAAGGGACGGAGCTGTTGTCGTAATTATGTCATTCTGGTCAGGTTTCATTCATGGCAATTGTTCGGCCCATTCGTGACGCTTCTGGAACAGTCGTCAAAAAAAGTGACGCTAGTATTATCAAATAATCGGTCCCATACGTATGTAACAGGAAAAATCACTTGCACCGAAAGAACTTGGCATGTTTTCCTAGTATAACTAACTCTTGCACTGACCGCCGTATGTTCAGACATTCGTTACGACCCTCATATCAATACAGATATATTTTAGTGGTTAACATGATTTTGGGAAAAAATTATTTTTGGGGACATGACCAATTTTCATATTTTTATCATATTCACGTACTGTGAGAGACTAGAATTTGCATTCTAGAATATGATCACCTGCCTTTTTAATGACATTGTCTGTAATGTTGAGTATGTAAAGTTAATATAAATTTCCAGACTGTTTTTTTTTTTGCAATATATTTTCTACATTTCATTTACCGGTGTTTCTTCCTAGTGCTTTCCTACTAATCACAGTTTGTACCCTAACATTGACTAGAACGTATCAGGCACTTGGTATAAAACAGTTAGTAAGTATATTGTCATAGCAAAGACTTATTTTTAGCAACATGTTAGTGATTTTTTGAGTTTTGTCTTACATTAGATTTGTGTAAAAATTTAAAAGGTATTTTACCTAATTGTTTCTTTATATTTCTATGTTTTTCATTTCATGTGTACATTGTTTAAGATTTTGTTTTCTTGCATGCCATTATAAAATGCAAATGATATTTTATTATTGTGCTGTTTGACTTTTTAAAGATCTTCCTGGTGTGAATTAAGTGTTCTGAAGTTTACTGGGTCTGGAATAACTGCACTAATGTAAGTTTTGTCATTTTTATTATTGCATGAAATTTGCACCAAATGATTCTAGCCAAAGGCGGAGGGATATTGTTTTGGCGTTGTCCGTCTGTCCGCCCGTCCGAAGTCATAACTCAAGAACCAATGGATAGAATTTCATGAAACTTAAAATAAGTGTACAATACACGTAGCATAGTGGCGCTTTTGTCAAGATCGGATTAGTATCTCCAGAGTTATTGCCCTTTAATTGTTATTTTCTTCTATATTCAATATAAATACATTAAAATTCTATTTCTCTTACACCGGTTATCAAAATTAAATTGTAATTGGCTCAAATAATTTAAGGATCACTCTTTTTGATGTCCACCCCCTACACTTCCTGATTTTTTTAGAAATGAGGCCCCTTAAGGGGGTGTAGTGCTTTTTTGAAATACTTTATTTAGAAACTTAGAAATTTTTGTTTTCTGAAACTAATAGTACTGATTTAATTAAACTGATAAGAAATTGAGTTCTGTATCACTGTGATATGCTGAAAAAAGAAATACCCCTCAGAGATGAATCCCCAATGGGGTGGTGAATTTTATTTTTTTTTTCCTTTTTTCTGGAAAGGCTTGTCAGAATATTGTTTTGTTTGGCATAAATCATCAAGTTAGTATTCTCTTACAACAGAAAATTTAGAATCTGGATTTTTACAGAAATGAGGCCCTTAAGGGGATGTAGTGCTTTTCTTATATAATTATTCTATATAGAAACTTAAGAATTCTTGTTGTCTGAAAGTAGTAGTACTGATTTAATTTAATTACTACAATTTAGTTCATTATGACTGTAACTTGAAGAAATAAAATACCACCTCGGAGATGAGGCCCCAGTGGGGTGGTGAAATTTTAAAAATGCTTTTTTTTCTGAAACAGACAGACTAATACACTTTCCAGTTGTTCTTTTTCAGCTATTTGCTTCATTTGGCGGGGGATATAAATTCACTGAATTTGCTTGTGATAATCTAAGACTCCAAGACATATATTTAAGGTAGTTTTAAATAATCTGTTTTGAAATTTGTCTTGTTGGTCAAGTTTTACTATCTTAATTATTTAGAAAATATAGTTTTATTAAATATTTCACTGTGCGATATTTAACATGACTAAGGAAAACAGAATATCAGTACATTCTACAGAATTTGTTTATTCTTTCCTACACGAGTAGGTTTTTTTTTTCAAATTTAGTAGATTTTGAAATAAATCAGATTGTGGTGTTTGTGTCAGTTTCAGTCCGACACTGAATAAAGTATGTAGCATCAAACTATCGAAGTTTTATTGTGAAACTCTTTATTTATATAATAGGTTTGCAATCATCTCTCGGATGATTTATGAAAACTAATTTTGTGTGACTAAGTTCAAATAAAATAAAAGGACAAATAGTGGGGGCGGGGATATTAGGTCCAGCTAGCTTAGTCTACAAATGGATATCAATAACGCTGTTCGGAGCAAGCACGGGTAAAAAAAGGGGGGCACATTTTCCCCCCCTGATGGTACCGTTTTGGCGATAGAAATGCATGCAATTTGCAGAATTGTGAAACTGAATGTGACCCTGCATATTTCTTTCTGTGCCATTGATAAATGTCTTGTACAAGATATTACACTTCAAACCACAAGAGACCAAATCATTCTTTCATTCCTTCCTTACTCTCTTTCTTATGCAATGCGTTATTCCACTCACACTGGCGTCGTTGTTAGCGTCACACATTGGTTAAGTTTTTGTGTGCAAGTTTGTGTCTCCAGACGTACTGAATATATTAAGTTGAATATTTGTACATGTTTTCGGGATGGTAAAAAGGTCATACCATCAAGTCCCATAACTCAGACTTGTATTTTAACACATTATATTATGCCATTTTGGATTTAGAACATTCTGATTACGTTTTGCGTGCAACCTGGAATCTCTAAAACTTAGATGAAACGCGGAATCATTAACCAAGCTCATACAACCAAGTCTTATAACTCTGACTTATATTTTGATACAATATGTTCTCTATTTCTTGTTTAAGTTCTTGTTAAAGTTTTACATGCAAGTAAAATCTCGAGGTCTTGTTCAGACAACAGATAGTTTTGATATCACAGTTGGCAAGGAAGTCAGTGAAGAGGCGAGAAAAATGGAGACTGACATCAGGCCCATTAGTAGTATTTTTTATCAGGACACAGACGCATATAAAAGAATATAAAGAACCGTTTATCCGAATTCTCGCTGCCCGAAAGCAAACAGAACACGATCTTGCTTAGTTCATTAAAGATGATCTTTTTCTATACCACACTGCGGTAACAATATCTCACTATAAAGGTAATCAAGGGCTGAACGCGAAACTAGTGTAAGTGGCATTTTTTGAAAAGATCACTATTTTGCATACACTCAGTCCCAAAAGAAAGTGTGCACTTTGTTTTCTGTGATTTTTCATCGACTACTTTTCTGAAAGCCTATATATTTGGTACCAAAATTGAGATCTGTTTACATACAATATGGCGAACATTTTAGATTTTGCAATCGATCGATGACAAATACACATGAGATATAGTGTGCGAAAATTGAAGCCGATACGTCTGCTAAATATTGAAATATTTAAAATTAAGAAGTGCACATTTTCTTTTGGAACTGAGTGTAGTCGTATGTAAAATGCTCCTTCCCCTTTGCTGTGAAAGTATTTTCTTCAATTACCATTATTTAACAAATATATTACAAATTGTGTCAAATGGTGTAAGTGGCATTAATAATATAAATATCTACTAATCTAGAGTATGTGCACTTGATACCAAACTCATATTTATATGATATAATCAACGGTAAATGCTGTCCTTTTGTAGCAAATATGACATAATTTGTAATATTTTTGAATGTTGAGATAGAAAACATGGTTTTTGAAGAACCAAGTGTGCTATGAAACTGAGATGCAAAATAAATTAAGACCAGAGGCCATATTCCAATAGCATCTCAAGTCACATCTTGGATTTTCCCTAAAGTAACGCAAGGCCCTGTGGTGTAGTGGTAGAGTGTTGGACTCCTAACCTGGACATTGTGGGTTTGAATTCCAGCATCAGCATTTGATCACAACCTTCATAATCTCTTCTTTCGACGTGAGTACTAGTCAAAACTCCAGGAATCAGTCATCGAAATTAGTTTTTGTAAGTTGCAAGAACTTAATTTTAAAACTGTTGGCGCATGCGCTGATAGTCTTTAGTATGGCAACATCGGTTGCTAATATCCAATGTATCACTCTGTTGCTATTGTGGTAGCATATAAATCAGTGGTTTAGTTGTGATGCAAACACAGGTGAAAAATCAAGTATAGAACTTAACTGATATGTTAAAATACATTTATGACATCCAGCATAATTATGTTGCTACTGTTCTTTCAGTTTTGCATTTAGAAACCAACTGCACACATTTAATTTTAATAAGTACCTCCCTATTAATGCCGCTCAGGCGCTGGGGTAATGCGCATTAGCAATTATTCGGTCAATGACAAAAAGAAGTTTTGGCATAATTAAATCTAAAGAAAAAGAAATTTGTGAAGTAATCTACAGTGAGTTTATATGTTTAAAGTTTTAATCGAAATAATAATGAAGTACTGTATAAATCTTCAAGGTTTAACAAGTATAATATATAGTATAAATAGACATGTTCTGCAGTAGTCTCTATGTTAGCACAATCGGTAAGCATGACAATAACAGCTGTAATCTTACATTCGAGAGTTTGAATCCCAGGGAAGTAATATTTTCTTTCGCCTCTTTAGCGGTTAAGTGGTTACTTTTTAAATCTTACTGGTATGTTACTTTTATTACAGCACACAGCCTCCATTTCAACAGCTACACATCATTCCTTGATTGGCATAGGAAATGTTTTAACTTCTAGTCTTTTTCTGTTGACAGGTTATATATAATTAATGTTTTGGAAATGAACTGCTTCTGATCAACAGCTATAGCCCTGAACAAATCTTTTTTCAACCAGTATCAAAATTCAAATAAGCTGAAACTAAACTAATTAATTATTTCCTTAAGAATATAATATAAATGGGAATTGGCATTGTAATACATTGAAAATGAAAACTACAAGGAAGAATCATTTTCAACATCAGCTGGGAGAATGCTGCCCATATTTGTCGGGACTCCTGGCATTTGTTTTGTTAATAAACTGTGAAATTTTTAGATACATTTTGAAGCAAAATATTACGAGATTCAGATTATAAGGTTTGCTAATTATCATAGTTCGTGAAACAGCTGTCACAATATTTTAAATTTAAGTAACAAAATGTAACCATTTTATTATACTGCAATACGTGCAACAATATAAATATTAATTTCTTTTACATATACTTGCTACATATACTTGATATGTATTATCATAATGCCTGCAAGAAAATTAAAAGATAATGTAGCACACTTTTTATGTTAAAAGAGATCATATTATGTAGTTTAAAACTGAGCTGCGCTAATCCTGGCAAAAACTTAAACCACATTTACGAATTAAGATCAGTTTTTGAAATTCCGAAAGAAAATGAAGAACGAATTTGCTAGTAGTCCAATATAAAAGCGAAACAAAATTTTAAAAAGCACGAATAAGTATAAAATGAAAGTTGGTATGTAGAAATTCTAATAATCACAGTACATGCTCATTATTTCTATCTTAGAAGAAGTAAAGCTGGGTGGTCATTTGTGATCACTGAGATTTCAACATAATCACATTTTAAAAACACTATGAGGATGAATAATGATAGTCTACCTGTGGTCATAAATTATATAGCCCTTGTGTCCAAACTTATCGAAATGTATGCATTTTAATTAATATGAAAACAAACGTTAGTCAGATGGAAATATCCGTCACCGAGGGAAGTGTTTTGGGGGGGAAGGGGGCCCCCCCCCCCCCCCCCCCCCCCCCCCCCCCTGTGCGGATTTTCCATGGGAAAGTGAACGTCACTTGCACTTTAAAATAGATATTTCAATACAAACTTACGAAATGATGCATTTTAATATGAAAACACGTCAGTCTGCTGTGTTTGGGAAAGTGACGTCACATTGTTTATAACGTTACGTCATAAGTAACTCACGCGAGTCGTCTTACATGGGGGGGGAGGGGTGTAAGATGAGATTTTCCAGCACTGGTAAAAACTGCAGATATCCCCATCCGGTATGCAAGAAAGTATTATCTTCTTAGTACCTTTCAGCTTTTACCTGAGTTTAAACCTATAGCAATGAATTGTAATTATAACAGTTTAGATTCTACATCATATCGTATAATTTATGGTTTCCCTTCTAAAACATTTGAAGCCGTTTGATTTGACCCTGATCCGTAAAATTGATATTAACGGACCAGACAGGTAAATGCATTTGAAATTTCCCTTCCTTGTACCCTAGCCTTGTTGGTCTTTTTTACTTTAGTTAGGAATAGTCCTAGCCATTTATGTCCTCTTGATTTTTCCTACGTGCATTAGTGACGTCATATCTGGCAATTATGAAGGCATCATGGGGATACTTCTGTTATATGCTTGCTAACATGATCCAGCAGATAAATTTCAAATGGAAAGATAATTTTAAGAATCTTTTTCTTAGGAAGAGCATCAAGGGTAACACATGTTAATCTATTTAGTTTCTATACGGTTAAAATTGATATATTACTGTCACCTGATTAATATTGCCTTCGATCTTGGTAAATTCGCGTTAAACGATTTTAGGTAGGCCTAGAGTCTTAATTTAGGCAGATATTATAGCTTCCATATATACCAATAGCAAAAATAAGCGGCAGGTATTGCAATGGCTGATAATTATATATATCAGGAACACTGCCAGGTGATCTGTTACCAGATTTTGTTTACTTTACATTATGAAGTATTTCCCTTCCTTGCACATTGCTAGGTCAAATATAGGTGTATGTGTTTTTACCCTAGTTAGGCATACTAAGCATAAATCCGATTTTGCAATGCTACCTGATGATAAATTTGACTTCGATCCGTCTTTTAGCTACAAGAGCCAACATTGTGGTATTTCCAGCATCGCTTCGACCAAAAGATTCAACATTTAATCAAAATAAATGGGAAACCAAGTCTTTTCAATACAAAGGAAGGGCCTTAATCGGCATGGTCGTATGTACTTAGTTTTTGTAGGGTTTATATTGCCAACGATTACTGGCCTCAATTAATACTGCTCCGTTTTCAGCCAATGGTAAATGCTATAGACAACTATTGGATAGCAGGATCGTAATATTGAAACTTAGGCGATAGAGCTAATATATCCATATATAGCTTCGCCACGCAAAAAAGACAACATATGTATTAAAATTTAAATATATGATAAAAGCCTTCCATCACATGCATTGACAAAATAGATACTTTCGTTGCATTGTAGTATTTTGTTACATTTTGCTTTTCTTAGTAGATTTCTAGTAATAAAAATTCTAGACAGGCGCTATACTATCGCTTCAGTTAGTGTTGTTTTTAAAGTAGATCTAAGATTCTATTTCATTTCACTTGTCTATCTTTAATCTAAATTTAAGTAATTTATTTTATTGGTAAAATATCTTCAGTTTTCTGACGATTGGCCATTTAATGTGAGTTGTACTCATTAATAGCCAAACGTAGGTGTCCACTTTTTAGGGCCTATTATTGCATAATACTAACGCGCGATTGTAATACTGACCGCGGATAATTCCATCCAAATTACAATACCAAAATGTTACTTAATTTCTTACGATATTACGCTTGCTTTTATTAGCTAAAATCTTTTTAAAGAGATCCTACATATGGCTAATCGACTAAAACAAACAACATATTTGATTTTCGAATTTGTTAAGATAAAATAATCAGTTTAGACAAATGTGCAATCTGGGCAATTTTTGGGAATTCAGGGGGATTAGAGCAGTCCATTGTAACTAAGTTTGCACAAAAGTTGTCTGTATACAGCCACAGCATGCACTTATAGTAATTGAGAGGATCCCATTTCTAGTAAGTGCTGGCCGTAAACCGCCTTGTTATTGTATATACCTATGTGGCCGATGCAGCCAATGAGGACTTTTCAGCACCCTTACATGGAGATCTTATTTAACGGGTTTACAACTTCAGACAGGCAATGCTTATCATTTATGTTTAAGGCTTAAATGCAGTATGCAATTACATTATCTATGTGAAAAAATATGACCATTACTAATTTGCATAATTTTAATACACTGATAACGTATTGCTACAGGTTTACGATGTAATTTTTAAGAGCACTGGTTCGGTAACTAAGAATCCTGTCAATTAACCTGACAACTTTTCAGTGATGCGAGGAAACTTCTCCGTGCTTTAGTCTCAAATGATCTCTTCTTGAATTTTTTTAAATATTGCCAGCAGACACAATTGTGTTTTTCTAGGTCATAAAATTATTGACATAATATACACACATACGGTCGATAGAGGTCAGACCACGGTCCGAGAATTTAACCGACGATTGACTGTAACGCCGATGTCACTCTAGTTGTTTTAATTCTACAATTTTTAGGATAAGTCTTTTCAGATTGTTTTTTAAGTAGATCTAGGACTAAAATCTTTTATTGCGCATTGTCTATAATTTTCTCTAAATTTAATGACCAAGATTTTTTGTTGGTTCATTCTGGTGTTATTCAACGCGTTGGCCGTTTTATTCAATTGGTGACGTCATTAGTAGCCTACAACCGTGTCCTGTAGTTCGCACTTTTTAGGGCCTTTAAAGCATAAAGGACCTCACAGAGCGGTCGAATTTATAATGATTGACCGTGTGCATAATCACCAAATACTATACAAATATGTTACTTCAAATGTTTAAGGGATATTACATTGATTTGATCGAGCTAAATGATATCCGATTATTAATTGTGTACATAGATCAAGGTTAACGAGATCGATATCGGCATATAGACAACATGATTAGTTTCTTCGATTTTCAGCCAGCAATTAGCAGTAGGACCATGTGTGGAATCTGGGCAATATTTGGGAATACAAAGGGGACATTGTAGTCCAAGATGTAGCTATAAATGCAAACAAACCTCACACAGGAAGGCGTGCCTCAAATATTTTGACCATGCAACCATTTCAAGAACAAAGTATGACTTGCTTTTGCCACCGCCTTAAGGCTATTGTACATTGACCACTGTGTGGATGCATAGGGCCAATTCAGAAGATTAACGTAAATTTAACCGGTGCACCCTTACGTATATCTTATTTATTAACTGGAAAAAATTTAACAACCATTCAAAGGGGTAAATGTTTACCTCATTAATTTTATGTATTACGAATGAAGGCTGTGCGTAATGAATATGCCTGAGTTACCCTATGATATTAATTGAACTGTTTTATCTTAAGTATTACTTGAAGTATTCAGTAATTTTGCATTAATTATTAGGTACATCACATGTAAGAGTTGTTACAGGTTTAGGGATGTAATTTTTGAAGAGCACTGGTTGCAGGTCTAAAATAATGTAAAAACCCTGACCAACCCGTGAGTAAAAACTTTGTAAACCAGGCTTTATCATCCAATAGAAATCTCTTGAATTTTACCGAATTTGGAGTAGGCATCAATATGTGGCTTTTCTAGGGCATATTATCATTGCCTTAACAGATCATTGGCCTAAACAGGTCTGACCAAGTTGTTCGAAATTTAATTCGACGATCGAGTAACAACCCTTAACTTTAATTGTTTTAATTCAACAGTTTCAAAGCGTCTTATTAAAATTCAATTGTTTGCATTCATAAAGATCGAGGACTAAAATCTCTTCGCAGCAAAATCAAAATATTCCACTAGTGTTGCCTACCAAGAATATTGGGGCTTTTCAATCAAAAGTTAAGCTCAACGGTATTTTTAACAAATCCGCTTATAAATTATGCCATCCAAACAACCGTGTATGATAGCTCGTAGTTTTTAGGGTCAAAGGTAAAGGTCAAAGAACCAAAAACAGTTTCGGCTTGAATAAACGAATCTATGAACCAAGTGCCTTCAAACTTTGAAGGGATACAGGAGGTAATAAGTAAATGGATATCCGATTTTTCTTGGGTCAGTAGATCAAGGTTAACGAGATTGATTTCCATATGGACGAACATGGTTAGTTTCTTCCCCTTCTCTCCAGCCATTAACAGTAGGAAAATTGACTATAGGAACTTCGTAATACATAAAATTTCCTTTTTATCCAATGAAATCGACGCTTATAAAATTTAAACGAACCTCCACAGGAAGAGCGTCCTCAAATATTTTGACGGCATGCAAATTTTTAACAAAAACACGTAGGATTTGTTTTGCCAACCAGTTTAAGGATATGTTCATTCAAAAACAAGTGTACTGAACAGTCATTAAAGGGCCATACGCTTTTCTCGATAAAAAAGTATTAAAGGTAAATTTAACCAAAGCATTAACCAAGCCTATTGGGATTTTAACATTGATAATTAATCTTGAAAAAATCATCAATCAACCAATCGAAGAGCTATATTTAATTTCAACTGAATTATTCATGAGTACGAGATTCACTGAAGTGTGTGCGTAATGAATAGCCTGGGTTACCCAATTACATTGATTGAACTGCAGTAGTCCTTGAAGCATTATGTTGAAGCAGTCAGCAATTTTGTATTTGAATAAGGTACATCACAAGAAGAGTGAGTGACAATTGTGGTGATGTTTAAGGATTTTATGTATTTTTAACGTAAAAATCCCTTACCAACTTATGCCATAAACTTTTGATAAAGCATAGTTGACTCATAGAATATAAAGCTCAACTGTAAAAAATATTTTTGAAAATGTTACGCTTATAATAAATAATCGCAGTCAAAAGGCATATAAACCTTCTGATTTGACCTAAAAATTAGCCAACTCGTTGGGAATTTCAATAAAATTCGACTGCGGTATCGCCTTAAAAACTAAAATTCAATGCGGTTCATTTAGTTTAAAGTGCAA
Organism: Saxidomus purpurata; assembly: GCA_022818135.1. NCBI lineage: Eukaryota > Metazoa > Mollusca > Bivalvia > Venerida > Veneridae > Saxidomus > Saxidomus purpurata. The sequence goes on from JAFMSR010000007.1 coordinate 48,996,564, forward strand.
ACCTGCCAACATGAATCTGATACATGTATAAATCGATTTGATTATTTGACATTTGTTTTTTCTGGTGAAGCGAAAGGATGTCATTTTTGTTCCTGGATCTTCCTATTTTTGAATTACTCCCGGATCTTCCTATTTTTGAATACTGTATGGGGAAGTAACTTCTGCCGGGAGTTTCGTAAGCTCTTTGTTAATTGATCATCTTTTTTTAGTTGGAAAAACTGTTTGGAATTCATCAAGATACAGCTTGTGATGGGGAAATTATCATTCATCTGTATGCAAAGTTTGGTATTGAATTTGCGGCTAAACATTTAGATGGTGTGTTTTTCTTTTGTCTCATGGACACAGCTAACCGGAAGGTCTATCTCGGTAGGGACACATTCGGTGTTAAACCAGGGTTCAGAATAACCACTGAAGACGGGTTTTTGGCGGTTTGTTCCGAAGCTAAAGGTAAGACCAGCAAAGACGTTGTTTTACATTCTGAAATGCTTTTGTATTTAACTCCTTTCATAATGCGCTGCCTTTCTGTAACAGTAGAGCGTACTAACAGCGAAAACGTGTACATATATAATAAACATGATATATATCTTGGGATTTAACATTTGCATGCTTAACAGTGGTTTAGTCACATTCAGGGGAATAGTTTGCCAAGCTGTTATTCCTGGAAAGGACGGGTACTAGGACTTCTATCCTATGTAACAAAGTGCCAACTTTCTCAAATGAAGAGTCATGTCATAAACATGACCGTCAACCAGTGAGAAAGTTAAATGATTTCAAGTCAGTGACCTAGACCTATTCACACTTCACAATATTAACTGCTAATCAGGCAGCGTCATGAAATAAGAATATCAAATAAGCAGGACAGTACGTTAAATCTCTCTTGGGAAGAAACATCTTGTAAAGTTGTAATTTAGCTCAAAAGAATTATTGCTATTTATTTTAAAAACAAAATGATAATAATTGTAAAAATCTAAAGCATAAAATGAAAAAAAATGGATTTTACAGAATTGTATATTACAGGTTTGTTTGGATTGTCATATGACAGCTCTCATGCTTGTGATACGACAAAAGGGGAACCATTTCCTCCAGGTCATGTTGAAACATACTCTCTGTGTAAAGAGGGGAGAGCAGTGAGAACAGAGTCTTTCAGATTCCATAAAATAGGGGAGAAACCCACATATCCCACGTCTCCCATAACTGTTGGTTAGTATTAGCCTATTCGTTATGAAGTTTTGTTAGCTAACCCAAGCAGGAAGTGTGAGGAAGGCGAGGTATTGTGATCACACTGTGTCCGGCGTCCGTCGTTTCCGTTAACAATTTAGGTGTGCATGCAGTAGAGGCTGCTATTACTCAGAATTAATGTCTTGATAATATTCTAAGAGTTCGAATATGGATCATCTGGACTTAAAACTTAACACATTTCAGTTTATAGTCCAAATGGTGAATGTTTCAGAAAGAGCGATTCTCTTGGTCATAGTGTTCTTTTATACCAATTTACAGTTATTCTGACGTTACGTTAAAACTATATAAATTATAGAGAAACAACAGCTGTCCCTAATAGGTGACGAATGCCCTCAAAGTGGTGTCTTACATTCTGTGACCTTGACCTCCAAGGTGTGGACCCGGTACATGCACACGATATTTTATCTCCATGTGCTGAACATTTGTGCCAATTTGTTTTAAAATCTTTCAATGTGTACCAGAGTAACAGACAAAACAGGTGCATATATATACAGGATTCTAAAACATCTAGCTTCTAAGTATGACCTTAACCTTCAAGGTAAGGGCGTAGGACTTGCGCATGGCACGTCATCTCCATTGGCTCAACAATTGTGCCATGTAATTTAAAAATCCTTCCACCTATGAAAGAGTTACACAGTATACAGGACTCCATGACATCTAAACTCTAAAGTGTGACCTTGACCTTTGAGGTAGGGTTGTTGGTCTTGCACGCGACACGTCGTCTTTATGTACTGAACAGTTGTGCCATATTAAATGAAAATCCTTTCATGCATGACAATGTTACAGCCCGGACACGACAAAAATGGGACGGACGGACGGACGGCGCGATTTTAATATGCCCACCCCTCTGGGAGCATAAAAGGGAGTACAATTCTTTTAAATAATGACTAGATATACATTTTTTATATTTTGTTTCACTTACAGGTGAAGATGTAAAACAGAACATACGAGAGCTTTTTACGATGGCAGTTAGAAAGCGACTAATGGCAGATCGACGTATTGGGTGCCTTTTGTCCGGAGGTTTGGATTCGAGTCTTGTAACTGCACTTGTCGTTAAGCTGGCAAAGGAGATTGGCTTAAACTACAAGATTCAGACATTTTCAGTTGGTATGGAGGGATCCACAGATCTGCAGGCAGCCAGAAAGGTCAAACTGCAGGATTTTTGACTGCTTAAAGCTTTACTCAGTTTGATTTCTAAAATGGACTTTTGTCTGTTTTTTAGTTGAGACAGTGCCATTTATTGCTCAAACGGATGAACATTAAAAAGTTACTGACTGAGTAGCGAGCAGTACATATACTGAACAGACTGCATGGATGTGCAAGTAGATCATGGTCTTCGCTAGTCACAAAAGCAGAATCACTTGCTGTCAGCAAGCCAAAGGTTTATTGGCACATTGTCTGTTCCCATTACGTGTTTATAAATACACAGAGATTTTTCTCAATTTCACGTGACATGCATAATTATAATGTCATGTGTGCAAAACCCAACATGAAGCCTTTGCGACCGATATTGATCAAGATTAACCTGTACATCCTTGAAACCGGATCAATGGTAACACTTCTTTCTCTTCTCTTGACTGTGCAAAATGTTATGTTTGCAGAATGTGTCTATTATAGGAGCTGCTTACATTTTGATGCATTCTAAAAGGCTGAAGTAACTGGGGAACAGGATGCTTATTTACTTTATTTATTCTGTCTTTTTTATTTCTATATGTATTTATCTTGTTTAAGCCAAGCAAGCAATATGTACAGTAAATTCTGTCGTTAGAATCCAGTCAAGAGATGCGCCAAAAGTGACCACATACTAGTATAGCAGATGCCTGATTTATACATGTGTATTTAATATAAAAAAAACGGCCAGTTGGTATACATTAGTGTTGTTTAAGGAAGGTGCTTTATTTTGGGTGACGTCTGACACATGTTCAACTGTATCAGATTTCAGTTTTTCATAGACAAACAATAATTTAATGATTATCCTTTGGTTTAGGTGTCAGACTTCCTAGGTACAGAATACCATGAGGTTGTTTTTACCCCTGAGCAAGGCATTGAAGCGATAGAAAATGTGATATATCATTTAGAAAGTTATGATATAATGACAGTGAGAGGATCAGTAGGTAAGGTACATACTTTTTGAAGTCAGGGAGTATAACCATCTTTTATTGAAAGTGGACACTTTAGCTGTATGTCAAAAAGTGTACAGTGTTATTTGTCTTTTTTATACATGTACAAGTGCAGCTGTCAATTTGCATTTGTTCGGTATTCAAGTTTATTAATCAATCAAACATGTAATGTTTAGCCAACAAAGAGGTACAAAAAATGGGGCCAGTAAAAGCAGGTAAGTGATAAATACAGATGAATTGAATTTTGAAATGAAACCGATGCTAGGATTCCTAAAAATTGACTGCATAGGAATGGTGATTACATGATTCAGGTGATGACCTCTAAGACTGGTTCAGTAGCATTTGTTGGCGGTGGCAGTATCATCAGCAACGTTTTATGATTTATCACACTAAGCCAACAAAATTCAACACTACAAAGAAACAATCTCTACAGAGGGTAAACTTTATTTGGATGAAAATCAATTTTCTTGTAAACATTAAAAAAATAAAATTTCGTGCCCTAGCAGTTACTGTTTTGAACAATTCTTGTTTATTTCAGGTATGTATTTAGTATGTCAGTATATAAAAAACAAGACAGACACGACAGTGGTAATGTCAGGGGAGGGCTCCGACGAGATTACGCAAGGTTACATCTACTTCCACAAAGCACCATCTAATGAGGAAGCGAGTGAAGAGAGCATGCGATTATGCAAGGATCTGTACATGTACGATGTTCTTCGGGCTGATAGGATAACAGCCGCATGGGGGTATGACAAAACATTTAATAGAATGACGTTTACCCCTTTGATATATCTTATAGAAAGTGAGTGGCTAATATTTGGTGCTTGCAAGTATTAGGGCCTGATGAGCTATTGTTTCTTAAAATAGCCTCAGATTAAAAAGGCGCCATATTTGAACAGTTTTAATACAGTATATTATACACATCTTAGCATTTTTGCGTCATTTAATATACGTTGTAAGAGTCGAATAAAAGCGTTTTCAAATATGCCAGTCATTTAATTCGCAAACAGTTGAATAAAATGCATCGTTTCTTGGTCATACCACATTTAGTGTATTAATATTTGTGGGGCTTATTTTACACAAGCCTGGTCTAACGGGTGCTTCCAGACATGGTTGTCTTAAATGTTTAAATATCCCTAGGAAGTACGTGACTAACTACTATTGATTCGGTCAATGTAGGTCAACGCAAACTCTGCACGAATCAGTCTTCTATTTTAATGACCAGATTAAACTATGATTAGGTCAGTATCATGACCTGTTCTACACCTTTGCTAGACTTCAGCTTGAGATATTGTCATATAGATCACCTATGATTTATTAAGGTACTGTTCGAGTTAAATGATTGCCTATTCCACTATTGAAATATAGGGATGTCAGGTTTAAGCACGTAAGCTACTGTTTAATGGTTGTAAAATGAGTGTTAAATCAAAACCAAGCTAAACCCAAGCACACACAAAAGTTTGCTCTTTGATTTTTTAGCCTTGAGTTGAGAGTACCATTCCTAGATCATCGATTTAGTCACTATTACTTGACACTACCAGATCAAGATAAACGTCCTAAACACGGAATAGAGAAGCATCTTCTTCGCTCTGCATTCGCTGACCAAGGTCTCTTGCAAGATGAGATTTTATGGCGCCAAAAAGAAGATTTCAGCGATGGTGTGTCTTCTGTTACAATGTCGTGGTACGAAGTGTTACAGAGCTACATTGACGTTAAGGTGAATATCTCCGACCTTGCCCATTTCAAAATTCAGCTTAATACATTTGGACCACTAGAGAATTTGAAAAAGCCAAAATCATTTAAATGAGGTAGAATTTAAAACAAGTTAACTATGTGAAGAAAAAAGAAAACATCGCGAGCAAAACAAGACCGCTGCAAAAGCCTTTATCCCGCTGGCAGCTAGTGATTCTGTTCTTACGATATGTGCAGATAACGCCCAATGAGTGAATTAGCTTGCTTTTGTGTGGGTTTTTTTTTGCATTGTCGCACATTTGGCCAATAGACCAATTATGCTCATGTGATTTATGTATACACGTTAACAACAGGGATATGACTATTGTTTCAAAACATTTGCACTTTCTCTAACTTTATGATCTCTTTATACTTCTCAGATTAATGACCGAGAACTTGAAGAGGCAAGTCAAAAGTATACCCACAACACTCCAAAATCTAAGGAGGCACTATATTACAGAAGAATATTTGAGAAGTATTATAAAGGCTGTGATAGATGGATCCCGTATTTCTGGATGAACAAGTGGTCTGAATCGTCCGACCCCTCTGCTAGAACACTCAAACATTATAAGAAGTAATAGGATACAGCTCTTATTTGCCTGGATCGTACTCTGAAAATAACAGGATGGTCCGGTATACTAACTAATACTATATTCTGTTTTGACTCTGAATAGTATATAGTATTTCAGGAACAATAGAGCACTTTAATAATTCTATACTGTAACGATACACATTACGATGTAAAACTTGTATATTGTTAGAATTTTACTTTATTTGGGAAATTATATCAAAGCGACATTTTGTTTTCTTTAACAACAGTACAGATATGAGAGGTTTGGTAGGACTTAGGAATACATAACTTTTGTTTAAATAAAACAACAACATAAGGTTGTAAATGATAAGAACACAAGTAAATGAATTAGGCTTGGCTATGTATATTATTGACTTAGTTCATGTAGTAGGACAAACTGTATTGCAACATTCAAATCGATATCATGTCAAATGGCTTTAAATGAAAGAACAATGTAGTCATGATAAGTGAACTTATTGTCTAGTATTGTATATTTCGGTGGTGTTTTTACGCCTTAAATAGCTGATACAGTCCGTAAAATATATGAGTTTTATATTTATTCTATTATTTTGGAATCTCCAATATTCAGGTACATGTACTATGTATATGGGTACTAACTTTGTATTCGAATATTCTAATATTCTAATATATGATCATTGAAACTAGCATTATTATGTATATTACAAATAGTATGCAGAAGTTGTGTTTGCCTTTTAAAAAATATGTTGTGTTTCTCCTTACCGCGTGTTTAGACTGGTTTGATAGTTTGGTAAAGCGAAAAATGAATAATGATGCTTCTAATTACAAAAAGTATGTGATATTAAGGCAATTATGTGAAATTGTATATGAATATGCTTTATTCTAATTATAACAACAACGTAGTCTATTAAGGCTATTATGTGATATACTGAAGCTTAACTTTGTATAACTGAATGTGATACATTTAGTTTATAAGTTACGTAAGCTAAGTACACTGACATTTAAAGTGATATTGTAATAGAACCCCAGTAAAAATCTTTTAGGTTACTATATATTAAGATTTGGTACATGATACTTATAATTTATTTGTTGAACTATGCCTCTCTATGTCATGCCACCAACACAAAGGACCCCAGTGGAAACAAAATCGATTTACTCTTTTTGTGTTATATTTGGTGTTAGTGTGAATGCCATGGCTTATATTTCTTCATGTATGTGTTATTTTCTTGAAAATGCATTATATATGTTGTTTTAATAGCCGAAATATATCTTTGTATGTATCTATCTATCGTATGAGAAAAGTACTGGAAGCCTTAGACCATTTTGTTAGGTGTGCCTTTTTATGACAGTTAACGTGATCATTACTTATATTGTTCACTACATGTAAGATTTAGTTTATTTGGAACATGTACATCATATATTTTATTTTGCAGCCAGATTATTTACAACATGCTATATTTCTCTATCTTTGAAATACGTAGCGAAGAAGAGTCTTTCCTGTATGTTCTAACTCTAACTAAACTATTCAATTAATCAAAAATGTGTTGTTTTCTTGGTTTATGAGTGTCAGTGAGTGTCACTTTCTGTCTTACATATCGAGGATTGTTCCCATGAAGCTATAGTGTCTGCCCCTTTGCTTAAATGTACATTTATACAGTAGTTTCGCAAACAGTCCTCTCATAAAAACTAAAAGTACATAAAATCTGATAAAAACAAAACGATTTTTGTGACAAATTTACTCATATTTAGCACAGGTGGGGTGGTAATAAAGACGCGGGCCAAACAGGTTAACTTCGTGTTTAAAGATTTCTCAAAGCAAGACAATGTTTTTGATGATTTAAAAAAACATATCATTGTAGAATTCTTTAATTCTAAGCCAATGACTAACACATTTTACGATCATTGATACTTAAATGCCTTGTACATAATACAACCCTAAATAATTTTATATTCCTTCTTTAACCTTTGACCAAATGCATGTTCATGCAACTTGTCAATTTTCACCAAATTGAATGAAATGGCATTTCAAGAGCAAGAGCCTGTTCTGTGAGTCTCAAAGTCAATTTGAAGGTGAGTTTTCCTTGTCCGGGCTTTTATTTTCGAAGACAAGTATGTTTTCGGACGAAGGTCAATTTAAAAAATCTCGTCAAGTATTCTTGTGCATTCATCTTTAGTAGTTTTGATCAGATGTTGGTTGCTTTCGTTTTTATTCTTCTTGACGACTATTCGATAAGACAAATATCAAAGGTTCATGGCCATAATCATCAGATAAGATTTTATTCATATCTGCATATATGAGCAATTTTAAGATATTTTGAAAAAATAAGAACAAGACATTTGGAAACAGACGGCACAAGAAAGTTCGTTAATCAATGGCAAGTTATTCTGTATTACTAGTGTAGGGCTATGACAGTATGATACTTCCATGTACTTCATTCCACTTTCTACAATTATAACAAACGATACTGAAAATCTTGTTTTCATTTTATTCTTTAACCCTATGGACAGAAAAATGAGGAAAATACCATAAAACAATAGTAAAATACCCCTAACAAAAATAAACGAAAATAGTTGTTAACAATATTCATTTTTCTATCAACGAAAATGGTGAGACTATGTTCTTAAATTTTAATATTATGCTTGAAACCATTGTGTCATGAAATGGACCAATCGTCTACAAAAGCAGATCTATAAATAACTTCAAATAGATTCACGTACTAGTAGTATGCCTATCATCTCAAAATTATATATCAATAAAATGGTACTTAAACGATCAAGATGTTCAGATACTGCCGTACACCTCTGAACATACTGTCGATGCTTCTGAACACAGACTATTGCCGCTGAATCCAAAACCATTATTTGTATAATTGATACACATTTAACTTTATTTCTCAATCTGAAATATTGCAAAAAAAAGTCTTAAGCATTTCGACATAACCGAATTCAAACATTTTTATTTTAGTTGGTGAACTACAGACCATCTAAGCCATAGGATATCACAGATGATCAACATTTAACTGACAAGTGTGTGGGTATGCATGGTGTAATAGCAGGAGAGCAATAAGACATAAGAAAAAGTGACTAAACAGAGACACAAAAAGTAAAGTAAGACAAGAAATAAACATATTGGTCCTAAAGTAAAACATAAATAATTCTATGATGAAAACCCGGGAATTAACTAGAAGATACCACTAATCATGAAATAAAAAGATATACTACCACCGGATTCCAGCTGTGACGTTAACAAATAGCATAATCACAGTGTTATATATTGAGTATGAAATTTTATTCCGGACACAAACCTGTAGTGAATACTTGTGAAACATCACATTCAAAAGACAGGATCGAAAAGAAAATGGTAAACAAGTCTCAAACTGACTAATAATAATAGTATGTAAGAAAACATAATGATATCAAAATCATCAGGTTTGATTATTATCAGTAAGTGAAAAAGGAGTCCAAATAAGTTCATAGAAACTAGCTACATTTAAATAACTGAATTCTGTAACAAGATGAAATTGTACATCCAGAGTAAAATATATTTGTTTACTTGCTTGACAATAGGCCAATGTACTTCACTATTATAAACGTATTTAATAGGGCTCAAACAGAGATTCTTTAGTCAGTCATGGAAAAAGCACAGTAAATAAATATATTGCAACCAAATAAAGAGTAAAATTAACAAGGAAAATGGTCATAAACGAAACAGTGAGATTTCAAAAGAGTAGGCCATACAACTAAGTTGTTTTCTGGTTACAAGTGGACTTCTTGCGCGCAAGGACATACTTCAATGTCTCAAAGAAGTAATGCCAACCGGCACATCCCTTAAAGGTATAGAAGTAACATCGTCCGACCACTGATTTGCAGAGGACATCAAATGGAACATGCTTTCTGACACAAGTCTCCTTAAAAGAAATTAAAAGAATGCAGAACAAGGTCGATTTAATTGAAGTTACTGCTAATTGTTTTGACATTAACAGAATTCTACTTCGTGCTAGTCTTCGCTAAGTCTTCCCAGTTTCGCTTCTTAAAAGAAATTCGCGAAACATTCATTTCAACGTTGAATTATAATTACTGAATTCCCCTTTTGCAGATTTTTGCTTTGCAAGTAAGTCTATCTGTTGTCAAATTGCGAAATGTGCATCACATTAAAATCACCCAATATTATACAACAACTGAGAGGCATTAAAGCTGGGACTATACTAAATATTCGATGAAAAGATAGAGTGATTGTCATTTCAACCCAAAATCAATGACTAATGATAATAAATAAAAGAAACCTGATCTGTTGTACATAATAATGCATATCATTGTATGTATGGGACTTGACTGTCATAATACAGTTGTTGTTTTTGTTGCAGTTATCTTCTTACATTTTAGCAAAAACAGCTGTTGCAAATATTTGTAATCCTACCACGGCTAGATAATATCAAAAATTGATTTTTATAGAAAAAAAGTATTTTCCATTACATGTCTAAATCAGAGGATTACCCAAAACTGAGTTATAGGGTTACACAATTGTACACTACTTTATCTAAGCAGCACTTTCTTGATAAATAAAAACAACTCTTAAGTAAATATAGGAACTCTAAAATAACTTAAGTAAACACTTAACAGAATTTTCATATATTAAACAAAATTGTCAAATGCATGTTGTAACGAAAAACGCTGTTTAATAGGTGCATCCCTAACAGTTCCAAGAATTCCAATACATATATAACATTGTCCAAAACAAATTGTATACATGTATATGTGTTACAAACAATTATAGGTCATAGCTACAAATTTAAATATACATGTATATGTGTATTATGCCAACACATGTAGGATATATTAATCATATAATTACAGATCTACATGTATTACCCTCCAGGATTACACGAGTAAATAAAGCATATAGTAATAAATTACAATAGTTTAATCAGATCCGAACACAATCTACTAGTACCCCATTATATTTTGGTTCCCCTAAAGAAAAACAGGGAACCAGATCGAGATTATGACTATCAGATGAAATAAAATAGAATGAATGAAATAAGTGGAGATCACTAATTATACAGCACCAGAGGTGGATGTCTCAATGAACGGTTTCATTTCGGATCTAGAGGTTTGAAGTGATACAGCAACCATTCTGTCACTCTGTGCGAAGAAGGACTACATACTTTGACCTGTCTTATGGTTAACTGAAGTTAAATGTAAAACATATACCGACCAAGTGACCCAGAACTTTCAAACAAAACGCTCTTTATAAAAATGACGAATTTACTGTGACGTAAAATAAACTTCAATTTATGCCTATCTCCATATTTTCGGCATAAGCCACCTTTTATAATGCGTGCACACATCGTCAAAACGTTGCGGTTCTCTGCATTTGTGTGTCACATGAAAATGGTGTCTTGTGCTCAAGTCATTTCCGTTGACTGAAAACATGGAGAGACGCATACGTTGTAGTTTAGTTAACACTACCGTAAAATTCTCATAAGAGAGCGCTTTGATCGAAAGGTGTGCCTCTGTTGATCGTATGTCAACGCTCATGTAACTCTCAGAGAAATCACAGTGGGTTGTCGTTCCTACCACAAAGTGTCTAGGTCACAAAGAAAGGAATTTTTCGCCTAACTTACGGTGACACATCAATCTCTAAAATTCCTTTAACGATATCGTTTACCGAGAAATCCACCCCACTAAAAGTAAAAGCATGTATAGATGAAAGTATATCATGGTATGTAAGAGAATTTTCCAGTAAAGAGACAGTCTTCAAAACTCCAGAGAAAGAAAAAAATATTCCCACGACGAATTACACACACGGTCGTCAAATAATTGCTGATTCAGCTATTCCTTTGGCAAATACTTGTCTTCTGCTTCAACTAACTCATTATCATTCTGTAACCGGAACACCTCTTTCACTGGTACAATCTATAAATAGAACAAGTAACAAAAAGTTGTCGGACTTTTACTGTCAGTGGCGACATAAATCATTCTACAGTTTTGTACATGTTATTGTTTTCCATCACTCTTGACTTCACAGACAATATCGAGATAAAGATCAAGTATGAAGTAGCTCGGCCTATTTCTTTTTAAAGAATATTAAGTAAATCAATAGAAATACTGCAAACTACATACTATCTCTTTCAAAATTGCTTTATTTTTTAGTTTGTTCGCATTGTTGTGGTCAAATCAGTGCAAGCAGCTGAAATATGGGTTGCTAGGCTAAATGATATTAACGGAACAAAACTACTGAGGGCCATTTTACTAGATGAATAACAACTGTTGGAACTTCATCAATGAAAGTGAAAGAGATGTAACTTACGTTTGGCTCAACACCAACTAGGGACGCATCCTTATAAATGCGGGCAGTTGTTTCTTGCATAGCTTTGATTGAAGACCTAAGATTATGATTGGCCCAAATTACCATAGAAACGCCCATATCACGGAAATGTTGAGTGGGCGTGGTATAATACTTCGTAGGCACTATAACTACTGGTCCCTGAAAGTAACATAAATAATACTCTCGGGTCGTACCGATTATACCTCGAACGAGGATGGTGGACCCAATAAGCGCAAATACAAACAAACAAACTAACATAAATAATAATGAGACAGTATATTAAAACAGTCTTCCCGAAATGTGCCTGTCAGGCAAAATTTTGGCCGGTCAGGCAAATGTTTGCTGCTGCCTGACCGAATTCCAGGTCATTTATGACATTTTACACAATAGTTTCTGCTGTTCGGTCCGGCAAAAATTTCATTTGTCAGGATAAGGTTTGTGTTTTCCCGACCGACTGTCGGTCACTTTTAACAGTTTTTCGGGAAAACTGTTAAGACTACCCTTTACAATGTATTACGAAAAATTTGAGAGGTTGCGGTTTTGGGGTGACGTGAACTCCCAGCAAGGGGTCGTATCCAAACACTTCAGCAAAGTAACCACCTAAATGCAGTAGCCTTGTTAATTTTGTATCAGAGAGGCATTTAAGATCTATTCTATGTCTCTGTTAGTCCAGACATAACGTTTCAAAAGTTTCGATCAGTTATTCTCTCACTCAGTATATCAGAGTGCTGCAGTGTATTTTGGAACAACTTATGAATATGAACACTTTACTTTAATGTAGAAGAGCTGTATAATATATGGACTACTAGTATCCAAAATAGTCGTTAAAACAGATGTCTTGTAACAACTTCAAAAGCTAATGGTTTGAATAAGAATTTATTTAATTTATTTTCTCGGATTCGTTTCGATCGTTCGCACATTCTAAATTATATAATACCTGATTATTCCAGGCCTTCATGAAAGCTTCTATATCGGATGGATCGCTTTTCTTACTGTGCATCAAAATGGCATCAGCACCTGTGCAGAAAAAACAACATTTGTAAAACACACGTGAAATACATGCTTCCTAGACATAAAAGTCAGACCCCGTGATTATAAAACTTGTTTCATGCTCGGCTCAGCTTGAGCATAAACTGTTTTTTCACTTGTATGTTTGTACATATGAAAAACAAAAGAGAAGCAAAGTTGGAAGTCTCTTAAAATTCTTATAGAATGCATGTGAGACATATTTTATCAAAAAGTTATTTAATGTTTTAATATTTTATTAATTCGAATTTTAAGCACGAAACTGAGTCGAATATGACTAATAGTTTAATAATCACAGAGCCTGCTGCTCTCACGAGAACAAAACTTTTCATTCTCTACTTATTTAAGCACCTGGAACTGAACATTTAAAAAAAGAGGCGTTATTTCACTAACAATACAAACGTATGCATATCGCGGAATAACTACTTAATAACACAGTAAATGGCATTTGTTCCTTATAAGTGAATATTTAAAGTGATAAACAAAAGTAACTACAAATTCATGCAAAAAAAATGTAAGTTTACACCAATAAAGTTCACACACTTACCAGCATTTCTGTAGGCTTCTGCCCTTTTTAACGCCTCATCAAGGCCCCAGCCTGCAATAAAGGCCTCCACACGTGCAACGATACAGAAATCTGGGTCACGCTGGGTGTCTTTGCAGGCCTATCAAACAATATTTAATCAATTATTATTAAAATTTATATAATTATTCAGATATTAGCGCCGCAACAGCTCCACTAGTCCGAGGTTTTGAGAAGCAGAACGCAAATTATATATGCTCAAAACGCTGACTCAGAACCAATGTGATTAAATGTTTAATTCATAAATCAGTTGCCAAAAGGACGAACATTGAGTGCATAGTCTGAGCTACAGTGTAAAACAAACAGAATTGTTCTATTAATAAGTGTCGTCTGCTGCAAAACTGCAATTTTGAGATTGATAAAGCTTCTTCATTAGTAATCATGTGGCAACGTGAAAGCACCTGACGAGTTAAGTGGATCTGATTGCAATTCTTATCAGCTTGTGAAAATAAAGAATTGAAATGCAGCGCATTGCGACTAATTAATTTGGTGCAAATTTTGTAGCTTGACAAATGAAAAAAAAATCTAATTTTCCGTAATGGTAAAGATAAGATATTTAATCTAAATTCAGGACTATCAAACAAAGAGCTGCATAATAAATGAATTTACACTGTCACATTACTTTAATTTTAAGAGAAAATTCTTCTATATCTGCTAGGGGTTGAGCCCTTCCATCATGTAGAGAGTTCGTCTTTGGAAACAGCTTGTCCTCTAAGCATGCGCCAGCTATGCCGCGGTCCTCTAACTTTCGCACGAGGCGTCGTGCATTGTTGAAGTTCCCGTATCCGGTATCCGCGTCTAGAAGGATTGGTACCGTCGTTGCGTCGCTCATAAACTCCAACACTTCTACAACCTAAATAATTAAAGAAAATTATCCCAAATATCCCTAGTTCCAACAAAGCTAACTGAAACAGGTCTTTTACCGAGAGGGGAAGGGGCCCACACCCTTGAAAATTTGCTCGGTACAAAGGGGAATGAAAATACTGAATGTAAAGTCAACTTTAGGGGAAAACTGCATGATTTGAAACTTTTCAGAGCGGGAGACGCCTGTAAACGGTCCCAACTATAGAATGAAAAAAAGCCCTGTGAAATTTTCTGAAACATTTGTCCCGATTTCCTTAAATCGATATCTCAGTTTTCTTTTCAGTTTGGACCGTACCATTGATGACAAGGGTGCTCTTTCAATATTTACTAAACTATAAATGATATATAGTACAGATCTGATAATGATCCATGCTCTGGTCGCAAAGTTAGACAACATTGCCACCAGCACGTTATCCGTTTTATATCCATCATGGTGTCCCTGATACCTATTCATAGTAAGGAATACTTTTGCTTGCAAAGTTATAAACCAAAATATTTGAAAGTTTAACTCTCAGGAGACAAACTGCTGTAGAAGCAAACGTCAATGAATATATCTAATAGAGACTTCAAAGTAACACTTAGCGTCAAATTGTATAGCTCTAACCTAGCTACAAAAGATGTTTAGTGACTGCTACCATAACGTCCCTATTATTTTGTGGTTTTCGACGTCATTCTAAATCACTTGTTTAATATTACACATGGTTAGGTGACATTCTGAGACATAATGTAAAAGCCACGGGTGTATGAAGCAATTTTGATGCGCAGAACAACTGAATGCGTCCGATAATGTATGAATGAATGAATGAATGGAATCTAAAATAAACGAACGAACGAATGGACGGACGGACGGACGGACGAACGACTGAGTCTTTACTGAAGAGAAGTTATTGGACACTGGACTTGCTCCCTAAAGTATATCAGAGATATTGGTCGTCTAAGTTGCACCCTTTATAAACTTGACGTAAACAATAACAAGGGAACATACAACGAATGGATGAATGCCAAACAAGGCAAGTTGCGGAAAAGGGGGACATACCTGGGTCCATGAAGCCTCGTTACTGTCTCTCACACCCAGCTGAGCAGAAACGGAAAGACCACTGCCCCAGACCCCTTTAAAACCTGAAATAGAAAGTTTGCATACTATACTTCTACATGTTTATGTTAATTTTTTTTATTATTTTCACATTTTGCACTCTCAAACAAGGCCACGTTAGAGAACAGCTGTCATACTCTCTCATGGTTAACATTTCTTTATTAATATTTTTTTCTTTGGGTTTAAAGTCCAAGGATCACATTGAATTTACTGATATAATAAAATTAATTTACTGACAGGATAGGGATAGAACCATGTTCTATTCACATTATTCGTTATTCACAACACAACCACAGTTCTATCCACATTATTACATTATTCATAACAATGTTGACATGCCTTTCTGTCGTATTCAAGTCGTTTCTTCACGAAAAATAGTTGACAGAAAGCCTTTCTAGTATTTTGCAGTGCCATTGACGAAAGTACCGCTATATTTCAAAACGTTTTCTTATCGATTTTAAAAGATTTAAAATGTAAGGAATGTTTTTTGGCACAAATTAAGGTCATTTCCGCCAGTAAGACATCTTTCTTTGTAAAATAAGAGCAAGTTGTAAGATTCTACCGTTTAGCGACAGTTTCAACAATATTTCGGTCAAGTACAGGCGGATAGTTAACCCATAAATCACTCTTGGGAAGGGCTACAAGTGACGTAGCCGGGACCTAAACACTGGGTCTTAGTTACCAACATCTTGTGACTGTTTGTCATTAAGAATATACAGTCACATAACTATTTCTAAGCAAGATACAGTGTTTGGGCCCCAGCTAAGTTTCTTTCACCGGCGGGTAGGTCAAGTACACTAGGCACCCATCCTAACCATCAACTTTCTTTATAAACAGTCTATAGTTGTTAATGTGGTTCGGACCCATGACTCTCAATCAGTGAGAAGTTTGGTGACTACAAGTCAGTAACATTAACCACTAGACCACGAAACCGTGTCCCCTTTATATTCACATGAACAACTGAGTTCATCGTTTGTCGGTGTCTGAATAAAACATCTGCCACAGCTTACAAACTTAAGAGATAAAAATGACACCTCTGTAAATGTGGGTGACAAATGTTCAAAAGTTTCTTGTGATAACACCTATGGTAGCCACACTTCCAATTCAGGAGAAAAATGAAGTTTTGCCCTAAATTTTGGCTGATTCAAGTAGTGTTAACTTAATTAGTTTTTTAAGAAGAAAGTTTATATTCTGCAAGAGGGAGAACAAATTTTATAGTTTTAACTTCCCCCATTGCAAAGTTCTAATTGTCCCCCCCCTTTTTTTTCTAACAGTTTCACTTCAAATCAGATGTAAACTTCCTTTCACAAAAAGCCTAGCTTTTTAAGAAGAAAGTTTATATTCTGCATATAGAGGGCGTTTTCTTTCGCCGGCAAAATAATCAAGTCAAGATATACAGTTTGTCTATTTCCACTTAGAAGGCAAACTCTATTTTACAGGCTGATGGTGTGACAGGAATGAAATTTCAGATCTATGAGAGGGGTCACACCGCAACGCCAAATTATTAAGGCTAGGTCCCACATACCTGCTTCCTCCACAATTCGTGCACTGAGGCCATTGTGTGCCTCCATGATGAATTCTAGATCGGGCGACGTCAGCATTTTCTTTAGCTTCGTTGTTTTCTGTAAAGAAAAATTATAAATCGGTGTAAATACAAAGGTAGAATATCGATAGCCGATTGCATCGTGCATTTTTACTTCTAAGTCGATAAAAATTACAGATCTAAATAATAGTAATGTAATTAACAAAAAAAAAATTCTTTAAAGCATACCCTCTCTGCACTCTGACTTGACATTTTTCTGGACGATAAAACATTTGAAACTTGCAGCCCCGTAGCTGAAATACAAATAACCATGCAATAAAATCAGTTCTTTTACAACCATGACGTCTTTTTTAAGTTTAATTTTCATTAATCATTACATGGAGTCCTTAATAGCAATATTGGCCTTTACTTAGTCAAACTTTCATCGTGGGAAGTGTTCTAAAAAGTTCTTTAATATAGAGTCTATGTACGCAGATCTATCTCCGCTCAACAATATAGGCCCCTACTTTGTACACGACTACTGTAGCGGTCTTTTATTTCAAAAGTAATATAGCTTTGCTTATAAAACACGTCCACTGAAAATTCCCTATCAAAACTGAGATCAGTCCTATCCAAAAAGATTTGTCTTCTAAAACAGTCCACTTTTTCCTCTTTTTTTTGTTATTTAAAGCATTAATTGGAGATCCAACATTAAAATGTCTCAGTTAAAGTGTAGACCTAAATAACACTTCTTTACAGTTCTAACTTACCAATGATGACATTTAAAACGATGAGATACAATGTTTTTCTTTGATAGCAACGACAAGCGGTGTCTCCGCTACTGGAAGAAATACGGTAATATACATGTATGTAACATGCAAATACTTGTCGTACGATCTTTAATACCTTAACTTCGTTTATCATGAAAGACAAACTTAAAGTAAACATTTTAACATTTGTATTTGCTATGAAAAATGATTTACCTGGAAGTTTGAAGTTAAAATCAAAGAGAAGGCTTGATAAAATACGCCGGCTAACACGCGATCCTGTTACTGCTGCCATTTTGTACATAGGGAAATAATCTATAAATAGAACGCAACACATTGTAAACCGAAAATGCACTGTATCGAATCATGAACCGACAAAATCAATCGGCCGCGTTTAAAGCACCATCGCGTATACACTTTTAGTATACATGTGTAACAGATTTTAAAATTTAGCAGTCTGTTTTTGTAATAATCAAGTAAATTGTACATGTTTACTATGCATTTCATATATGAAGCAATGTTGATGATATTGGAATGACTGATATGTCGGACTCGTTATTATAGAGAGGATAAGGCAGGGCTAACCTGCCACTCACCAAAGGGCAAACATCTGTAAAGTGAAATAATTTTAAAATGACGAAAGAAATTTTAGCCATATCAAAAGTAAAGTTTAACAAATGATGAAGCTATTTGCTACTGAATTCCGTTAGGGCCAGCTGTCGCCCTTATTTAAAGGTCCAATACTAAGGAAAGCGAAAATTCAAATATATTTTAAAAAGCACATAAATAAGTTATTTTTAATAAAAATGAAAGTTGGTATGAAGAAATTCTAAATAAAACGCAGTACATGTACTTTTATTTTTCTATGCATTATGAAGAAAGTTAAAAAGACCTGGGTGGTCATTTTGTCGAATTACTGAGATTTCAACATAATACACAAACTTTTCTTCGTGTTCCAAACACTTTTTGTAAATTTTACCCTGGCAATCTTCATTATTTAGTGTCTTGCATAAGGTAATTTACTTGCCATTGAAATAACTGTCACTTAATTTTCGCTTAGTAGTGGACCTTTAATTATTGCATATTAGAAAACGGTACTACACCCTGGGCCCGATTTTTCGTTGAGCTATTTTTCCGCGTCTTGTTCCGTGTTAACTCTTTGGTCAGACAATTGCAAAATCTGAAAGATTTCTAGTTCAGAATTTTGTCATGAAGTTTAAGTAACAATAAAGACTGTTTTTATGTGACAGATATTTTTCAAATTAAATAATTTATAGTTTGAATTAGCAATATGAGACTGCCATTGTTTTTATTTCTTTCGTGGAGGCATACAATGTAATTATCGGCACGTTCCTCACACGTTGAAGAGAGGATAATTTCGACCAGTAAAAGGATTCTAAATAGACTACTTCAGTACCTTTTTCAATGTCAAGGTTTAAGGACAAGGTTAAAGGTTATGGTGAACCTGAACAGAAAAAGAACAGTTCCAATAAATAACTCTGTCTTGATTTCTAGAAATTGTGAACGTCTTGATTTCTTTTGATTCAAGGTGAAAGGTCAAAGTCGTCTTAAACGGTGAAACTGTCATTGAAAAATATAAGTTCAACCTTTGGCTAAGGGTCCTGATGTGGTTTAAGCCAGTAATGGACAAAATGTCATCAAAAGAGCGTGTTTCATGCATAAATACATCGTAATCAAGAACATTTATTTCTTAGCCGATTCTAACCATATTCGGGCGGAATGTTTATTTCAATAAACGGCCGATCCAAGAAATATTCAGGCATAATTTTTTATGCCATTAAACTTAAATACTAAACAGGTAGTTTTTTTTTTCATTATTTTATTTTCAATGACGACAACGGGGGTACAAGTATATTTATTACAACATGAAACAAAGATTTCAACCAAATTCCCATGTATAGCTCAACAACAAGAATTGAAGCGTGCATGAGACGTTCTCCTCGGTCTTTATCGTTGTATTTAAGTGCAGGCACGTTCTGATAGACGTTTTTCATCTATAATGTCCCACTATATTGGAATACTGTTACAGGCGCAGAACACAGCTGTAAAGAATAATAATGTGGGAGATTTCCCAGGAAATTAGATGACATAGTAACAATATATTGCGTCGACTGTGTCACAGAGCACCCCAAGAGAGACACAATAGAGAGGATGGCAGATCTTTAAGTCTGCACGTAAATAGTGTTCTGGTGCATTTCAAGGAAGTACGTGACAGACCAAGGATAAATCCGAATGCTGTGATTTAATGTGAAATAATGCATACAGGGGTAAGCAATTTTCGATATTTTTTATTACATGCATGTTCACAGACACGAGTCTATTTATTATTGCACATAAACAATAAATCATAACATCGTTGTTTTTACATTTGAATTTATCACAAGGAGCTTCATCATCGCTCAGTCATACAATACTGCAGTTATAGATTGCATTCCACGTTTGTTCAGCATCATTTATTACCTTCTTTTACATTTCCAGATAAAACTGTTAAATCGATTTGAAAATTCTCATTACGACGAGACTTCGTTTTGTTATTGTCATTTCTATTTAGCATTTTCATGATTTCCCCCTATGTATGTCTTTCTCGGCATTGTGACTGCTTTGTTTGTCTATCTGTCTGTCTGTCATATACATTTCCAGCCTGGTGAAATCGTTGTAACCTAATACGCATACCTTCATCGTAAACTTAACATATCTTGGCGTATCTTGATCGTAACTCTATATATGGTCATGGTAACTTCGCAAATCGTCATGGTAACTTCGCATATGGTCATCGTAATTTCGAATATGGTCATCGTAATTTCGAATATGGTCATCGTACGTAATTTCAAATATGATCATCGTAACATTGCGTTATCTATCGCTAGATAAAACATTAGAGTACGATACGGAACATCGTATTAAATGGATACTTTTAAACAAATATAATATTGTTAATACCCATTTCATTTCCTGATTTCTTTATTTTTCATGTCAAGGGATTGAAAGAGTCAAAGCGACATGACTTTCTAGAAAAAAACATTCATCAATAAAATTCATATTCACGGATGCAGGGGCCAACGAACAACCATGCATATTTTAGAGCTCTTTGGGGTCCAGTGATAATCAATTCTTAAAAAGCCATTTAGCTGTCAGATCGAAACAGTATCAATACACTATCACGTGTAACAAGTTGTTCAAATATTTATTGTAGAACGTTGCTAGTTAGTCAATACTCGAGACATTTTAGCTAGTTGTGTGGGATATCATACACTCCTGAAGTAATAAAATTAGCTAACTTAATGGACCGTTTTAATGTTTTCAAATGGAACTAATATAGACTCTTTGGCAAAGCTTATACAAACAGTCTAGCCTTTATGAAGACCACCTCCGAAGAAAGACTATAATAACTGTAAATAACAAACGGAAGAAACTCTCAAATAAACTGTCTGATCATGTAAGTATGGAAGAGTACGGTTGCCAAATGCTGGGGAAAAACACCCCACACATAGCCAAATAGGAATATATATAGGGGTTACAACAGTCCGAAATTGTTACAGTAAACTCCGTCTGTTACGAACTCCTTTGGATCATTTAAATTTGTTCCTTGAATTATATCCGGAGTTTGTAAACTTATATCCATATATCACTGTTATATTGAATAAAAAAAGATAAACATTCGGACACAGAATAGGTGTTCCTTATATCCGGAATGTCGCTATATCCGGAGTCGTTATATACGGCATTTACTGTATTGTCATAAAATGCATGCATATGGAGCGTAATTCGTATTGACAAATGTTTGTGCTCGTATATAGCTCCTCAGTAGCTTTAGCCTTTGTGATTTTCAGCCAGCAGCAAAACTTTAAAGTAGAGCAGTTGATACTTCATTTATCTACTCAAAG
The DNA here is from genome assembly GCA_022818135.1 of Saxidomus purpurata. NCBI lineage: Eukaryota > Metazoa > Mollusca > Bivalvia > Venerida > Veneridae > Saxidomus > Saxidomus purpurata. The sequence continues at coordinate 49,018,292 of JAFMSR010000007.1, forward strand.
CAATGAGAGGAAGTGCACATCACTAAGAACAATAAATCTAACGTCATTATTGCTTTTGCGGTTGACTGCCGATAAACGTCGGAACCCTAGGTTAATCTGAATAATTTCACCAGTCATCCTTGGTAACACGCATGCACATCATTGAATACCCTGGGCAATCTCGTACTGAGGTCAAATCTAGCCCTCCGATTGGTTGCTTGATGAATTTCTCAAGATTAAGTATCCAATGAAATCGCGGCTTTCATGCTGCGCCGGTTAAATTCACGTTTATCTGACGGAAAATTTGGACCCACTGTTCAACATTGTCTCAGATAGAAGTTTCTGTATGAGCCTAATCAGGACAAACAGATCCCTATTTTTTCTCAACGTTTGCATGGTCAACATATTTTTGTAAACTCTTCTTGCGGAGGTTAATGTAGGTTATTTTGTAAGGGTCTATTTCATTGGATAAAAAAAATTCATGAATATTCATGTATCACGAAATTCCTCAACGGGTAATGAATGGAGAGAAGTGGAAGAAATCTACCGCGGGTTCCGACGTAATGAACAGTCTGGGCTACAGAGGATGCTGCCGATAAGGCTAAACTTAATTTCGCCAATTAAAAAAGATCTTTCGCCACTATGCAGAATTTTGCGCGTTCGGCGAGCGGCAGGTGAAGCCCTGGCCTCCACCAATTTCGACGACAATCGACACAATCAGTCCTTCCAAGCATTTTATTCTCCTTTCAGTTACTACAAGTTACACTGAACCCGCGAACTTCTAATTTCGCGGCAGTTTACTTTTGAACGTTTCCGCATGGATTAACATTCGCGGCGTCATAATTGAATTAGGAAATAGATTTCACTTTTGAGTGGTATACCGGTTATTTATATGCAAAATTATTTGAAAGTGAATTAGTTTATTAACACCTAAAACAAGTTTGCACTCATAATAAAGAAAACAATGTAAAATGAATAAGTAGAAAGACAGATAAATTGAAGTTAAGTTTGCAATCAGCGCTTAAATAAACAATTGTCGGTTATCACAATTAAAAGTAGCTCTTAGTAAGAAAGATGTCTTACTGGCGGAAATGGCCTTTTTTTTACCAAAACATTCCAAACTTTGCTTTTTAAATCGATGAGTATGTGTTAGAAAAATAACGCAATATTTTTATTCAGTGATATTGCGAAAAAAAAGAAAGGCCTTCTGTACTTGAAAGTAAAGCAACGACTTGAATACGAAAGAAAGGCATATGCAGTAACAGCATTGTTTTAGAGCAAATAGAAAAATGGTTCTATCATGATTTTATCAGTAAATTCAAAGTGGTCTTTGGGACTTTAATAAAGTGGAATAACTGCACCCATATGTTCCTCTTGACTTCAATGTTGTCTGTTTTCCATCAATAAATATGCGGTTATGTGCGTGTATAGTCTTGTCCCTCTTGATGGCGGGGTCACCATATGTTACAAATAATACCTTACTTAAGCATTTTATACAACCGGTTCATGGGAAGGGCACGAGTTTTTCCGTTTAACATTCTATGTATGAAAATTTCTCTAAAAATAACTGAATTTCGTGCGGCTGTTGAAGTCCAACAATAAATAAAAGAAATAAACCATTTTAATAATAGATATGCTTTAATTTATGGTAGTCTTAGGCTCAAGTGAGAATATAAATATAGTCACTACAGTTAAAATGTTAGCAAACTTCTTCTTGAAGCAAAAACATAATTCTTTGAGTAACAACTGTAACAGTTTGCGTTAAATGTTACAAAACCAGTTTCCGCCTACAGTTACATATACTAATCACGTGACAATGTGTACCATTGGGATCCTTGGGCTAAATGGTCCTACATGCAGAACAACAGACCATATAAATACAACAGAATAATTTAGTATAACCTTTCCTGCTTTCTTGCGACAATGTTAGATGGAAAACTCAAATTACATCAACAAATCAAGTATAGTCCAGAGTAGATATGCAAGATAAATGTAACTGTGGTATATAGACGTCCCTCATGGGAACCACAGTATTTACCCCATTTATAGTCACTTTTTCTGTTTTCACTGTACTAATATTCTGCAACTTTGACAAATGTTGTCTCGAGAGAAATTATTCTAAAATCTTTCAAAAGATACGATTATTGACAATTAACGGGCCATGATTTCCCAAAAGTATCTCAACCCGGAACATCCCGGTAACATAGGTTGGCTAAGTTGCTACCAGTCATTACTGTAACTTATCACCGAATACGCAGAGCCAAGCGGGACACTCTTATTGGACAACGCAGGCAGTCTTAATCATATCCTAGATATCCATACACAAAGAACGTACATGTACAAGCCCGCTTGATGGCGGTGGGGATGGGTGATGCATATTGATTATTTCGTTGAATAGTCTATGTTTTGTGCTTTCTTGTATAAAAAGCAGTCAAACAAAGCATTAGAGTGTGCTCATAAATACATTGGCTGCGGTTTCAGACAGTCAAAAGTTCAGTGAAGGAAAGACACGAACTTTTTATATCTGTTAATTATATTCTGGTTTGCCGGGTTTAGTGTACATGCTTGATCATTTGATTAAATTCTGCGTTTTCTGAAATGAAATGCTAGAAGAAAAGAAATGTTAAAAAATCTTGTTATATTTAGCGAAAGTAGTTACATCTTTTGGGTTAGCCCAAACTTTTGTTCTATGTGTCGCAGGGGTTTTAGCTCGCGAAAACTGATTTCGTAACATTTTGTGGACAAATGTTATATAAAACCGAAAGTGTAACATTTAGCGAAAACTTTTGTTACATTTAATGCACGTGTTTGTGTCGATGTTACATTTAGCGCTGTATTACATTTAGTGTTGTCACACACTGTAAACAATTTGCTTATTGTGGCCTACGGACGGACTTGACGGACATCTCGAAGTTCGATCCTAGTAGCTCACCATAAGGACATCGTGATAAAGTGAGCTAGAAACAGTATTATTCATGAATGATTGCGTGTGTATAAATCACTCTTCAAACACCTTTGGAATAACATTAATAAATTCAAGGTCGATAAACTAGCCGAAGAGGACAATAGACGCAGGGCAATAGTCGCAGGGCAATAATTTTCAACAAACAGATGTTGCGCTCTCAGTACACAGATACTGGGAATGCAGAACGTATAGCCACAGATGGTGTTATCTCATTTTGTTGTTACAAATAACGTGAATGGAAATATTATAGAAAACAAATACCAGTAATGAAATATGCTTTATCTTGCGTGATGGTTTTTACTTATTTTGCGTTAAAGCGACTAAGTGTTAATTAAATACCTTTTTTTCAGGAAATGAAGTGCAAAGTGAGACTAAAAGTGGCGTTCCTGTGGCTTCTTGTGCACGTGGGCTCGTGCAGGAATAGGCGCAAAATGTTTGGAAGTAGGTTTTTTATTTATTATTATTATAAGTAAAACAAAATAAAAGTTTGAAAATAAACGGTGGTTTCATAATTTTCATATAGTATTCTTGCTTAAGAAAGTAAATGGAGAACATAATTTTAGAATGTTTGAGAATGTTTCCTTTGTTACCCTGCCAACCGACTAAGCATTAAAAAAGAACATTAAATAAATCAAAATTGAAAATAAATAAGATTTGAGTATATTTACCACTGGAATGAAATCTTCAAAGGATAGCTGTAAAGGAACCTAAAAAGCAACATCTAGTAAATCTGCTCACTTTATATTTCCCGTTTCATTTCGCACTCCCTCCCAAAATATCTTCATCATTAAGGGCAGTTCCTGGTACCCTCATTTTCACTGTTGTTTATATCTATACATAACACTCCGCTTGAGGTTTTAACAGCATCGTTTTAAGTTGATGTATTTAATAAATAATATATATATCTACCTTGAAAAGTAGGGGAATAAATGAATAAAAAGTGCCTGTACAACCGTTTATTTACATTCAGCTGTAGAAGTGTGATAGCATTTTTAAAGCATTTTCATTTATACTTTCAGTGTTATGGCAACACTTTTCAATATTTATTATAACTATGTTAGCCTTTTTTATCATCTGTTTTCAAACTGATTACGAAGCTATGTACTTTCAGCCTTAAGTGAAAATGAGCACACGCCCGTTTTTCTAACTATATGTATTGATATTAATTTGCTTTCTGTAGAATATTGTGCTGACTTCTTTTAAGACATCTTAAAAAATCGTTTCATTTATTAGTAGATTAATTGAAAATTATTGTCGAAAGTCATTTTTTATGTGTTATTAAGCAGTAGTAAGTATATGTCCGTGACCGTAGAAGTTGACGAGTTATACCCTGGTAACATTAACGCTAAGAGCTCCGAACGATCGAGTAGGTTATCAGTCGATATTTTGCAAAGTGCGGATTTGGAACACCGCAAGGCCCGTAAGCTTGCCGGTGCTCGCACGACTATCGCAGGGGAGTCGCACGGTCGATGTACGATGTTAGCACGATACAACGGACACCGGTTGCGGAACTTGCGATGTCCGCACGAGGCTCACAGGGCGCGATGTTCACCGCACGGGCTCCTTACGATATCGATGACTATTCTAGCTAAAATGAGAAATTTTCAGATATCGCCGAACTGGTTTATTCTTTTCGTTCGGACACCGTACTAGCGCCGTACGAACACACGTGCATCGAACGAGGTACGTATGAGCTCCTTCCAAATTCTTGCCAAGCTCCGCACGACTTGTCTGCGATGTCCGGACGAATATGACTGACTTTGACATTTTTTCTAAACGTTTAATTGAAATTTACTTGATAAATTCTTTATTCTTTTGTTTAAGTAATAAAATGATTTACAGTTAACTGTTTATATTAATAGTAAATACACAAAACAATCTGTAGAAGTGTTTCGACTGTTTGAAAAAAGAAAACTCCCACACCACTTTTGTCTTTGCTTTATTATTTTAATTTAAACACAAGAGTAGTTTACAAGAACGAATTTACTAAACTTATTAAGAAACACATTTTTGATATTTTGGTGAAATGTACAATCTAATTAATTTCTGTAATCATTTATACACATTCATGTAATAGTAGTGTGACGAAGCGGCGATTCTTTCTTTTCTTATTTCATCATTTCCTACAATTAAAGTTACGAAAATATAGTTATTTAGGTAAGGATATAATTTGTTGGAGAAAAAAGTGAATAATTTAGCATTATACATGACAATCATAGTATTGTCTATTCATGATACAGTATGGAACATACAGTATACGCTTTCGTTATCGGACCATTCGCCGATCGATAACTGTTTGTGCTCTTTGCTGAAGTGTATACGCAAGAACGGTAAGTCTGTGAAAAAACGCCTAATCGTGAAAAATTGCGTGATTGTTTGTAATATCACAATGCGACAATTTGTATTTACTATTTAGTTAGATGATATTAAGATGATCGTATTAAAGTTAAATGAGTATGGGTAGCAAAATCTAGCCATCGGATGAGAGAAATAAAGCAGGCTACCCTTTCGGTTACTAAATGTTTTGAAGTAACTCAAACGAAATCAGTTGGTAGGGTAAAACTCAACTTTTTCTTTTCATTGTTGACTAAAAATGGGGCTTTGCTGCATTTTATTTTCAAATTTTCCAGTATTTATAAGGCAGCTTACTAGTTGCATATCAATCAGCCATTTTCTGAAGCCACCGGCCGATGATTTTCCCACACGTTCTATTTTCCAGTATTATTCTAACAAATCTGTTGACATATTCATCTTTAAACCAGCAATCCTTTCCTAGCAACAAAATTATTTTACACAGAGGGCTTTTAAACCGGTGGTAAATTTCTGTAATTCCGTTTAGTTGAATGCTCCCCAGATAAATCAACCGTTTAACAAATATGTCATCTTCGCCATTATTCGAATAATTCAATATTTTTTCCCATTAATATTCAATAAATGTTGCCTCTGACATTTTTCTAGTGATTTTACACAAAACTGTTCAGTAATAAAGTTTCCTGGCACCACGAGATTCAATTTCTGACGAAGTATATGAACAGTTTTATGACGACGGGGCTTTTAAAACTGCCTGCAGACAATGGCAATGTATCTATGGAACGCCACTTTTGTCTTACTACGTCAAAAAGCGCGGTAAAATATAGAAGACAGCAATGTTGTCCCATATTTATCCATTTGTATGGATTCCAAAGTCGGACATGGCATGTAACATGTGATGATGTGACATCTTTAGATGATGTCCCAAAGCTCAGATTCCTTGCCATTCATAGATGATTATTCAAATCGTTGCTAATAACACAGCAAATATATATTTTCAGACCTGATGGATATGTCCGGCAATTTCAGAGATAGCTCGATTCGTGATCCTATCCATGGTGTCAAGATGGGAATTCCACATCCGATGTGTGATGACGGCGTTGTATGTACTTTGTTCTTTTTTTTAGAGATCTTGAAGATATGCATGCAGTTTCATTCGCGGCATGAGATACACCATGTCTGAATGTTGCTTTTTTAAAACGAAATTGATTTACTATTGAGTGTTTCCTCGCAGACAAATGCAATGGATTTGACACTCATTGTGCTTGACAGTTTTCTGTTACCAAATTCACCCCGGGTATTCGACTACTTCGAACGCAGATGGGTACTACTGACGACAGATGTATATACATGAACGTCCTGACATGTAAGCTGGAAAATACCTAATATCTTCTCATTTTTACTCATTTTCACAATGTTTTCGTTCAATATGAGTTTCAATATATTTGTACTAGGCAATGCTCAATTGTTTTGCTGAAAAATGACCGACGTGTTGTTACGATTGCGGAAATCAGACGAGAAATTGCAATTTTTCGGATTTTTAACATAATTTTTAAAAATGTAATAATCGAAAGAGTCCAAAACTGCATAAATCGTAAAGCTACACCTTTTTTGTAGCAGAAAATCATATTTTCGTTTCGCTATGACTGATACACCAGCTGCAATTGACACTTAAACAAGCATGGGGTTCTCTTTGAGGGTACTTATGACGACAGATGAAAATATTATAGGATACGTATGAACGCAGACGGTGGATACGTAAAACGTCATACAAACTGCAGAAACATAAGACTTATAATGGGAATACTGTTGATAACTTTAGTTTTTGTCTTAAACTGAAAAACTATGTAATAAAAGTAAATTATAAGTCAAGCTAAATAGAAAACTTCAGTATCATTATGGTTTTTGTAAAATTATCTTTTATCAATGAGGTACATGTACCGGGCTTTTAACTTTTTGTTACAAAATCATAATACAAATAGAGGCATTACTCCTCAAAATTATATGTGACTTGCTGCATTTGTATGTATTACCATGAATAACAAGTATGGCACGTGTTAAGTGGATAGGTTTGTCGGTTTTAAAGTTATTATTATTAAGGTAACTTCTCCAAAATAAAATGGCCGCAAGTGAAAAAATGATGCTATTACTAAAATGTAGTCTGGTGGTCTTTTGACATAATACACAAACAAATTACTGTTATATAAGCTTTTAGAACCTGTTTTAGTGTCTTTTGTTGCAAATATTGTTAAAACAGGTCATTTCAGTTCTTGGGTTACTTACATGAAAAATATCCAATTTTTGTGCAAGTTTCCTGACAAAGTCAAATGATGAAATTATTCAAACTGGCACTTATTTACTAGTTCAATGTCTCTTCCAGATGCTCGACCATAGAAATAGTTGAACAGATCTTTCAATCTTACACATCAACAGTTTATAACACATCACTAAATTTTGAAGTCCACATGCTTGAGTTATGGTTTAAGGTAGTGCACTATTGTTTTTAGTGGGTGGGGTGCATTTTTTGTCAATTTTCAATTTTTCCTTTCATGTAAACTGTGTTTCTTTTGGTCGGGATGTCATAATATTGTAGTATACTGACACTTATAATTCATGTTAAGAAAACTATATTCAGTGAATTATAATAAAGAGCGGATACATTTTGAAACATATTCTTGCTAGTTGACAAAAAAGACTCAGAGTGACAGATTCAGTAGAATAAATAAACTAAAACATAGTTTATACCATTATCAACATACCTTTGTTGTAAAAAATATTGTGTACAAGCCAAATAAAATACTGCAAGACGATCTTATTGTTTTTACAGATATTTTTTAAATTATGCATTTGATACAGAAACATCAAACAATATTATGTTGATAATGGTGTTAACTATGTTTTAGTGTCTTCATTTCCACTAAATCTGTCACTTTGAGTCTTTGTTTGTAAACTAACTAGCAAGACTATGTTTAAAAATGTATCCGTTCTTCATAACAATTCACTAATTTATAGTTCTCTTTACATGAATTATTAGTGTCAGTATACTACAATATTATGACATCCCGACCAAAAGAAACACAGTTTACATGAAAGGAAAAAAATGAAGAAAACAAAACATGCACCCCGCCCATTAAAGACAATAGTGCACTACCTTAAACCATAACCCAAGCATATGAACTTCACAATTTAGTGATGTGTAACAAACTGTTGATGTGTAAGATTGAAGGAACTTTTCAACTATTTCTATGGTCGAGCATCTGGAAGAGACATTGAACTAGTAAATAAGTGCCAGTTTGAATAATTTCATCATTTGACTTTGTCAGGAAACTTGCACAAAAATTGGATATTTTTCATGTAAGTAACCCAAGAACTGAAATGACATGTTTTAACAATATTTGCAACAAAACACACTAAAACAGGTTCTTAAAGCTTATATAACAGTAATTTGTTTGTGTATTATGTCAAAAGACCACCAGACTACATTTTAGTAATAGCATCATTTTTTCACTGGTGGCCATTTTGTTTTGGACAAGTTACCTTAATAACACGTCTTTGATCAACGCAAAAGCTGGGGCGAGTACAACAACCCTCCTCATTCTTCGAACAGTCGGGCTAAAAATGTAGTTACAGATGTATGTGATATTTTACATTGGTGTTCAATGAACATGTTTGTTCCCGTGGATTATTTGTAGTAACATTGGCTAGTTACTAGTGTTTGGGAAACTTGACGTCTTCGTTGCAGGAGACTTGAGACCCCATTATCAATTCATTCTCTAAACTAGAGATTATCTTTTAAGAAAAAAACATGTCTCCTATTATTCAGCATTACTCAGTAGAACTGAAAATGCATACCACTAAACTGTAATAATCCGATGATATACACAAGTTCAGGCTTCGCACCAATCACTTCTGTGTAGTTTTGTAGTTTTTTGACCAGTGATATAGGATTAGTGGCACAAGCATATTAGAATATGAGACATCAAAAGACATAGTTCCGCAAAATTCATTGAGCTGTAACATGCTGACGAAATGTACAACTACGCTTGACAGTGATCACTCATGTGACTTTTGGTAAAATTCAACTTTAGCCTTTAGGAGAATGAGTATAGACATTATGGAATATGACGCATCAGGGCTACAACTTCCCTGGAAATCGACGAATCGGAACATGCCGACGACAATTGTGTTCTAATAGGTTTGGTGGAATTATTGCCAATGGTAGAGAAGTAGCAAAAACATCATTAAATTTGAAGAATCAATGGCCATACTATGTAAATCCACTGAAAATCCCTGAACCGGATGTGCAGGCGATATGCATAACTAAGCTTGGCACTGCTCAATTATTTTAGGTTAAGTGGAAATCTGCCGGATGTTATTGGAGAATTAACCATAACATCATAAAATTATATATATCGAGGGCGGTTATTCCACTGAAAATCATTGAACCGGAACATGCCGATAATATGCACAACTAAGCTTATGTGAAGTTTGGTGTAAATCCGCCACGTGGTATCAGAGGAGCTGCTTGGACATACTTAATGACAAAAACAGTGACAGGCATGTATCACTAATAAATATGTCTCTCACGGAGGTGGGATACATAATTATTATCAGTATATATACATGCTAGACCCTTCTACATAGACTAAACAACTGCCATACTGAATGTAATTAGTTTAAAACCAATATTTAGCCCGATTGGAAAACACCCATTTACGCTTACTACTTGTTACACATCTGCCGTTATACGTATCCTCATTTCATAATAATCTGCGTTCGTACGTATCTCCTTCGGTCGTCAGACGTATCCGTTTATCTTCACCCACCTCTATAAATTTGCTTATATCAAAACGATACCACTAATTCCAAAGTCTAGGGCTGTTTGTATTGATACCTTATACATTTGTCTGTATACGTGTCTAAGGTCATTGATATTTATTGTTATTATAGGCAAATAAATGTCATAGTTGGCAACATTACTGTAGTTTTTTCAACATTTTAGGGAAATTCTTTAATTAAAAGGCGTCAGTTTATCATAAAACTTCACACATGCTTAGTTTAAACATATTACTACCTATATCAAGCAAAAGCTCGGACCTAAAAAGAGAAGTAATAAAAATATCGGGGTTATTCCAGCGTGCCTGTCATGACGTGCATGTATATACATCTGTCGTCAGTAGTACCCATCTGCGTTCGAAGTAGTCGAATACCCGGGGTGAAATTGTTTGATATCCTTGCGGATGTTTGACTGTTCTAGGCTTTGTTGAATGTGAACCGTTCTTACTTGCATATTAACCGAAACACAAGAATTGATAAATAGATAAATAACTAAATAGATACATAAATTAAAAACAATATGTCAAAATGATTTAATTAATAGTAACGTGTATTTGTGACTAGGGTCCTTGAAGAAGACAAGGCGTGATTTTAGGTAGACTGTTTCAGTAAAAAAGTACATTATTTATCTTCTGTCGATAAATAGACTTGTTTTCGTCTGCTGAAATTTGTTTTCGAAGATTATTCAGTCTGACTTTAGTTGATAATTGTTCAAATAGATATTTATGTGCTTGAGACGCTGTTTCGTCTGCTAATGATTTTTGTCGTCTCAGGTGTTTTTTTTATTCTTGTTTTTTACAGCATGGCATAGAGATGGACTGGGACCCAAGAAGTGTGAGAGAAATTACTTGTTTTAGTGATGATTTCATAAACGTAAGTTTATTAACAAAATGTGTATGTGAAGTATTGGCTCAGAAAGCATAATTACTTTTTGAAACAAAAATAATATAAAGATATAATTTATGCCTTTCTTTCGTATTCAAATTGTATTCTTCACGACAAGAGTTGACAGAAACCCCTTTTTATTTTTTGCAATATCATTGAAAATAAATACTGCGCTATGTTTCTAAGATGTACTTACCGATTTAAAAGGCAAAGTTATGAATGTTTTGGTACAACTAAAGGTCATTTATGTCAGTAAGACATATTTCTTCGTAAAATAAGAGCTACTTGTAAATATGCTCCTGGGACTTTAAAACTAAAATGTTAACGTTAATTGCCAAACTGTATTCCAAATTGAGACTTACGTCCGACCACTTCAGATTGTTTACGAAATATTACGAGTTGTTTTCTATGATTTTTTTTCAGGATGAGTTGCCTCCCTTTAATATCACTGACAATTCTGATGGAATGGTAAGTGAATCAAATTGCACCAGTAAAGGGCATGTGAATAGCCCTGAAAATAGAGAATATTCAGTAAAACGAGTTAATTTCAGATTTAAAGGAAAATATTAAGTGAGCTATGTATAATGTTATTAGTTCGACACAGCGTTTTCCTTGAGAAAAATTGTTTTTCAGATGATGCACGTGTGTTTGTCTTCACCGATAGAATATCCCACAGATCTACCATTAAGGTAAGCAGCAACTCTGAGAAAGTCCTTGTTAAAAATATTATCTTAATTCAGTACCATAAGGTGGAAAATCCCTATTCAGGACTACGTTCTGGAAAATACTCGGTATATATTATACAGTTTCACATGTCAAAAATTATTGTGGTCAGTCACATGTCGATTACGCCTATAGCGTATTTTTAAGGGAGACAATTTCATCAGTACATGAATAAGCCAGCGAAATGCTCGGGAATTTTGGCAATGTCTTAATGAACTATTTGAGAGAAAATGCTCATTGAAAAGGGAAGTAACTCCTCTTAGAATTTAGAAGTATGTACTGTTAATTGTCTCCATACAAGTAAAATGCTTAAAGGCCGCGAACATTTACTTTGTTTATTCGTTTCGGTTTTATTTGCTCATGTGTTTATTCATTCAGTTTTTTGTTTATTTGTTTGACTATCAATTCATATCTCAGTGTTTCGTTTGCTGCAGGGGAAGCCATCGTCCATTGTGGCCAATGTTTGGAGAATATCGGTATCTTCCGCCGCAAAGATGGGTCCATTCCTTGGAGGTACAACGCTTCCTTTTCAAAACTTGTGTCTTATTTCCCCCAAAGATTTTGTTGTGCTTATTTAAGCTATGCTGTCGTCACCCCCCCCCCCCCCACCCCCACCCCCCGAAAAAAGGAGTACCCAAATCGGAGCGTATGAATTTAAAGATTTAGCTCTTCTCTGGTTTTAATGAGTCTTCATTCTGGACTGAACGTCCGTTAAATATTTGTTGTAAGTACAATGTTTTTGATGCCATTTATGTATTCATGATTCATTAATATTCATTATGTTTTAATGAGAATCTTTGTCGTTTTCCGCCAGCACGGAGCAGTTGTCCTGTTGTACCACCCTTGTAGGAGAGACGCGCCGGAACTGGCAGCGCTGAAGTCCTTGGTTCAAGACTGCCTTGGAAAACACGTCATATCCCCGTATAGAAAAATACCATTACATATGGTAAGTTTTACATATACATTGTATGTCATTTCTGTCTATACATGTAACACAATGATGCACGTGCTACACATAAGTGATGGTAAAAAGTTACATTGACATGGCCAATGCCGCATAACTTTTAAGATCACCCTTTAGATCATGGCTAAAGTGTACCTGGGTAAAACTTCTAATATAGTAAATATCCTTTTCTGTACTTCAAAAGTTTTTATGGTCCCAAAGGCGGGCATATTAAAATCTCACCGTCCGTCCTGCGTCCGACCATTTTTCGTGTCCACAGTGTAACTTTATCATGCTTGAAGGGATTTTCATATTACATGGCACAAATGTTTAGCACTTAAAGACGACGTGTCGTGTGCAAGACCCTCGTTCCTACCTTATAGGTCAGGGTCACACTTGAGTTTTAAGGTAATGGAATCCTGTACATATGTACATATTCGTGTCCGGACTGTAACTCGGTCATGCATTGAATGATTTTGAGATGACTTGGCACAAATACTCAGCAATCAAGACGATAATTATGTCGTGTGCAAGATCCACGACCCTACCGCAAAGGCCATGATCAAACTTATAGTTAAAGAGGTCATGGAATCCTGAATATGTGGTAACTGTCATGCATGACAGAATTTTAAAATGTACACGATCATGTCCGGATGGTAACGTTAATAGTTTTACAAGGAATTGGCACAAATGTACAGCACATTGAGATATGAAATGTCATGTGCAAGAATCGGATCCGCACCTTGATGGTCAAGGTCACAGACTGTGAGACACCTCTTTGGGGGCTTTCGTCACTAATGCGGGACATCTCTTGTTTAGAACATGCCCTGTACCTAGTCCATACGGACGGCAGGGTGTGTTCGATTATTTGAAAACCAAACCATGAAGTTTTATGCAACATCATAATCAAAGGCTTAGCTTCATTTTAAAACATTTCATTTGAATCCCTTTGTTCTTTGAAAACACAGAGTTGAAAATCTTACATCAACGAACAAAGCAGACCCTTTACTGTAGCAAACCCTTTTCGTATATGTATGGAAAACTCAATGACTTTAAAGAATAAAACAATATAGGAAGGTTAATTTTCATTCTAGACTTTTCATGCATCGTATACTGTGAATGCCGACGTGCATATTGACATCGATCAATTACAAAAAGGTTAGACTTAACATGCAAATGTAAATATATGTGTATACGGTTAGACTTCGAGATATCTTTTAGATAACCCGAGACACTTGTAATTGTTATCCGTCACGCTTGTTTCATTGACTGAAGTAGACGTGTTTAAGAAACATACATTTTGTATTTTATTTACCCAGTTATTGCCAGTTGTTTACTTGTGGTTATAAACAACTGGTCTATTCGTTTTGCAATGCTATTGAAACGGTTTATATTACCATCTTCAAATGCCTTTTAGATAAGCCAGCACGCCAAAACTTTCGAGTGTTTGTTTGTAATCGTGTTTACTGTTTGCTGTGACCGTGCGCATGCAAAATCTATTCTAAGGGAAGTCCTGACTGTGAATTTTAAAAGAAATACTATAGTTTATAGAGTTAAAGGAATTTAAATGTGAATGATTGCAACAGTACAAGCTATTTTATTAAGAAACATATTTTTAATTCATTCCAATTCTTATAAATTTATTGGTTAAATACTACATATACGAACCGTCAGTTTTTCACAGGTCAAGGTCACAAACTTAAAATAACAAAATGTATTATGCAGCAAATCATATTTCAATGTTAATCGTCGCTCATTGTATATATTATATGTATTAAAGGCAGTTTGTCAATTCCGTCATTAAGATTTGCAATAAGGTGACTTCACTCTTCACAGGATTCTAAAATGCAAGAAATAAGGCGGGAAATATTGAACTTGATATCGACGAAAAGGTTATAATAAATAACCGAAACCGTACCATTTGTGTCCGGTACAGACAAAGCTTGAGAATATCATATATTATGTCAACATTTCCAAAACTCTGATTGAAAACATCCATTCATTTGCATGTTTGTTGCTCAGGGCAAATGCAGCTTTTATCACTGACGTTTTGCTAATCCTATGTACAGAATATGATTAATGCACGAAATTAAAGTGATGTTTTTTTCTGTAGCCTTGTGTTAACATCCTCGTTTGTAGTTTACCTATTACAGCTGTAACGTTAAAACTTTTTTTCCAGCGTGGGCCATGTGTATGAAATAAGACAGTTCTGTCAAGAGAAGAGATTTACATGTAGTAGCTTTGTAAATATGAAACGGATATGCATATCTATGACATAAATATAACGAGGTTTGGTCAATTATTTCACGTATTTATGACATAAATATGAAGAGGGTTGGCCAAACATTATTCATATATGTGACGAAACTATATAAGGAGGATTGGTCAAACATTACACAGAAAACCTTTTGTTGTGTCTAAATGACTAAATAATTGGTTCCTGGTTGCAAATCTGTATACGTATATTTATTTATTATAAACAAAACTCTATAAAACAGATAGTAGCTGCTTTTGTTTTGCTTTGCATCACATGCTAAAGAATCTTAACATCTTCTTCATCGCTATACAGTATGCGTCCAACTACAAAATAATTTTTTATTTCAGCCTTACGCCCTTCTAGCGTACAAACATGCACTGCTGATCGGCTTATTTGACCCTTTGGTGGAGAGGGATGTCAATTTAATCGTACAGTTCATCAAAGTATGTAGTAACATGTATTATGGATACTTATTATTATCTTTCACAATCACTTGTGGGCCTATCCCCTCAACAAAACAAAAGGAGATATAGAAAAAGGTCTCATCCTGGTCTGCATATCCGTAATTTTCACTACATTCCAATGATCATCTGCAAGCGTATTCCAATTGCATCACTTCAACATTCCCTTACGATCCGGGTTCACACTACTTTATGATGACTTTTATTATAGCATGTGGCCAAAGTAACCAGAATTAAACCAGGATTCGTTCCTTGTAAATGGTAAAGTGGCCTGCGGTCGTTGCAAGGTCAATAGGTTCCGAACAATGTTCGGAGCATTAATTTCAGGTCAAGATTGTTACATGTAGTTGAAGACTTCGTGTAACGGCCCAAGAATGATTAAACAACTTCAAACAATCACTCATGCACGAACCACACATTGTGTCAGCTATTTTGCCGCAGGGTGAGTAAAGTGGTCAACATCACCTGAACTTGAGCCCGGTGAGCTATGTGGCTGTCTACACATCCTGTATACATATTTAATTCCTAACCGAGACATTCTTCCCACCTACATTAAAATCCGTCCTCTAAGTTCCGTGATTACTACTAAAGCACGCGTCTGAGACTGACATTGTACTGTTGTAACGGCCACGCCTTTGGCGTTAAATGTAACTGTGAAATATCATTCGGCACGAGCAGGATTCGAACTCGATCGGACCTTAATTTCGCTAAGCGGACACTCTACAACGTAGCCACAAATGAATGTCGTATTATACCTCTAAGATAAATTATACATTCCAATACACGCCAAAGTTTTCATGATGATGACGGTATTTACTTGCGATCTGGGAAAAGATAAAACTATGTTTTGTTAAATGAAATTCAATCATGACTTTGTGTCAATTTATTTACATGTACTTTTAAAAGCCACTTTAGTAGTTTTATCTATACATTTATCATTAGTTTTAGGGAGGAGTGCACGTAGCTATTAGATAAAATTCTTTGCTTAGACCTTCTGATCGGTATATATATAGTTTCTACAGCATTTTCACACTTTGGCGGTTCTTTGAAAAAAAAAGTAATAAATCTAATATATTTGATACGGTGCATAAGTAATTTACAGTTGATCATGTGTACTTGGTCGCCTGCATTAAACATTTCTCTGTTTTGAAAATGACACTTTGATATGGAAATAAAGGGTATGATATATGTTCATTAATCTATTATTCCGGAGCTTAACGGCTCGAACCAGGCTATGTTGCACCATACGCACCATTTAATCGAGGTTAAAAGAAGTAAGTTAAGTATAAATAAACAACCCTAAAGGACGCCTGACTTAACCGGTACTTTCGGCGTTTATCGAAGTATAGTACTCTAACGTAAATGAACTCTACCTCAATCGATGTATACTTATCATTGACTTTCGTTTGTAGGATTTTGCCCTGGAGGCACCGGAGGCTCTTGTAATGGACGACGGCCAATACTCCGCCGGACTCATCCAAAGTGCAACCAAATTCTCTGATCTGAAAGAAACTAAAGATAACCTCTGTGCATTTTTAAAATAAATCAAATGACTAGATTTGGTATTAACAAGTAGCATAGTGCTCTTGGTATTACAAATATATTATTGACCACCTGGATCTTACAGACACCTGACTTAACCAGTCCCTGTTTTAACAATACAGTAAACTCTGTATATAACGAACTCCATTGGGACCACTTAACTATTTTCTTTATATCCGAGTATGTTATATCCATAAACTATATCCATACCAAATAAAGAAGGGAATAAATCGGGCCCAGAAAGTTTGTTCCTTATATCCGGAATTTCGCTATATCCGGAGTCGTAATATATGGAGTTTACTGTATTACAAACAAGTTGTAAATCAAATATAACTGCTTATAAATATATAACTGCAATAAATTGCCATATCATGTTTTGTTTCCCATTGGATTATTGCTACACAGATGTTTGACTATAAATTTCATTGACAATAGTTTTAAAATGTTTTCCGTTAAGTTGATGTTGTTGTTTAGATTGTTTATAGTCCCGGCCGACCTTGGAATTTGTTCTGGTGAACTTGCCAAGACCCCTGAAGTCTCAAATTTGAGAAAGCTTTCCTTCGTTGTTGATATGGAAAGAGGACTTCAGTTATAGTGAATCACAATAACGTCATGGCATATGCAACACCGTCTTAAGCAATTACAACAACAACTAACAGCAACAATAAATACGAGAAAATTTATTCTAGTAAAAATGTTGGTCATTCCGAGAATTTTTTTTTAAAGCCTTGAATATGCTGAAATATAATTATATTATATTTACTCATAGAATAACGATAGAACATATTTCTGTTTACTCTGAAAAAAAGTTGACGTATGCCTTTCTTTCTTATTTTTGTCGCTTTTGCACGAAATAATCGTGGTCAGACAGCGTGTCTTAATTTCTTTACAATATCACTGAAAAATAATCAGTAACAGTCGGTTGATCTGCGGGGTTGGGTGTATAATTTCGGATCGCACGAGAGGCGGGGTCAATGAGTTAAAAGAGCTGGGGTGAGAGCTGGTCAGACCTCGAGGAAACAGCCATCGGTAATAGGAACTACAAGTCGCAAGAATGTTTGCGGCTAATCCATTTTAGATAAATAAGTTGAAACAAAACGAAGAATGAAAGGTTGCAGGGTTAAAATCTTGAAATTCTCGTGGAAATCAATCCGAAGTAGGTCTGAGCAAATAAACTTTACAAATTTTAGGACTTGGTGTAAGAAAAATGTATAAACAAAGGTATGTACTTGGCGAACTATGGGGGTGATTGAACCCCTATCAGACCAGAGAATGTCCTCTACCAGGGTCAATACTAGCGATAACAACCCGGAAGAGCGTTCATATGCATAAGTTTTGGACAGTTTTATCTCGGCAACGATGACATGAGGTTAAGTAATGGCAAGAGAGAAGCCATCAATGTTATCAGTGTTAAATATTGACGGGTATGTATAATCACGTATGTTTAAACGTGGTTATATTTGCATTAATTTGTTTACACAGTGGAAAACAAATTTAGCATACCAATAAGTTTACCTAAGAGCATATTTATAGATACATATCTAATGTGATACCAAATTTTGTCAGAAAGTTGGCAGATTTTAAGGTAGCACCTGACGAAATTTGAAATTTCATGTGTCAATACTCTTCAAAGGTTTGCTTTGCCCTTAGAAGCCATCTAAACCTACACATTTTTGGACAGATCTTTTTAATCCATTAATTCACGAAAAAGAACAAGTGGTGGTGTTTATCCTACAGACAGAAATAGACTACTAGATATAATAAATTATCCTGCGTGTCTTTCATTTTTGAACAAGGTTTAAAGCAGGAGATTACCCCCTATACCAACAAATATCATTACTTTTTATTCATTGATCCATATTTACAGATACTTGAAAAAATCATTTGCGTCAATTCTATTTCCACTTTTGTTTAGTGTGGGTTCACAAAACATATGAAAGCATGATATAAAATGAAGACTTTGACACGATTCGCTTATGCAAGAAATAGTTTATTAACTGCAACGTAATTCCACACAGAGACCTACCCTGTCTGTAAGCTTTGTTAAGATCTTAACGATCGATAAGACATTTTATTACAATAAATGCCAATGTCTTTTTGTAAACATCTTTATTTCGTCCAATACTCACCTTCAACCGATAGAATACTATTGCCAGGGTTGCCGGAAATAACAAATAAAAAATGAAGTGTGCAGAGGTGCTAGATTTGTAAAACACCGCTACCATAGTTTAGATCCAGCGGCCTCAAGTTGAAAAGCCTACAGGACCAAAGTTAGATTATCCATGCAGGTTACAAGATCAGTACAAGATCAACAATAGTTTGATAGCCGTAGACAAGAATCGTGACCTCATTTCTCCAACAAGATTACATGACATGTATCATGACATGCTCAACCTCGCATGGTCCAACGTCCAAAAACAAATACCTCTACTAGACTTCATTCTTTCTTCCCACAGACCATCAGAGATTGGAACAAACTGCACGCGACTAGGCAGACGTCGTGTCAGTTTGCACACTTGACTTAACTTGCTGCCCACTTTGCATAGATTCATCTTCTCTCACTGCATTGTCCTCTGTGAACAGAAGTAACTGTGTTCCGCAGGACCTTCTTTTTTGCTGTAGCGGGCAGAGGATGTTGTTTGCTTCTCAATGCCTCACGATGTTGCTCCTGATAATATGTTCTAAAAGTTTGCAGCAGATACACGTGGGAGATATGGGTCTGCTGGTTTGAGTGGAATGTGCGTTTCTATGCTCTTGTGTAAAGTTAAGTTTAAAGTTTCCCTACAAAGTTTCAACTGTGATGTCCTTCGTATTACGTACACCATTTAGAAGTTATCAATACGAGTTTCTGTATAGAGAAAAGTGCTCCAAATCGTTTTTGTTATTGATACTTTCTGATCTTATTCAGTCATGTAATGGTGTATATATTCTTTTTTTCTTCAAAATTTAAAGGATAACAAATTATCATATACCCTATTATTTATGCTACATAATTTATAATATAATTTTCACTCAGTGTGCAACAGGGCGTTAAGTTTGATTTAAACAGTATTCGCCGACACAAGATGTATACACAGGTTGAATTATGCATCTTAAACATGGCTTAAAATAAATAAATCGTGCATACAAGGATTGCACATATTTTGCACCCCCTGAAGAGAAAATATTATTCTGTTAAATATTTACATCATAAAAGAATTAAAAGATAGAACACCATCATCACGGTTATCTATTGCGTTATATGTGACCTAAATTAGGGTTTACTACCTTTAAAGGCAAAACAGCGTGCTCAGCCAAGCGTTTTAAAGGTGAGGCATGCATTGAACTTGTGACTCGTTTGTTTATTGCTTTCGTATACTTGAAAAAATAAAACTGATTTAAACATGGCTGTACAAAGAAATGAGCTACATTGGGGAGACATTTTAGTGATTCTTGGATATTTTTTCGCCGTTATTTCGGTTGGAATATGGGTAGGTATATTTTTATATTGATCAGGTTTTGACAAATGGTTCATTACATTGTTTAACAAGTTCTCGCCATCTAATCTTGATTTATAACAGACGATTTGTTATTTTTCTATTGTTGAAATAAACATTTATTATACCTCAAATTGCATTCAAGCATTTTGTGTAACCCAACGGAGAGGTTTATACGGAAAAGATTGCATTTTTTGCTTTTAAAAATTTATTTGCGGTGTATACATTTGAAACTGGTTTTACTGACTAAATGGGGTGTGACGACCAGACAAATGTACATTCGTATGGTGTTGAATAGTTTTAAACTGACATTATTTGCATCAGTAAATGGTTAAAGATTCAGCTTCAATTTATATAGCGCTTAGTAAGAAGTCAAAAGTGTAACCCGACCACTGTAAAGTTTTCTTTTCATGCCGCTTGTCATTTCAAAGACACATGAACTGTTATCTAAGCTAGCAGCAGATACTCAAAGCAACAACAAAAACAATACTACTTTATTCGGCATCATTTTTAGCCGACAAAATACATATATCAAACATATGTGATGTATTTCGTGCAAATTTCAATCAATGCAAATACAAAATGTATACAAATTCCTTTACGTAGAAATATTCAAATGATCTCAATATAATGCATAAATGGTTTACTGTATTTACTGTATTACCTGTTTGTCCGTAAAAGCTAAATACAGGTATTTCGATAAGTTATTTAGTGTTTTTTTTTGCACTTTTTGAAGATATCAACAATTATAACTTTTGTATTTGTACCCCAAAACATTCAAGTACGTTAAAAGTGTATTAGACATAAAATTGCTATTAGTAACTGTTTCAAAATAAAAATGCATGATAAATGACATCGTGGAATACCATAACTTTCCGGAAACAGTTACCACTCCTGGTGACCAACATGTCAGCCGCTAACAAAACATCCTGGAAAATCATAAAACTATTATACTTTCTGTGTGACTTTGTGGTAGAATTACATAACCTTTTGTTTTTGACGCCCACTTTTATTAACAAACAAAGTGTAAAACTCGTCACACGAATTATTTTCAGGAAGGCTTAATTTTGGCAGCATTTTTATGTTGTGCATGTACAATGTACTTTGAAATAGGACATCGTGGCTTCATGTATGTCCAATGAATATGAATTGGACGCTATTGTGGGACAGAAATAAGCCATGTGCTGAGTGCTTCGTGCAGTTTTAGAACTGCTTTAGCTGCGCATCTGTCTTTGTGTTATAAAAATATACTACATGTATATGCCTAACAAAGGTTCGAATCCATGTAGAATACGGAACTACGGCATGCCGCCCTGCCGTATAAAAGAGATGTTTTTCAAACCGAAGAGGACTTTATAATTTTTAGTAGTTTGTTGACACTGTTATTTTACTCGAGTTGTCTTATTCTGATCCCGACACTGTTAGGATACACGTGCCACGAAGACCTGCACGTGCACACAGACATTGAAATACCCAGTTGTTCTGCAAGAGGACGTGTCTGTTTGTCTATACGGTTGTATTTCAGCAAGGTCTTGTAGATATACCGTAAACTTTGCTTTGCTGGATACATTCATGGCCCTTTTCCAACTAAATTTCGAAAATGGAATTGGCCCTCTGACAATAAAGACAGTAAAAATAATTGTTCACGGGGTTGCTTACTGAAAACTTGACGACTGTAGTTCATGATCTGATGGCACTACTTTGTAGGCTGATTTTGATCTTCACTGGTCGCATCGACAGAATATATGGCAAGCCGTTTTACTACTTATTCCAAAAAGAGATACCGGTATCTTTCTTATTTCAAAGAGATATCTTTCGTTTTAATAGAGATATCTCTTTCACGCTGAGAGATATCTTTGTATCTCTAACCTTTAAGATATACATGTATCTCTTTAACCTATTTTAGGAGATAGCTCTAAATTGGCTTGCCATAAGATTGTGCCTTGCAGCAGTTAAAATGTTTGTAGTTGTTTTAAACAGAAAATGAGTCATGGCCTACACGTTCTCCTCGGTTTTTACCGTTAAAAGAGAAATCGGAATACCTCGATGATGAAGGATGACGGAATAACCCTATGTGTTCCGATTGGTTAAAAGAGATGAAATTGTTCGAACGAGGCCGAGATAAGCCGAATGTATAATAATAAGCTTAAAATACAGACACGGTTCACGGAACTTTGTATATCTATACCAGTATAGTCTGAATTTGACCCTTGAGCTACGACCTTTATGTTTTCCTCGGTTTTTACCGTTGTTTTACAATAAGCTAAAAGTACATGCACGACACAGTGCACGAACTTGAACTATATATATTTCGTTAAATGGCTTCCCAGTCATTGATCCTTTATACCAAATGGTTTTGATTATAGACGTTACAACAGTCTCATTGCTTGATTTCAGTCCCATTTATCCGTAAAGTTTACTTGAAGTTCCAAATTTAGTGTTCTCTGACCCGGTCAGCCAGCATCAAATGGAAATCCATTAAATGTTGGTCACAAAAAACCGGTCGTTACCGGTCAAGTTTTTGTCCCATGGGCATAATTTCTTACTTTTTACCGGTTTAATTTTCTTTTTCTTTATCATGCGAACAAAACTGTATTCAACAGAGGACGGTTTAATGGTTATAAAATATCTAGCTGTTTAGAATGTGCAAGTTTCCTTCGCATGAGCAAATGCTTTAGAAATCAGCACATGAAGTGTTTACAAAGAAGTAATTTAATACTGTATCTTAACCAGTCTAAAATCATTTAAAGGTAAAAAAAGTTAGAACATAAATTTGTTTTGTATCCATTAATAAAGCGGAAAACCAACTCCCGTGTAATATTTGGTACACTTGGTGGACGTCTCACAAATATATCAAATAACTGTCTCCCTTGAAAATATAAAGCACAGATGTATTGAAGATGTTGAGGGTCTTCCATCTTCGATTAATGTTCTGGACTTCAAACTTCTTACTGCTGATTGCAATCTTCATTATTTTTTTTAATTCCTTACTTCTAGCTTTCAACTTCCTTACTTCTGACTTCTAGTTTCCAACTTTTTTACTTCTGACTTAAAACTGCATAGCCTATAGGGGATCGGTGTTGCAGAGGTTATAGTGTCTACCGCTCATCCCGGAGGTTGCAGGTTCGATCTCCACTGTGATCCCGACTGTACTTCCTCATGTGACACCAGTACTGGGTTTTCCAGGAAGTGGACTCGGAAAATGACTCGATAAGCTTCAAGTTTGCTTAGTAAAACGTTTAAGTTAGAAGTAAGAAAGTTTGAAGTGCTAAAGTTGTAAGCTAGAAATCTAAAGAATTAAAGTCAGAAGACCCTCCAAGACCTCCATACAAATGGGACAATCACAACTTGGTGAAGACATTTAAGTCACGTTTGCCAAGCCTCTAGACAAAATGACCTTGTTACAATCGTTTCTATATCATTTTAGCGATGTCATTTAATTAAATTATTCTAGCAAACAGTTTGAATCGAATGAACTCGGAACCCGGCTGAATTCCGTTTAAACTTCTTCAACTACCCGCCTTCGTGGTAGGGTGGTTAAGGTCACTTATTTGGATTAAGCGCATCTCTCACTGATTGAGTGTCAAAAGTTCGAGTCTCGGTACCGACCTAACTTAAGATGCAAGAAAGTTTGCATATTCTTCTGAATTATATATTATACATGTACATGTATATATATATTCAATCCCATGAATGATGATTAGCTACGTTACGGGCATGTAAATAGCTGAATAACCAAAACGGGTGTTGAACCCCATGCAAGAAAATATAATTTATGTTCAAACTTCCTCATATTTTGGTCGCTGACCAGACCAAGGTCTCGATTGGTCAGATAGTGACCAATGAACTCTCGGGTCTTTCATATCTTTGCACTTTACGTGGAAGGACACTTAATGTCATAACTCCGTTATCACACGCTGGTATGTATAATGTAAGTTAAGTTAAAGGCGGTAACATACGTGCAGTTTGTGTAAATATTTTGAAATTTTGTGAAAGGTAAAACACGTTTTAATCAGTTGAAAAAAAGTATGCGCCCACATACCGTATTAGTCATATTTCTGAATATGCAGTATCAGAAAACATAAGCGGTTAAAATTAGAAGTCCAAAATTGGGTTTATAGGTGCAGTTGATATCGACCAACTTTCTTTTTTTTTTTTATTTTTTTTTTTTTTTTTAAATCCCAATTATACCCCCCCCCCCCCCCCCCCCCCCACCCCACAAAAAAACTATAATCCCCCCCCCCCCCCCCCCCCCCCCCACCAACTTGAATTAGAAATAGAGTTAACTTGCCTTTTTGTCAAATCAAATAACAACAATAACTATAACTTTTTTTTTTTTTTTTTTTCACAGAAGTTTTTCACATGGCTCCCAATGTCTTTTATACGTTAATTATCATATTCAACTATAACTATATATGAGCACCGGTTTATATATTGCAGCACTTGTCGGATAATATTTTAAACTGCAAGTTGTTTTACGACCATATTAATCATTGCTAAATACAATACATTTCTTGTAGCTTGACAATATGGTTTTTTGCTCTTCGCATCAGGTCTTGTCCTTGCACTGACACGAATTATTGTTGCAATGTTTTGCAAATGTCTTCTTTCTTTATTTCAGTCATCATGTCGGAACAGGGGGACTGTGAAAGGGTACTTTCTGGCCGGAAGGAGCATGCACTGGATCCCGGTATGTAAACAATGGGTCTAGCATCACATGTCGATTTGCAGGCAACCAGCTAGGCATTCGAGTAACATTCGGTGTCCGCCTAGCCGGTTTCCAGCGTCGAAACATCGTAACGTCACTTATACGCCGAATATTTTTTAATGAATATATTTATTTCATGTTTTTCGGTGGTTTATCGAAATATAACGGTGGATTATATATTTATATTAAAGTAACGAAATCAGCAAACATTTATCAACATCTTGCATGTATCTACTACGTATGAATACATTCGGACAACTTTTCTACAGTACGCTCGCTCGTCATTTTGCAGCTATTTCTGGCTGCAGCTGATTGATCGGAAAGTGATCCATTAGATTTGTGAAAGTCTGTTCAGAATAAGGCGACTCTTTTCATCACTTGTGTCTTTATATAGTAGCCTATTTCAAGAACGTCTAAGAGCACTTTCTATCAAAGAGAAGTTTTTTTTTTCTGTCAAAGACAATCTCAACTTTAGTCAAAGTTAGAGGTTTGTTGTAAGAATTCTACGACATTGATAGTAAGGACAGACATTATCGGTATAGATTATTGTTTTAAAACAAACCCAGAATCTCTTGGGTATAGCAATACATGCCCAATGGACTTTTATCCGAGTTTTAATAATTGTGGTGGCATTGCATGTTCTTACTGTAATTGTGTTTTGCGTTTTAAAGGTTAATATCATAGTAAATATATCGAATCAAGATAACTCGGAGTAATAAATGTGGTCATAATACTGTTTGTGAGCAGGCAAGTTTGGTGGGGGAAGGGCGGAGGGGTTTTAACTGTTTCCAAGATTACATATACTGTAATGATACATGCACTTTAGATTATGCACTGACGAATCAAACATGCAGCTTACTTCATCGTGGTAACACATGGTAATAAAATTTTTGCTTATAAGCCATAAAAGCATCATAAAGATAAACGAATACGATTTTCTTCAATGTCGAAGCTTTATATACATGATGTGTAGTCTTTCAAAGATACTGATGTAATCTCGCTGTGACAAGATGAGATTTCGTGACAAGAATACAGATGAGTCCAATCATGTATCTACAGGTATTAAAAGTAAATGTATTCATGTTATCAGGGGAGGATTTTCCCTAATTAAGGTACTGGAAAGCCGACATCTTGAATCATAAGGTATGCGAGTTATTCTGGTTTTATAAACTTAAGAGTGACAATAGAAACCACCTGCCACAGCCGGGATTCGAACCTCGGGTCTCCGGATCACCGGTCCAACGTGTTCAGTTCTGTATCCAGACAGCACGTCTTTGGGTGGCAATTATTGTTATCCGGAGTTCGAAACCCGGCAGTAGCAGTGTTACACCCTCACATCTATCCCTGAATATCAGACGCCCCATATGCATAATCTGTGTACATTTAGTCCCATTGTATAAATAAAACGGATAAATAAATTGCACGATTTTGCATGCATGAACGTTTTAAATAAATTTGTGATTTCGTTAGGCCGATTATGCAATGAGAAGTACCCTCATTCCATTCAATACTGCGCTAAAATCTTTTGCAATAACAAAAAGTAAACACTTGATTGTTGGAAACACAGGGCGCTGAGTTTTACTTTTAAGTTTTTGTGCCTAACGGAACAATGAGAAAGAAGTCCACGTTAATATTTTTGTTTGTGAAAGGGTCGGTGTATATATACGGTCCGTATCGTGTATCCCTGGCCGATTGGTTAGAGTCGCTGACTTGAGACCACTGTAACCGCTCATAGATTGAGGGTCATGGGTTCGCACACTGCTACCGACCATGTGAGAAAATTGGCAGTTTCTTACGGAGGGTCGGAGTCAAGTACTGGTTCTACCCAGGAGCGATTGTTAACTCCCCGCTAGTTAAAATTACCTCCCTTGTTAAACAATATTCAAAGTAGACAATCTATTTCTGACTTCAATGCTGTTCTCAATTAAGTATCAAGTTTTTTTTAAGTAATTTTTAAATTTATCTTTGCTCTGTAAATTGAAATGTTAGGACTATCATAAGTTAGACGCAGCGTATAGGAACATGCCAACAGAGCTGCCCAACAGAGCATGCTGCCCAACAGAACATGCCGCCAGTGTAACATGACGTTACAGAATTATTATGTCGGGGATCGAACATGCCGTATCGGAGGCTTTTGATACAAATCCTAGTGTTTCCGGTAGTATACTACTGATCTTACTCAGGAAAACAAACAAACACATAAACAAAGAAATTACAAAAAATAAACAAGTAAACAAAGCAGAAGCCCTATACGTTACAGCCAGCATGTACGACTACAGTTCATTTAGGACAATGTGACAGTGACGCCGTAGAAGCGTCTAATATTAATATGAACCATTTATCGGATAATGTACGGATTAAATCTTTCTTGCACGCATGATCTACCTTTTTATGCAATGAGTGTAAACTTTTGTGTACACAAATATCTATTACGTCACTGACACAATATCCTCAATGAATAGTATCTTGTGTCCTTGAGACGGTGGGCACCAGGTGCTGTTTACGTTTACAAATGTGTATCCATGATACTAGTCACAATTAAGTGCAGATTAAAATCTCAACAAGGTATCATTACATGAAACAAGATATGTGAAGTAAATAAACAAGATAAGATAAAACTGTATAAATTTATTTTAGTCAATGCAAAGGAACCCAAATTTTTACAGTGCATTTGCACGGAAGGAAACATATATGTTGATGTACGGTATGGCATCCTAAATATATTGAAGCCCAACAAAGCTTCGAAAAACATCGCCCAATGAAGGAGTAAATAGTTTGCTTTTTGTTCACTTGTATCATAACAACAGCTTTCAATAAATCGATCGATCAACAAAGGCCGACGAAGCTTCTTCTAATAACTTTGATTATCTTAATAGAAAAACAAATCAGACCCTTAAAATTGTGAACTTTGACCCCTTTTCGTTAGGATAATCATTTTGAAAACAATTTCGATAGCTTTTTTGTCCTGTACTACGCTATGATGTGGTTGAAAAGATCTAAGCATTGCTGTCTTCTTTTTGGCACAGTTGAGGCGCATGTCACTGTTAGGACTCAATGTTAATACAAACTCGGTTTCAAAGTTGAACTTCATCCTGTGATGACGTCATAATGCCCAAAATGGATGGAGATTTTCAAATAAAATGTCCGATTTCTTTGATTCTCTTTAGCATGTGTAGGTCATGTGAGATATATCGGTATTGCATGTTATTGCTTTATCGCATCACCAGTCCTCATACTTTTGTTGTGTAAATCTTTCTGTCTGAATTGAGTAACTGCAGAGACTGTATTCCGGGTTGTTTTTAAAAACAGAAAGATTTGTTTGTTTTTTTAGAAAATTGAATATATACGTTCGGAATGTGGATTGGTATAAACATTAGCTCATTACAAATCTAGCAACCCTGTAATTCACCGTAATTTGAATGTTGAAATTACTGATAAGGCTCGACAGACAGACATGAATCTGATTAATTTCTTCCTTTTATTTTCGGGGTTGTAAGTCATTGAAGATTTAAATTGATTATCGATCAAAGTGAAATCTTTGCTTTCTAAACTTCTAAAGTCGGTATATCAGTTTAATTCGTACTGTATAGAAACCGGCATTATTAAAGTTGGCAGGTCACCGTCAGCATTACACTTGCCCACAACTGCTGTATCCCTTGATCTGCACCAAGCAGTAAGCTTAGGGAAATTTTATTGTATCGTTTAAACTGAGTTATGGGCCGGTTACAGATACAACAGGTGGCATCTACTATTTAATGCAGGTCCATCTGTCCTAAACTTATAAAAAAAAGTCGTCTGCCCGCTTTATCCGGGTGACCGCCTGCAAAATTAAAAGTACATTTATTTTACGAGTTTCACTATTGTATTTTTTGTTTAGGTTGGGGCATCCCTGTTTGCCAGCAACATCGGGAGTGGTCACTTTGTTGGATTGGCAGGTTCGGGAGCATCTAATGGCATCGGAATTGCTGTGTTCGAACTAAACGTAAGTCTTTTTACAAGAAAGGGTTACTAAGTCAGATAAAGGCTCAAGGACCGGAGCGGTGAAGGTCACTTCTGAGAAATACAGGCCATCACCGCTTAGGATTTGGTGTAGAAGCTATCTAAATGGCTATTAGATACATTCAAACCTGCGTTCAAAACCACTAGTCAACGAAAACACCGCTAATTTTTATTCCATCACTCATTAAGTGGTGTTTGTTCTCAGGTTTGACCATAAACTGTCACTTTTCTAATGTTATTACTGAGGATGAAAGATAGAAATTTTGAAAGTTTACATAACATATTTCCTAGTCAGTATTCACTGCAGTAAATTACCTATTTCTTATACTGATTTAGATTCATGAATCCAGAATTATCTCTCTAAAATAGGGGATATCTTCCTTTAATAGAGATATCTCTGATGTTTTGAAAGATATCTCCCAATACAAAAGAGATATCTCTCAATGTAATAGAGGTATCTCTCTTTCTTTTGTACATATACCTCTCATGTTTTGAAAGCTATCTCCCAATACTTAAGAGATATATCTCAATATAAACGAGATATCTCTTAACCATACAGAGATGTCTCTCCTACCTCAAAAGATATTTCTGAAAATATATTATCTATTTAAAATAGAGATATATCTATTAATTTTAGATATATATATCTGTAGCTATGAGATATATTTCTCAAAAATAGAAAGATATCTCTCAAAATGATGCTAAACAGATATCTCTGTAAGTGGAAGAGATATCTCTGAATGTTCAGGAGTTATATTTCTGTGAAACAAAGATATCTCTCAGCGTGAAAGAGATATCTCTATCAAAACTAAATATATATATATTTTTTAAATTAGAGAGATATCTTTTGGAATAAATAGTAATATGGCTTGCGATATTTTCGCACGAACGGCATGGATTGTATATGCACGTTTCTCATATAAATGTTGATTTTTTTGCATATTCTATGACGCCTTGGTTTGAGAAAGGGCCAGCTTAAGTAATTTTCTGGGATTTATGCGCGAAACGACTTGGCAATATATGATATGTTTTCACCGATTCATTTCATATCCATGTGATATCATGTATATAACATATTGTATAATTACAGGCCATATTCATACTGATACTCCTGGGATGGTTGTTTGTACCGGTATATACCGCCGCCGGGGTGAGTACATGATTGTTTGTCGTTATAAAGGTAGTTTTGAACAATGATTAATTTGTTTATACTAATTTATTTGAGCTCGATTGTGAAGAAAGATTGTAGCTTATCAAGTCATTCTCGAGTCCGCTTCCTGGAAAAAACAAGTACTGGTGTCATATGAGGAGGTATGGTCATGACCTAAGTGAGGCTCGAACCTGCAACCTCCGGGATGAGCGGCAGACACCTTAACCTCTACACCACCGCTCCCCTTGTAGAATTATCAATTGGGACAACATTGGACCTTGGACCACAGAGTAGCATCCGGCGAGTTGCAGCATTGTAATTAATAAACAATCAGATACTTTACCAACAACAAAGCAAAAAAAAAAAAAAAATAACCGATTATCCTCCATTTTTGGAATGTGATAAACTTAAGAAAAATATTTGATTAAAACAGTGATATTTTTGTTGGTTTTAGGTATTTACAATGCCAGAATATTTGAGGAAAAGATTTGGAGGGCAGAGGATCCGAGTGTATCTGGCCGTCCTTGCACTGGCCTTGTACGTGTTCACAAAAATCTCAGTAAGTGAAAGCTTGTAACCAGTCTATAGATTGTCAGGAATGTTCAAACTACAGCAACATCACAATTAGTTTGTCCGCACCCTTACCTAGAAAGTTTATTTACCTTCTTGTTAATCATCCCCTGAAATAATATGCTGAAATGTGGCATGATTCATTTTCATGACAGTTACAAATTTAGAACTGAGAAAGCATGCATTAATTAAAACGCATCTATAGTTCGCCAAGCGCACATTCGGCGTCGTCGCAATAAAGGACACACAGCTATACGACTGATGGCAGAACATCTATTCCTTTTTCTTGAGAACCAGTTGCCTTAATTCGTCAAAGGGGAAGAATAAGTTAGGTGTTGGTAAATGAAAATAACCTTTTGTCTTTCAATTGTTGGGACTATTAGCGATAGGTCATATAAAATATGCCCAATCCAGTGGGAAATAAAAATATTTCCGAGGTTTTAGCAATCAGTATAATACACAGGCCGTCGGGAAATAAAGTCATCAGTGCTAAGTGAGATCACATTTTTTATTTTTCAGGCAGATCTGTATTCCGGCGCTCTGTTCATCACTCAGTCTGTCACCATGAATCTCTATCTTGCTGTAGTTATTCTATTAGCGATATCAGCTCTCTTTACCATAGCAGGTATTGTATCTGATCCTCCTTTATCACTAAATTGGACTCGTCCGTCTTTAAGTTAGGACGATACCATTTATTACATACAGGGATAAATTTGAACATGTTGCACGTATAAAATGGACTCATCCTTTTTATTTAGGACGATACCATTTATTATACACAGGAATAAATAAATCTGAAGATTACAAACGCATAAAAAAAAGGGGGTCTCATCCAAATATTAAGCTAACATAAGTGCTCTTTTTGGACGGACCTTAATAAAATTCTCATCAAATAAAAAAAAACGCATAAAATGGTACAATTTTCTCAGTCTGTAACAAGAAAGTACTTTAGTTTAGTAGTTTAATCACATAACTCAACATTTTAATGAATTTCACAGAGGAAATGCATACCTTTATGATATTAATGCGCTAACCACATATTTGTTTTAATGTATGTAAAAATAAGAAATGAAATAAGATAATGTGGATGCTAAAAATCTCAGCTGACTAGCAAATAGTATATAATTGCATATCTGACGTGTGTTCGAATCTAAAAGATATCGTCAAAAATGTCAAGAGATATAAAAAAAAAATTTCATATACTATAAACTCTGTACAGTATATAACGAACTCTTTTGGACAACTAAACTTCGTTCTTTATAACCGGATTTTATAATATCCATAAAACATTTTCATATTAGATAAAGAAAAATAAACTGGCAGAGAAAATGTGTTCCTTATATCCGGAATTTCGCTATATCCGGAGTCGTTATATACGGAGTCGTTATATACGTTTATTGTACAATGGTATATCTTAGTATTAATGAAGTATTTTTATCGTATTTTAGGTGGTCTAACAGCTGTGATATGGACAGATTTTGCCCAGGTAATCATCATGGTCGTGGGTGCCTTCATTCTTATGATCATGAGTAAGTTTATAGTATATCATATGGGATATATTTGATTTTATCGTTTACTACAACATAGACCCATTATCGCTTGGGTAGAATTTTCAAAATCTGGCCGAGAGACGTGCTTGAAAATGAAAAGACACTTTGAAACTTCATTCGACGAATAAGCTAACAGTCGTTTAAAATTAAGGCATTATATTTCTAGTTTGAAAATTTATAAAAACTATTTAATGCGTTCAAGAGACTAGGGACTAAAACCTGTCCAAAACAAAATTAAGATATTCCACTTGTGCTGCCCACCAAAGAAAACTTTTTTTCAATCAAAAGTTGGACCGTTGTTTGACTGAACAGCTGGTTAAAGTTTCAAACAACCGGGTCCTGTCTTAGCAATCCGTAAGGTACATTACCTATTCTTGAATGATTTATTGAGCAATAACCTACAGGTAGATGACGATGCAAGATTTTACGACTGCGAAGGAACAAGGGGGAGATTGTAGCTACATGCATATGCGTTGTGGCTTCTCATAATACGTTCGCGTATTTTCCACATCTACACTTTTTGAAAGATTTGAAAACATTTATATTGACACGTACATGCATATAATTTCGGTCATAAATATAGGTTAAATTCGAAATTATAACACCAACTGTTTTAATTCCGAGGTCTAAGCGTAAAAATAAATCTTGTGAAGTCCTAGCGTAAAAATAACACAAGTGTATTATTTAGTATGTACATAACTTGACATTGATTTCACATTCACCCCCAGTTTATGAAACTACTAGACGTTTTGAATCATTACATACACTAGGCATTCTTTTGCAGGTTTCATTGAGGTAGGAGGCTACGAGGCAATAGTGAAGAAATATTTCGAGGCGTGGCCGAACACGACTAAACAGAACTATGGGAACAGCAGTTATCCGTACTGGGAATGTGGTATACCGCCAGATAACTCCATGAATCTGATTAGAAGTTACGATGACGGTTCTCTCCCCTGGACTGGAATAATGTTTGGACTTACCATCTCCTCCGTGTGGTACTGGTGCACCGACCAGGTTAACTTTTTAAAGAAAACTTATTTTACCCGATACACTTAACTAATTATTCGGAGTTTACCCATACACTTAAGTAATAACTTATAACTTTGAGTTGACCTGTATAATTAACTTATAACTCCGAGTTGAATTAATTAGAGTTTCATGCACTTTTAATTAGTGTTTTTATTTGTCCTTTTAGGGTGTAAGTAAGTCAAATCATTTTACAGTCCACCCAGCTAGCTCTTTCATCGTAAAAGCAGTCAATCCTGCTGGGAGATGTGCGAGGTGTATAAGCACAAATGCCATAGTGCGTAAGAAGTTATGCACCTTATTTCGTACATGGCATATTGTTAGTTATTCAGATGTTGTATACTTAAAAGGTTACTACACACCATATAATACGTTTAAATGCAATCACGTTAAATTGGCAATTGATATATTTTAGGTGATTGTGCAAAGAGCTCTGGCAGCTAAGAACCTTTCCCATGCAAAGGCAGGCACGATATTCGCGGGATATTTGAAGTTCCTTCCATTGTGGTTGATAGTCTTCCCAGGAATGATTGCAAGAATCTTATTTCCAGGTAAGCAAAGAAAAATAAAGCAGTTTTCTTGCCTTTGGATATCATTTGTGATCTTAGAAGTAATATTTCTTTAAAAAGCCCGACACTTTTTGACTATACTTTATATACACGTTTTTGCCTAGTAAATCATTCTTTGTCCATTTTTTTTGAAAACCATTTGCCATGCGTAATGAAATGACAACAATTCTTCAAAGAAAATGCCACATCGTAAGACTTTAAATTAATAATTGGGGCTAGAAGGTGAACATAATTATCGTGAGGAAATGTTTAGACTTACCTATTGTCAAATTACAGATGAGGTTGCCTGCGCCGATCCAAAGGTATGCATGGAGGTCTGTGAAAGTGAGAAGGGGTGCACTAACATTGCCTTCCCAAAACTCGTGCTCAAGATCATGCCGACGGGACTGAGAGGGTTGATGTTGGCGGTGATGATGTCTGCCCTCATCTCTTCCTTGACCTCAATCTTCAACAGTAGCAGTACAATTATGACGATGGACATTTGGCGACTGATAAGGAAAAATGCTTCAGATGTAGAACTTATGGTAGTTGGCAGGTAAAACAAATAGAAAAAACTGTAAACTGAGTAATATTCGCGATTAATTAATTTTCGCTATTTTCGCGAAATTTCCACTTCGCTATTTGAAAAGTCTCGCAAAAGATTCATTTCACAAAGATAATTTTTACAAATCGCGAAACTTTCGTCACACGAAAATAACCGAGTTTTACAAGCTGCATGTATACGTTCATGTGATTTTTCTTCAACTTTCTGAAAGGTCTACTGTATGTCGGATGCACATTACGGCACGTTGAGTTGCGCTCGTTTAGGTTCTTTTTATACGAATACTTACCTCATAAGACCTTGAGGCAGTGTCGAACGCACATTGCACATGTCAGACCCTTATAGAATATATCATAAAGGGGAATTATGACGAACTATTTTCGTGTACTCTTAATAGTATTACAAAATTCAAAACCAGGATAGCAACTATACATTGTAATTTCGTTTCAATTACACTTTCCTGGTTACTATTTTAGAAACAATCCACCGTGTTTGCATGTGGATGTAGGGAAATGTGCGGACTTGGTTTGTCAGATCGATTTTGTGGACTATAGTTATGGGAAAAATTTGAAATTTGAAAATACTTTGTGCAACTATATCAACACATCAAAGTATTTGTGTAAAATTCAATTAACTTCAACAGTTATTTTACTCACAGATATCGACAAATCCGTCATTTTTGATGGTTTCACGAATATTTTCAGACTTTGTGTGGTTGTTCTGGTAGCTATATCAATCCTATGGATCCCCATTGTCCAGAACTTTGGTGAGCTGTTCCACTACATCCAGGCCATCACCAGCTTCCTCGCACCTCCTATATGTGCCGTGTACGTTCTTGCTGTGTTCTGGAAAAGAATAAACGAAAAGGTTAGCATTTAAATTATTTCCAATTCGTTTAATAGTCACAATGTTTAGTGATTTCTATGTGGCACCGTTTTACTATTTAATACACTTTTGTATGGGCGATATTACCCAAAAGGCATTCGAATAGATGTTATCACCGATATCACCTCTACCATTGGCAGTGTCGCATTGAAAAGGTGGTCATTTTTGTTTTAATTTTTAGTAGCTTTTGCGTTAAAATTGACAAGTTCACCCGTACCCGATTCATGTTAGTCTAACCCGTACCCAATTCATGTTAGTCTAACCCGTACCCAATTCATGTTAGTCTAGGAGTTGCAGTTTTGAGTACATTACTGCAGTATAGTGCTATTAAATATCTCTGTCACACGCTCCTCAAATCATGTCAAGGCAGAAAATGACAGATTTTATACCAGTGGAAACAAAAGTTCTCATGTTATTTTTATATTATATTCTTTACATGACAAAAAATCTTTGCACTTGATAATGGATTCGGTCATTTCACAAGGTTGTGACCAAAATGTTGCCGAGAGTTACCTCCCATGAAACCTATTTTCATGTTATTAAATGCACACACTGTAGCTTTTGTATGTTCATTTCTTACAGGGTGCATTCTGGGGTTTGATGGTCGGGTTGCTCGTTGGCATCATACGTTTCGCTTGGGAATACGCGTACACGGTTCCGCCCTGTGGAGAGTCCCAGAATGACAATCGACCAGCTATAATCGCCGACGTACATTATCTTCATTTCGGATGTATTCTGTTCTTACTATGTTTCATTGTGACTATAGTTATAAGCCTGTTGACAAAGCCAATAGAGGACAAACATGTAAGTTGGTGTTATCACGATAAACATTTACGTTTCAAGCTAATGATAAACCGATAAACCAACCATACAAACAGTTCCGTTACACTGATAAACCAACGTTTAAACATTACAATGATTTAACAGCATAATAGGCCTATTGGATAAATTCCTTGCAACAAACAAAGTATTCAGGTTTCAGGCCTGAAGAAGTACTTTCAGAAAGACTGGGGTTTAAAGGAGCGATTTGTTTTCATACCACAGTGATACGTGGTAATGAATATCGGGAGAATTGCACTGCTATTGAGTTCAAAAGTATCAGAAAACGAATTCTGTATCCTTGCATAATGCTCCTTTGAGTGGGCTTATACCTCAACCTAGGGATTGTTCTGGAACGTTTCAGTCAGTAGGGTGCAGCACCATGTCCGTTTTTTCTTCTCCCCTGTTTCCCTTTTTGCCCCCTTGCAACCCACATATTAAAAGACATAGAAACCATTTAAATCCTTAGAAAAGAATCCCGAAGCATAATAAAAGATAAATTTGATTTCATGAATTTCAGTTACATCGATTGACCTTCTGGAGCCGATTTAGCCAAAAGGAGAGGATCGATATATCTGTTGAGAGACAAGCCGAAGGACAAGGAATCTCCGTTTTCGGCTCAAATGGTAAGATATTTTTTTTACCGTGCTTGTCAAATCATTGAGGTTTTTATCATGATTTTCTATGTGTAACCCCTTTATTTGCGATATTCCGCATACATTTTGGGCGGAAGCTTGTTGGAGATCACGGAGTACATCTACATGTAGTTACGATTGCATATTTGAAAGTTATTCATACACCTTTAGACGTGGTGATCGTTGTTGTTGTTGTTATCACACACGGTATTATTTAAATCATCGTACTTTACAGAGGAATATTCTACCTTGCCTTGGTATAAGAAGGTTGGACAGTGGATATGTGGCATTGAAAAGCACGACGACGTACCGAAAATGACTCCGGAAGAGGAGAAAGCGTTCGAAAAGAAACAGCAGTCGATTCACGAGACAAAATGGTGGACACGAATTCTCAACGTTAACGCGATCGTCCTTATGACGCTAGCGGTGTTCCTGTGGGGATTTTATGCATAATAATCACTTTGTGAGCCATTGCTGTTAAGCAGAGATGTTCCGATTACTAGAAATGCGGATATAAGACATTTTTTATAAAACCAATCTCCACCACAGAGTTGTCGTTCCTGGCTCTCGCTTAAACGAAGAAACCTCATCTATAGGCGTACCTCTTACAAGGAGGTTGCGGTTTGAATCCGTCAGCGAACTTTAATTGGACATAAAGGCAGGATTCCAGGAAACAGACATTTCGTGCAATCAATTTTACAATGTAGTTTCAAGAATTAAATCTTCTTCGATGTGAAATAAAGAAATTTAATCCAATGAGATGTTAAAGAACGGCAACTCTATACGGGAGATCCATTTTTAACGATATATCATGTCAAAATGACGAGAACGTGCATATTAGAAAATGAACATTATTTTCATGAATATTTCATAACACAGCTATGTTAGACAGCTTTCTGACTGTGATTACACATATGCTATCAGTCCAGGTAGCTTTATCATAATTAAAATCAAAATGCTTTAGCAAATGTTTAGTTTGCAGTCATGTCATACCTTAGAATGCATAGTTATTCGTATTAACACATTTCACTTATTGTCAGCACACATTATTAGCACCAATATATTACTTCATACCAAATTATATTAAAGTACCAGGATCACATTAATTGTACTGATATAGAAAAATAAATTTACTGATAACATAACGATAGAAACAGGTTCTCTTCACTCAAAAACAAGGTTGACATATGTCTTACTTTTGTATTCAAGTCGCTTTTTCACCGAAAAAAGTTGCCTAAAAGCCTTTCTTATTTTATTCAATATCATTAAAAAATTACTACCTTATATTTCTAACATGTAAATTGATTTAAAACATTTTAAAGGTCATTTCCGCCGGTAAGACATCTTTTTTGGTAAAATAAGGGCTACTTGTAATTGTGCTCCTGGGACTTTAACAGCTATGTTCCAGTAACATGTGATTCAGCTCAAAATAAGTTTTAAGCGTCGTCTTAAATGTCATCAAAAGGTCTGTATATGTTTCCAACATTCATTTTACATGTTTTATTTTACTATGTTTTAATAAATATTTCCTGAAGTGAAAGACATGTTTGCTTTGCGCAGGCTTCAGAACGTGTCTTAAAGTGATATACCGCTAAATTGAAATCCAAGTATCATTATATGGATTTGCTTACAACAAAGTACCATATTTGTATTCAAATACATATTAGTTAACTTGAAACTTAAGAGAAGATACTGTATTGGAAACAAACTTATATCATTTATTTCCCATGTATTTCAATACACGTATCTGTATTTTCACTTTGCAGTATACCTTTCTACAAACCAAATTCTAACCCTTATCATTCCACTAGAGTGTTTTAGTTAAATGAACATGACACTAATAATGCGACAACCTTGCCCCTTTGTTGATGTCGGAGTATTTTTAATAAAAAAATCCATTCAAACCTTTTCCACGAGCATTTATTTGTCGTAGGTATAGTCGATTTTTGATTGGTATTGAGGTCACTTGATTGACAGGCGTCATGTTAATTGGAAACACACTGTTTAAACTACAACCAAACATTTTAGTCCTCGCTACCTGAAGTAGACAATGATCCAATACTTTCGATCATAGTCTGCATTCTTGTGCAGATGCTTAATCGTATAGTTTACTCTTAGAGTAAATAATTAATTGATTAATTAATCAGTTAATTAGTGGATTTCAATTGTTAGTTTGCGATGGACTTAACGTTACTTCAACAGTGTTTCTGTTTATGGTGGTGTGGTGGCCGAGTGGTTAACGCTCTGGACTACCAATCCGGAGGTCCCCGGTTCGAATCTCGGCCGGGACACTGGATATTTCAGGTGTTTCCCACCTATCTGAGATGAACTGGTTAGATGGTTAGAAACCCACAAGACCCAACCCAGAGGTAGCCCCGCGTGTATCGGTGCTATACGCCGGGCACGTAGAAAAGAACCAAGGGGTCTATTCGTTCGAAAGAGCTAGGGTCTGGTACCCGGATTCCCTTGTATCTGCTTCTGTCTCTAAAAATAAAAGGACCACAATGGAAATAAGAGCTTGCTCTTTCTTGTGTTATCCTTGGTACTTGGTACTGAAATAAATACACATATACACTGTTGTTTACCTAACCATCGGGATTGGAGATAATACATATTGTTTTTAAATCAGTTTGAAATCAGTTTCTCTGCTACAATGCCAAAAAGTTCTGGGCAGTTACATTTGGCAGACACACATACTGACTGACAGACACACATACACACATACAGACACCATCCAGAAAATACCATGACATTAACGACAGCTTTAAATGTTCATGTGTAACCTGATTATACTAATAAAGAGTTGTCTTGTCTTGTCTCTTGACATCAATTCCATAACATCGTCTTATTTGTAATACATGCGACAGCGTATTTACTATCGGTCTTAATATTCTCTAATTTCTAACGCATTAAATATAAAGTATTTTTACTTTTCATAATAGTTTCATGTTTCCTGAATGCAAAACGTTTTGTAAATGTGTGTTGTAGAAAGGTATACTGCAAATGACTGCGGTCTCCACTATCACACCTTTGTACATGCATGTGTATATAGTATCATGCCAGTTCGTGTTAGTGTAATAATTCTTTATATATTTCTACAATATTCAGCCATTTAAATAAAATATAAAACATGAAACAAATTTGGCTGTTTTATTCCATGTTTCGTTCAACCATTGCCAGTAATGTATTTATATACAAGTGTTTTTCTCAGGTGTTTTGGAGGTGTGAAGACTGAAGTCTTTAACACTGATGTAATGAGATCGAATCTCGCAAACAGCGGATTTTGACTGAGAAGTGCAGATCATGAGCAGGTTGCTTGGATTATGATCGACACAGTTAAGATGACAGGATTTACTTCCCCTACTTATGATACATCACATTTACCTACTCATTTTAAGAAAAATGTACTTTCCCTGTTTCTGCTGAGGTCACCCTTATAGACTAAATTAAAACATTTTTAGGGCAAGTACTCTTACACCCTTTCCCCATGTCTCTTTTCTTTTCAGGTGACCCAGTCATTCTTGCAATATGACACATTTTCACTTTGGCCCGATGTCTCAAATTTATTTTTGCCCGATGACCCAGTGCCAAAATGTCTCAGTTTCACTCTGGTCCGATGTCTCAGTTTCACTTTGCCCTGATATCCCAGTTTTATTTGGCCTGCATTCATATCTCCTTTATTTTGCCGTCTATAACAGTATTTTCAATTTTAAGTCAAATGTATTCGGTAGAAATAGCTTATAAGCCAGCTTCGATTTAAAATAGCAACTGGAATATGAAAATGATAAAACATCTGGAATAAAAGCGTTTCAACTAATACATAAAGTACCTAGCTTACAGTTTATTTGTAAATTTAAGAACTGAACATTTTTTTATAGATTTCTCTTTCAAGCCATTTAGCAAGTGTAAGGTGTGTTTGGGAGGTCTATGGGTGTCTTCGCGTAAAAAAATAGTCGGACTGGTGTTATTTTACACTTTTCAAAACAGGTACATTTGTATTGTTTGTTTCGGTATTGAAAATGTTTTTTATTTTCTTGCAATAAAATTATTTTTGGAAACAATCTTTTAAAACAAAGAATAAAAGAGAGAAATAGTTCAGCATTTAATGACCGATCCTATCAAGGACTTCCCGTAAAAGGCCCCACCCGCAATGGCGGAGCCAACAAACGTTTTCCCCATTGTGACATCCGATATAATGTAGATGACGTAAAATGTTACTTCATTTAAATCGGTAACTATAACCAGAGGGCATGTTCGTATGTTTCGTTTATAGACAGAAGAAGAATTTGTAAGCCAACCCATGTTAGCATCTAAAGGTCTTAAGATAAATATTATACCAAATATGAATTTAAACAAAGTCATAATACTAGACTTAAATTAATCGTTGTACAAGACCCTAATTCTCAGGTTGTTTATAATGTCTACCCATTTTATTTTGAGCATTTCATTTCATTTATTTATTTAATTAAAATGGTCGATATTGGATTGAGTTTAATCAAATAGTAACCACTTGTTAAAGACAATAGAATATGAGTATTGAGGCATGGTTTTCGCCGTATGAACCAGTTACTGTCCGGTTAGGATAATTTTACAATGACGCACCAGAAGAGTCTACTTTTATCGGGTAAAACGTTATGTTATATCTACAGGCACAGCACTAGGCGATTTAACTCATATATATTATATTGTACATTCATACTACAGTCAGTCACAATAGTGCAGTAGGTAACGACTCAGGTTATTGATTATTCACCTTGGTTTTGTCGAACAGGATTCACATGGACATGTACATAAAATGTTTACTCTCTTTTATCAGTAAGATCGTTTTAATTTATTTCTTCTTTTTGTTCATTGATATGTTTACCCTTCTCGTTTTTATTCAAAGTTTTTTCTGATTGTACTTAGAACAAATTAAACAATCAAATGAACTTCATTTTATTCCTTTACGTGGCAATTATTCAAACACCAACAGTTAAAAGGAACAAGGTACCTTTATTACTTGCTGAAGAGTTGTCTTGGCAAATCATCGTACTGTTTGTAGTAATTGTTCTAGTTCAAGACATATAACACAGAATGACGTGACCGAAATGCTCGTGCTTTAAACGAAAAGTTATAGAGATCTTTCAAAGTTTTAGTGATTTTACTTTCATTTACTGTTTATTGTTTGACTAAAACATGTATCTACGCATAATTAAAATTTTACCTGAAGTAATACTGAAATAATTCAAGCTCGAAAGCGATATAAAGCGTTCGATGAGGATCGAACCAGTCCTTAAAATCTTTATTTGTAGACATCCAGCGCTTTAACCATTTTCGTAACTAACGCACCGTTCTTTCATGTCTATATGTATTTTTAAGCCTAGAACCGTTTCGTATATACAATTACTCTACCAATTTACACGAAATGCTTGTAAACTTTTGTGTACACATATATCAGATTACGTCACTGTATTATCCAAACCAGGTATAAGAAAATAGAGTTTTCTGTTTTTATTCTATTTATATCTACGTCACAGTATGTATAGCTGATTTTAACTCATCAAATGGCACGAGATTCACATTTCACTACATAAACAGAAATGTATTGGAGATATTAATTCATCAAATGGCACGAGATTCATTATATG
Organism: Saxidomus purpurata; assembly: GCA_022818135.1. NCBI lineage: Eukaryota > Metazoa > Mollusca > Bivalvia > Venerida > Veneridae > Saxidomus > Saxidomus purpurata. Next base: position 49,060,748 of record JAFMSR010000007.1, read on the forward strand.
TCATCATTTATTAAGCTATTGAAGCAACCTTAATTCTTGGCCCTTTATTTAGATATCCTTATTGTTAAGAAATTTTGACCTTTGTACTTACCCATGCCAATGAAAAAATCACTTTTATGACGGCGTGTACCATTAATTATAATATCTATGCTTATCACACTATCCTATTCAAAAATTTAAAATCAACCTTCTCTGTTATGTATATTGGTATGCCTATAAAAAAATAAATAAAAATAACTACATTGTATTATGTCATTTCTTACATGTTTTCGAAATATCTACTGTGTTTAAGAGTAGTTCTTGAATATCATAATTCAATAAAGCCATTTTGAAGGGTAATATACATATAACTTGAAATTTAAGGCATGTCCATGGTTTGACATGTTCTAATTCTGAATTTCATGTCAGCCTCTTCAACAACACAAAAAGAAAAGAATAACAAGAAAACTATTTTTGTTTTTTCACTTTTGTTCTTTTGAGTGTTTGAAATAGTAACTATGTACATGATAAATATTAATATTATTCATGAATACTCGGCTGTAACTTTGCCTATGAACAGATACCCCGCAATAGCTCTAAATTGGACTGAACATTTAGCCAGAGCAAAAGATAGGAGAACAGGAGATCTTTGCACACTGCTCGAGATCTGCACTGGTTACAAAATTAATGCCAAATCATTTGCCGCCAGCAGGCCAAAGGTCAAACAGCCTCAGTGTATGTATGTGTCAATAGTTACGACGATCTGAAATTGTGATAAAACGAACAATAATGCACTTATTGTTAATAATTGAAACTTCGGATAATAGACCAATATTAAAAATGAATAAAATTTCGCTCTTGGCGCTGATTTTCTGCAAATAGGTCGATAAGCATTGGCTTTGGGTTAGAACTATCAAAGCAGTTCAGGATTTTATCTCTGAACGCCACATTATCTACACTGTTGGAAGATATTTGATTTAAAGCGCTTAAACGTTGATTACGCAAAAGGAAATGTTTATTAGAAAAGATTTTGATTTGATTTCATACGATGATATTTTGAAACGGAAAGACTTTATTCAAGTAAAAGCCGGTATCAAGTATTAGGACTTTTTTACCAGGCGACTGGTATACTTCAAATAATATTTTGTATACACATGTACATTTTGTTACTTAAAACCATATTATAGAGTATTGTTATGACCATGTTCAATACTCTATTGTAAAAGTACGTGAGTAAATAAACATGTTATATGTTTTAATTACAAGATCCTTTTTATTATAATTCAACTGGTAAAAGATAATCAAACGTTGTCATCTGGCACTTTATATATTTTCTGAAGACTTTAATTGCAAGCAGACGTATATATAAACGGAAAAGAATAAAAAAACTCATGGAATTGTTATTTTATACGTCAATGTGCCTAGCGGTGTTGTTTGTTATTTGTTATGCTGACGCGTGGATGAAATTTGACAGAATGACGTCATTTGACGGAGAAATTTGCAAGAGCACGGAAATTGCGTTTAGTAAAGAAAATATCAAAGACAAAAGCGTGTGTTTAATAGCATGTGCAGACCATGTGAATTGTTCCAGTGCTTTTCACGTGCAGCAGACAGGGATGTGCACGGGATGTGTTACATCGTACGACTTTGCGACCAAGCCAACTGGACTGGCCACAGGTTCCATATACTACGGACATTCCAGTAAGTCTATTACAGTTTGGAAAAACATTTTCAAAATTGGAAATTTAAAATGTGAATTTAGCCTTTGCAAAAACAACAACCTTATATACATATTTAAACCTCGCTTAAGACATTGTGATATCGTTCCTTTAAAAAATTTAGCATTCACTTTTGACAAGGTTTTTAGAGTCACTAATTTTTTAATACAGCTACCGTGTCTGGGGTAAAATTGACCCTTCACCCTGTCGGCGGCAAATGATTTTGAAATTGCTGCTAGTACTGATCATTATGATCATCATCCTAATCACCTACATTCCTGCAGACTAATCATGATATGGACTGTTAAACTAATCCGTCGGTAAACTGTTAGCAGGCACCCATTCGAACAATTGTTCGCTATATTTAGGACGATATGTAGGTGAAGTCGTGAATAGTTCTTTGCACACGTTTAGAAAGTAGTGAACAGTTTTTATTGTACAACGGGAATGTAAGTGAAGCAGTGGATAGTTCTTTGCACACATATTATAAAATGAATGAAAATCACCTACGAAAGTAAGATAACTTATGGGTTAACATCACTCTTAATGTGTAGCTTTTAAAACAGAAACTAAAAAAAAAATCCCCCCAAAAAAAAGTGTGGGGAAAAAAAAAAAAAAAAATTATCACGCATTTACTAAATTTTCAATAGTTTTGATGTTAACTGAATTGCTTCGTCTTGTTATTAAAAAGTAGGAAGCTGTCTCTCGAAAATAGAAAAAAAAGTGAATTGGGACTTGGCAATAACTTATCAATATATTATATATCATGTCCTAAATTCAATACGTTTAATATTTTGATGCCTTCTATACTCAGCAAAAATAGAAACGTCCCTCCATATTTCAGGAAAGATTTATCGAAAACCGAAAGGGTTACTTTTATGAATCAAAATAGAAAAACAAATTCATTCATTTCTGTATCAAAACCAATTAATTGCATCTGGCTATCTTGTTAACTTTCGAGAGATAACCGGTCAAGAGAGGTAGGGGTCAAAATCAAAAATCACAAAAACTCAGAGAGGTGTTATTGAATGTTTAGAGATGGAATTTCAATAGCAAATGTGGCACATCCAGTAAATCTCGTTAGTACCGAGTGTGGCCACCATTTGCATGAATGCATGCAATGATCCTACGCCGCATCGACGTAACGTAACGCAATACCAGTGCGTTGGGCAAATTCCTCCATTCCTGTTGTAACGCCCGTGTAAGATCGCGAACATTGTCAATCTGATGGTTAGCTCGTGCTTTGCGGCCCAGCTGATCCCATGTGTGCTCAATGGGGTTGAGATCCGGGGAACCGCGGGCCATTGCATGACGTTGACATTGTTTTGCTGCAAGAATTGAGTGGTGACCCTGGCTACAGAGGGCGGGCTTGTCCTGCATCAATGTTACACCAGGACCATGCTGACGAATAAATGGTAAGGCATATGCATTTAGCACGTCTGCAACATAACGCTGTGCATTAATGTTGCCCTGTACAACAACCAAATCTGTCTTCCGGTTTCCCATGATCCCACCCCAGACCATTACGCTCCCTCCCCCAAACCTGTTCTTCTCAACAATGCAACAATCGGCGAATCTTTCATTTTTACGCCTGTTTACCCGTAATCTTCCGTCAGCATGACTAACTGTGAACCGAGATTCATCGGTGAACAAAACTCGGTTCCAGTCAGCCCTTCTCCAGTTCAGATGACGTCGCGCCCATAACGCCTGGCAGCACGGTGACGTTGGGTCATTATCTGACCAGTGTACGGGCGGCGTGCCCTGATTGGTTGGGCGTTACGACGCAACCGGTTGCGAATGGTCTGCCCTGAGACACCGTATTGCCTAGCAGTGACTGTGGCTGCCAATTGACGTTGACGTAAGTGCGTCAACGTAATGAAACGATCGGCTCTAGCCGTCGTTACACGAGGCCTACCAGGTCGCTGCCGGTCGTGAACAGCGCACCCGAACCGACGCGCGACTACCCTGACGGACATTCCACCCGCAAGCATCCCAATTGCCTGATTTCGCTCGTTTTCGGAAAGCCGTGGCATATCGAAAACAGTGAAAAATTAAAGAAAAGTTTATTTTCAGAATAGCCCCTATCGCATGAATGGTACGACATGAACTGAATCAACATATGGATGACATGTATAGCGTGCACGTGCAAAACGTGCAAATGACCGTTCCGGTTACTGGCCGATATGTAAACCGTGCGTATCGGGTAAACTGTACACGTTGTATTCTGAACATCGCCAGGGTTTAAAATACATGTACACTGAACATGTAGCAACTACACAGACAAAGCTTCACCGGCTATAAAACAGGGACGTTTCTAGTTTTGCTGAGTATAGATGAGCATAATTATTTTTTCCAATGTAAATTTAGTTAAAATATCAAATTTCAGGACAGATACATAACAGTATCAACATGCCTAGAGTTATAACAATAATACAGTAAATTCCGTATATAAAGACTCCGGATATAGCGAAAATCCGGATATAAGGAACAAATGTTCTCTGTCCGAGTTTTTTATTCTTTATTTATTTTATATGAAAATGTTATATGGATATAACAAACTCCGGATATTAGGAACACATTAAGATGGTCCCAAGGAGTTCGTTATAAGCGGAGTTTACTTTAAAATGCTTTTGAGGCTCCTATTAAAATTGTCAGATGACATTTAACCTATCGTTCTAGATGTCCCACAAATTATTCTATAATAATTAAAAATTTATAACAAACTCCACTTAAAGTTCTGGAGCAGATTCGAATTGCCCCCGGTGTACACAATCAATGAATTCGATTTTAATAAAAGCACGCCGTAGCAAATAATGTAACGAAGGGTGCTTTTGTTAAGTACCACTTTTGTACGCTTTCTACTGCATGGTAGCGAATGATTTATTGTCAAACTAAATGAAATGCTTTTTACAATTAAAGATGATAGATATAATGGAAATGCCAGAAGTACTGAATAAACTCCATGCCTCTTTTTATCAATGCAGAGTGTCCGGGAGGCTGGTTCAACATCAACGAGTCTTGTTACTACATCACTGGCAATATGAAATACGACGAAGGCGTGGTAATTGGATTTCAGCTTTAAAGTTTGTTCTGAAATTTAGAATTCATCACAGATAATTGTAGCAAAAGAAACAGACCATTAATACACTGTAGTAACGTCATTCATATGCTTCAATAAGTCGTCCATTGCCACATTGTCAGCAAGCTGCATAATTATATGCTGTAGTAAGCCATACTCGTGTTGCAGTAGGCTGTACAAATGCTGCAGTACGTTATACTTGTACCGCTGTAAGACATACGATACAACCACAGTAAGCTATACAAATGCTGCAGCAAGCGATAAAAATACCACAGTAAGACACGAAAAACTACCGCAGTAAGCCGTACAAATGCTGCAGCAAGTTATATAAATACCATAGTAAGACATACAAAACTACCGTAGTAAGCCGTACAAATGCTGCAGCAAACGTGAACACCACAGTAAACCGTACTCATGTTGCAGTAAGCCGTACAAATGCTGCAGCAACTGATATAGATAACATGTACATGTACATCTTGAACTTTTCATTAATGTTTAAAATAATGCTATCTAACATTTATGAACAAATTCGTATTCAATATCATCCTTTCTGTGTGGTTTCAAGTCAAATAGAACTGTACCATATCTATGACTAACTGCATACTTGCTTTTCTGTGAGGTTTATGATACGAAATCTGATTTTTTTTCTCTCCAGAAAACGTGTACGTCACTTAATTCGTACCCAGTCATCATGGAAACGAAAGAGGAAAGCGAGAATATTAGAACAAAGCTTCGCTCTATCACATTTACAGGTGAATTGTTATGTCATTTTGAATTGTGTTGGGCCGACAGACAAATATATACACAACCTTTTAACCTAGGAATTTACCTAAGTAGCTGAATAAGCTAGGATTTTACCTAATTTTTGGACCAATATATGTTTCGAATGAGGTTTGTTATGCCCCTCTTGATCACGTGATCGCTTCATTGATATCTCACATAACAAACAACATAACATAACATAACTAACATAACATAACATAACATATAGTTTATTCGACTTAAATTGCACATCATTATAGTCGACAAATACATTCAATACAAAGTATGAAGAATGGAAATTTTCCCAGAGAAACATTTTATGCTTCTAAATCAAAAGATACCTCCAGACTCGACACAAGGGACCTATTGTTATGTAATATGTGTCATTTTAAATTGTGTTGAGCCTACAGACAAATATATACACAACCTTTTAACATAAGAATTTACCTAAGTAGCTGAATAAGCTGGGTTTTTACCTATCATATGTTACGAATGAGGTTTGTATATGACGTGTATGATCACGTGATCGCTTCATTTATAAACGATATAGCTAGACTGCACACTCAACCGGCCGCATTGATAAATTTTCCAGGCACAATGTTTATGTATATATACTAAAATGTATCTCGGCTCAACGCCGTTTATCTTTTAAAGAAATGTTTCTTGTTTACTTGTCTTTCGCAAGCTTTTTTTCAAGTTCTAATCAAGATATGATAACTAATAGCTCACTGGCTTTATATTTGTGTTTTAGAGACGATCTGGGCATTCTTCACTGCGTATACAGACATTGCGACAGAAGGGACTTGGGTCATTGATGGCACCTCTAATCAGATATTATTCGATGACTGGGGCTCTCATGAACCTAACGGGGGCGCCGGAGAAAATTGTTTGGCGTTTTGGGCTCCCGCAGATTTGTATTTGGGTGATGTGGGCTGTCACTCCGAGTTTAAAACTATTTGCGAAATGGCTGCACTAGATTAACTATCATTATGCTTAAAACGAAGTCACCATTATGTTACATCCATCACGTGACTTTAGAACCAATGAAATTATACTTACACGAAACTCATAAAAATGGTGATAGTATAAAGTGGGTATTTCTTAAAAGAAACCTAAATGTGAATGCCTACTCTGTTTCAACTTCCGTGATAAAAAAAGTGTTTGATTCTTTTAATTACAAAATCAATTTTAAAAAACTACCGACAGGTTTTACAAAAATGTGTCTCTACATGCGCTTATATATCGCTTTTTGTTGTACCGAAAACAGAAATGTTCTAACCAAATCTCGCAGCGATATCAAAACATTATGTGGAAATGTGCACGAACTAACATCAAAAAATTGTTAATATGTGTTTTAACGTAGTTGTCCTTATATGTAATGTGAAATGTATTTCCCCATTTTGCATGTAGAATGTATGCATAAATGCATGATGTACAAATATAATTGTAAACTTACTATTTAAAGGTCCAATACTAACGAAAGCGAAAATTCAAATATACTTTAAAAAACACAGAAATAAGTTATTTTTAATAAAAAATGAAAGTTGGTATGTAGAAATTCTAAATAAACCACAGTACATGTACAATTATTTTTCTATGCATTATGAACAAAGTTAAAAAGACCTGGGTAGTCATTTTGTCGAATCACTGAGATTTCAACATAATACACACACTTTTCTTCGTGTTCCAAACACTTTCTGTAAATTTTAACCTGCAAATCTTCATTATTTAGTGTCTTACATAAGGTAATGTACTTGCCATTGAAATAACTGTCACTTAATGTTCGCTTAGTAGTGGACCTTTAAGGACGTCTGTGGCAGTTTCCTATACACCTGTATGTTCATGTATATAGCGCAAAAACGTTTCCCCTTCATAGAATTTCTTCAAGCTTGGCATTTTGACTGAGAATCAAGTTTAAAATAAAAATCTGAAATAAAACTCATAGGTCACCGCTGCCTTGGTCTTTAATTATCTAACCTCGAAAATCAGAAAATATAACAAAATGCTGTGTTTAATGACAGATAATTCAAAATCAAGGCCGGTAACCTATGATTCTGTTATACAGCAACACATGTTTTATTTTGACATGTGATCATAACAACATATGTATATACTTCAAAATGCATTACAGTGGACACATAATTTTATGAAAATATGTTCAAGAAATAAAGAAATTATGATAAAATGCGAAGAATGAACACCCGTGAACGACAGACGTCGGAACAACATATTTATGCTGGTTCCTCAAAGATTTTCAGAAGTTCAACCTAGCAGCTACGCATCAGCAATGTCCCACACTGTCTGTCTGTCTGTTTGATAATACCCTTCAATTATTTAGAGAAAACCCTGTACGACTCATTTTAATCATTTTCTGAAAAGAAAACCCACTAAGAAATGGAGTTTTCAAGAACACTTTGCAAGACTCTCAAGCAACTTCTGTATAAGAGCAGCGGTGTGCAATTTAACATACTGTTTACTTAACTTATAAAGTAAATAAGTATATCCATATGTTATTTATTACAATCATAATTTGTAATTTCCTATATATAAGCATGCCGTTATTGATATATCAGTTTAGAAAGAGTAACTTAGTTTATGTGATCGTTTTATAACTTTATAAGCATATGTTATATGTCACTTTAGATCTAAATATTTGGAATGTTCTATTCTGAGTGAAGACGATGAAACACTATTAATTTACTTGATTGATCTAAATATTAATTCTGCCACTAAATTAACTTTGTTCATAACTAAAGTCACGTGACCAACCATAACCATAAGACTCTGGTTGTGAAGAGTACGCCGCGGGAATGTCGTACCCAAAAATCGACACGGTGGAGAGATATTGGAAGGGTCTCCGTCATGCAACTAATACTGTTGTCCGTCCATTAGCTTTTGTGCCCGCTTCTTGCCTCTGTAACCCTTCGATCAATTTTGATGAAACTTGAGACAAATACTCACAACTATACATCCTCGCCGACCTTGACATCATGAAAAAAAAAACATGTTGCAGTTGCGCATGCGTAAAGGGGCACTCTGTAAAACTGGTGTTTAATGGCATTAACAATAGAAAATTTGCACGTATTATAACTTAACCTAAAAGTTTAAACTATACGTTCCAGGCATAAACGGTAAAATCAACGTTTTGAAATGCTTGCTATATTCCGGTTCAATATCAAGGTCAGGGCCTAGCAAAAGGAATGGTGCACATGTATATGGATTAGTATCATTATATAGTATTATTTTTTTCTAAATGTAAGTTAATCAACTTTAATTCCTTTAACTTTAATCAAAGTGGCGAGGATATAGCATCTCTTTGAAAGCTTGGCAAATATTAAAGCAGATTTATGAAGTATTACATTTTGCAACGCAATTTCATATATTGACATGTAAAGACGTTCGTTATACATGTATATAAAGCATGTAAAATTTTTTATTGAGAATGCACAGCTGAACTTTTATAAACATTCTCGAGAGTGATTCCTTGGTAAAGAACTATGTGTTGGAAAATAGAAATGATGACCCTAGGTATGCCATATTAATACACAAGCGCATCCTTAACTGTGTTTTTCTCCATTTTTGCAAATTTTAATGAAATAAAAAGGTTTTGGACTGCAGTACAACGAACATACTGCGCATCCGATACCTTAAAACACAAAACACTTCATGGAACATCTAATAAATACATTATAACTGTACTTCGTAGAGGGACTTTCCATGCAATCTGAATATAATGATCTCTTCCAAAACGTTACGCTAGGCTTTCTTAGGAAGATCGTGTACTTTAGTCAGATTGCATTTCCATGTACAAGACGTTTTCAAAAGCCGTATTTCTTCAACTTGCATCCAAGTTTTTTAGTTTTTATGTTGTTTTTTTTAAATGCTTAATTTAACGAATTATTGTTACATACAATCCCATGCTACGAATTTAGCAATAAAGCATGCATAATATAAGATAATTGATGAATACATAGAAAAAAGTACATTTTTAATTTACTTACCATTTGCCGCATAAATTACAACCGTTCACACCATGTGTTTATTATTTATCGTATCCTTCGTTGAGAACCCTGTTAGTTTCGAATGTGTTCAGGGTAGGTACAAGGAAATAAAATATATAATACCCTTCTTAAAATGGTTTAATATATAGTTTATATTTTACGTTTTGCTGAAATGAAATGAGTCATTTCTGTTGTAGAAACTTGAATTCGCATACACATTTTCCCCAAATACATGTCAGGTTTGAATGTTGTAAATAGTTCTACTCGCCGAGGGTTACTTCCCTTGGCCACAGTCAATCAGATATTAGTGTGCTAAAAAGAGATGTACACTGACTGATGTGTAGATGGATATCGGATAAGCAATAAAAACGGGCATTTTGAATTCAGTATAGTTCAGTTTAGTTTGACTATTTGAGACTCATTCGCTAGACATATAAAAATGTTACATTTATCCTATATTTACTCATTCAATTTTTTAATGTTTTATAAATAAGCACTGTTTGACAGTACTCTAATTAGATGTACACGCGATAATTCGATGTGATGATGGACAACTGAATAGCGTCTGATACAGGGGACTGTCTCAAAAATATTTTGCGTTTAATTTTAGGCTTCCAATATTCTCCGTTTGATTCCTAAATGAGGATTCTTGTCAAATTAATTTTATATTGATTAAAGAGAAACATAAACTTATACAAAATACTGTTGTAATTCTATATGTTTTTTTCTACGCGTACTTCTTCCTGTGAATTCTTCCTAGGATTACATAATAATTAATTGATGCTTGCTTCAGAGCACTGTGTAATATATACTTATGACGTTTTTGTCCCATTTTTATGACCATTTTCGTATACACATCGGATATGATCTTCCTTCACAGCACATAAGATCATAAATCTGACGACAAATGACAAAAATTAGTGGCATTGTAGGAAATGCGTCTGAAAGGAAACAAAAAATATCGAAATAGGAAACTACCACATCACGGGTGGTGGTTAACTCTCCCCAGCATCTCAAAATGAGGTGAAAAGAAATTGTGGGGAGCACACTTCCGATGTGGTGGGGTTCTACAATATAAACAGGAAATGTGAGTGTGACTTTTGCAAATTTTGTTATAAATTATTTTGTTGAAGTACGAGGTGGTGGGGATTGGAGGTGGTGGGGTGGTGCAACGTGTGTCATTTCTGCATATGACTATCCATGAATGACAGGGTAGCTGCTATAGTCGCCAAATATGACATAAAGGCCACAAACTGTCACCATGAGTTTTGAAAACGTCACGGAAATTATCACTTCCTTCATAAATTCTTTTATGGTGCAAGAAATTGCCGGAAAAAGTCAACCGGTCGGCCGTAATCGGCGAAAAACCGTTTTTTTCACACCTTTGGCCAAAGTGGGTCATGTCATATATCAAAATGTCGGGCTCGGCGAGTGCTTTAAGATGGTGCAAGAAATTGCCGGAAAAAGTCAACCGGTCGGCCGTAATCGGCGAAAAACCGTTTTTTTCACACCTTTGGCCAAAGTGGGTCATGTCATATATCAAAATGTCGGGCTCGGCGAGTGCTTTAAGATGGTGCAAGAAATTGCCGGAAAAAGTCAACCGGTCGGCCGTAATCGGCGAAAAACCGTTTTTTTCACACCTTTGGCCAAAGTGGGTCATGTCATATATCAAAATGTCGGGCTCGGCGAGTGCTTTAAGATGGTGCAAGAAATTGCCGGAAAAAGTCAACCGGTCGGCCGTAATCGGCGAAAAACCGTTTTTTTCACACCTTTGGCCAAAGTGGGTCATGTCATATATCAAAATGTCGGGCTCGGCGAGTGCTTTAAGATGGTGCAAGAAATTGCCGGAAAAAGTCAACCGGTCGGCCGTAATCGGCGAAAAACCGTTTTTTTCACACCTTTGGCCAAAGTGGGTCATGTCATATATCAAAATGTCGGGCTCGGCGAGTGCTTTAAGATGGTGCAAGAAATTGCCGGAAAAAGTCAACCGGTCGGCCGTAATCGGCGAAAAACCGTTTTTTTCACACCTTTGGCCAAAGTGGGTCATGTCATATATCAAAATGTCGGGCTCGGCGAGTGCTTTAAGATGGTGCAAGAAATTGCCGGAAAAAGTCAACCGGTCGGCCGTAATCGGCGAAAAACCGTTTTTTTCACACCTTTGGCCAAAGTGGGTCATGTCATATATCAAAATGTCGGGCTCGGCGAGTGCTTTAAGATGGTGCAAGAAATTGCCGGAAAAAGTCAACCGGTCGGCCGTAATCGGCGAAAAACCGTTTTTTTCACACCTTTGGCCAAAGTGGGTCATGTCATATATCAAAATGTCGGGCTCGGCGAGTGCTTTAAGATGGTGCAAGAAATTGCCGGAAAAAGTCAACCGGTCGGCCGTAATCGGCGAAAAACCGTTTTTTTCACACCTTTGGCCAAAGTGGGTCATGTCATATATCAAAATGTCGGGCTCGGCGAGTGCTTTAAGATGGTGCAAGAAATTGCCGGAAAAAGTCAACCGGTCGGCCGTAATCGGCGAAAAACCGTTTTTTTCACACCTTTGGCCAAAGTGGGTCATGTCATATATCAAAATGTCGGGCTCGGCGAGTGCTTTAAGATGGTGCAAGAAATTGCCGGAAAAAGTCAACCGGTCGGCCGTAATCGGCGAAAAACCGTTTTTTTCACACCTTTGGCCAAAGTGGGTCATGTCATATATCAAAATGTCGGGCTCGGCGAGTGCTTTAAGATGGTGCAAGAAATTGCCGGAAAAAGTCAACCGGTCGGCCGTAATCGGCGAAAAACCGTTTTTTTCACACCTTTGGCCAAAGTGGGTCATGTCATATATCAAAATGTCGGGCTCGGCGAGTGCTTTAAGATGGTGCAAGAAATTGCCGGAAAAAGTCAACCGGTCGGCCGTAATCGGCGAAAAACCGTTTTTTTCACACCTTTGGCCAAAGTGGGTCATGTCATATATCAAAATGTCGGGCTCGGCGAGTGCTTTAAGATGGTGCAAGAAATTGCCGGAAAAAGTCAACCGGTCGGCCGTAATCGGCGAAAAACCGTTTTTTTCACACCTTTGGCCAAAGTGGGTCATGTCATATATCAAAATGTCGGGCTCGGCGAGTGCTTTAAGATGGTGCAAGAAATTGCCGGAAAAAGTCAACCGGTCGGCCGTAATCGGCGAAAAACCGTTTTTTTCACACCTTTGGCCAAAGTGGGTCATGTCATATATCAAAATGTCGGGCTCGGCGAGTGCTTTAAGATGGTGCAAGAAATTGCCGGAAAAAGTCAACCGGTCGGCCGTAATCGGCGAAAAACCGTTTTTTTCACACCTTTGGCCAAAGTGGGTCATGTCATATATCAAAATGTCGGGCTCGGCGAGTGCTTTAAGATGGTGCAAGAAATTGCCGGAAAAAGTCAACCGGTCGGCCGTAATCGGCGAAAAACCGTTTTTTTCACACCTTTGGCCAAAGTGGGTCATGTCATATATCAAAATGTCGGGCTCGGCGAGTGCTTTAAGATGGTGCAAGAAATTGCCGGAAAAAGTCAACCGGTCGGCCGTAATCGGCGAAAAACCGTTTTTTTCACACCTTTGGCCAAAGTGGGTCATGTCATATATCAAAATGTCGGGCTCGGCGAGTGCTTTAAGATGGTGCAAGAAATTGCCGGAAAAAGTCAACCGGTCGGCCGTAATCGGCGAAAAACCGTTTTTTTCACACCTTTGGCCAAAGTGGGTCATGTCATATATCAAAATGTCGGGCTCGGCGAGTGCTTTAAGATGGTGCAAGAAATTGCCGGAAAAAGTCAACCGGTCGGCCGTAATCGGCGAAAAACCGTTTTTTTCACACCTTTGGCCAAAGTGGGTCATGTCATATATCAAAATGTCGGGCTCGGCGAGTGCTTTAAGATGGTGCAAGAAATTGCCGGAAAAAGTCAACCGGTCGGCCGTAATCGGCGAAAAACCGTTTTTTTTTCACACCTTTGGCCAAAGTGGGTCATGTCATATATCAAAATGTCGGGCTCGGCGAGTGCTTTAAGATGGTGCAAGAAATTGCCGGAAAAAGTCAACCGGTCGGCCGTAATCGGCGAAAAACCGTTTTTTTCACACCTTTGGCCAAAGTGGGTCATGTCATATATCAAAATGTCGGGCTCGGCGAGTGCTTTAAGATGGTGCAAGAAATTGCCGGAAAAAGTCAACCGGTCGGCCGTAATCGGCGAAAAACCGTTTTTTTCACACCTTTGGCCAAAGTGGGTCATGTCATATATCAAAATGTCGGGCTCGGCGAGTGCTTTAAGATGGTGCAAGAAATTGCCGGAAAAAGTCAACCGGTCGGCCGTAATCGGCGAAAAACCGTTTTTTTCACACCTTTGGCCAAAGTGGGTCATGTCATATATCAAAATGTCGGGCTCGGCGAGTGCTTTAAGATGGTGCAAGAAATTGCCGGAAAAAGTCAACCGGTCGGCCGTAATCGGCGAAAAACCGTTTTTTTCACACCTTTGGCCAAAGTGGGTCATGTCATATATCAAAATGTCGGGCTCGGCGAGTGCTTTAAGATGGTGCAAGAAATTGCCGGAAAAAGTCAACCGGTCGGCCGTAATCGGCGAAAAACCGTTTTTTTCACACCTTTGGCCAAAGTGGGTCATGTCATATATCAAAATGTCGGGCTCGGCGAGTGCTTTAAGATGGTGCAAGAAATTGCCGGAAAAAGTCAACCGGTCGGCCGTAATCGGCGAAAAACCGTTTTTTTCACACCTTTGGCCAAAGTGGGTCATGTCATATATCAAAATGTCGGGCTCGGCGAGTGCTTTAAGATGGTGCAAGAAATTGCCGGAAAAAGTCAACCGGTCGGCCGTAATCGGCGAAAAACCGTTTTTTTCACACCTTTGGCCAAAGTGGGTCATGTCATATATCAAAATGTCGGGCTCGGCGAGTGCTTTAAGATGGTGCAAGAAATTGCCGGAAAAAGTCAACCGGTCGGCCGTAATCGGCGAAAAACCGTTTTTTTCACACCTTTGGCCAAAGTGGGTCATGTCATATATCAAAATGTCGGGCTCGGCGAGTGCTTTAAGATGGTGCAAGAAATTGCCGGAAAAAGTCAACCGGTCGGCCGTAATCGGCGAAAAACCGTTTTTTTCACACCTTTGGCCAAAGTGGGTCATGTCATATATCAAAATGTCGGGCTCGGCGAGTGCTTTAAGATGGTGCAAGAAATTGCCGGAAAAAGTCAACCGGTCGGCCGTAATCGGCGAAAAACCGTTTTTTTCACACCTTTGGCCAAAGTGGGTCATGTCATATATCAAAATGTCGGGCTCGGCGAGTGCTTTAAGATGGTGCAAGAAATTGCCGGAAAAAGTCAACCGGTCGGCCGTAATCGGCGAAAAACCGTTTTTTTCACACCTTTGGCCAAAGTGGGTCATGTCATATATCAAAATGTCGGGCTCGGCGAGTGCTTTAAGATGGTGCAAGAAATTGCCGGAAAAAGTCAACCGGTCGGCCGTAATCGGCGAAAAACCGTTTTTTTCACACCTTTGGCCAAAGTGGGTCATGTCATATATCAAAATGTCGGGCTCGGCGAGTGCTTTAAGATGGTGCAAGAAATTGCCGGAAAAAGTCAACCGGTCGGCCGTAATCGGCGAAAAACCGTTTTTTTCACACCTTTGGCCAAAGTGGGTCATGTCATATATCAAAATGTCGGGCTCGGCGAGTGCTTTAAGATGGTGCAAGAAATTGCCGGAAAAAGTCAACCGGTCGGCCGTAATCGGCGAAAAACCGTTTTTTTCACACCTTTGGCCAAAGTGGGTCATGTCATATATCAAAATGTCGGGCTCGGCGAGTGCTTTAAGATGGTGCAAGAAATTGCCGGAAAAAGTCAACCGGTCGGCCGTAATCGGCGAAAAACCGTTTTTTTCACACCTTTGGCCAAAGTGGGTCATGTCATATATCAAAATGTCGGGCTCGGCGAGTGCTTTAAGATGGTGCAAGAAATTGCCGGAAAAAGTCAACCGGTCGGCCGTAATCGGCGAAAAACCGTTTTTTTCACACCTTTGGCCAAAGTGGGTCATGTCATATATCAAAATGTCGGGCTCGGCGAGTGCTTTAAGATGGTGCAAGAAATTGCCGGAAAAAGTCAACCGGTCGGCCGTAATCGGCGAAAAACCGTTTTTTTCACACCTTTGGCCAAAGTGGGTCATGTCATATATCAAAATGTCGGGCTCGGCGAGTGCTTTAAGATGGTGCAAGAAATTGCCGGAAAAAGTCAACCGGTCGGCCGTAATCGGCGAAAAACCGTTTTTTTCACACCTTTGGCCAAAGTGGGTCATGTCATATATCAAAATGTCGGGCTCGGCGAGTGCTTTAAGATGGTGCAAGAAATTGCCGGAAAAAGTCAACCGGTCGGCCGTAATCGGCGAAAAACCGTTTTTTTTCACACCTTTGGCCAAAGTGGGTCATGTCATATATCAAAATGTCGGGCTCGGCGAGTGCTTTAAGATGGTGCAAGAAATTGCCGGAAAAAGTCAACCGGTCGGCCGTAATCGGCGAAAAACCGTTTTTTTCACACCTTTGGCCAAAGTGGGTCATGTCATATATCAAAATGTCGGGCTCGGCGAGTGCTTTAAGATGGTGCAAGAAATTGCCGGAAAAAGTCAACCGGTCGGCCGTAATCGGCGAAAAACCGTTTTTTTCACACCTTTGGCCAAAGTGGGTCATGTCATATATCAAAATGTCGGGCTCGGCGAGTGCTTTAAGATGGTGCAAGAAATTGCCGGAAAAAGTCAACCGGTCGGCCGTAATCGGCGAAAAACCGTTTTTTTCACACCTTTGGCCAAAGTGGGTCATGTCATATATCAAAATGTCGGGCTCGGCGAGTGCTTTAAGATGGTGCAAGAAATTGCCGGAAAAAGTCAACCGCTCGGCCGTAATCGGCGAAAAACCGTTTTTTTCACACCTTTGGCCAAAGTGGGTCATGTCATATATCAAAATGTCGGGCTCGGCGAGTGCTTTAAGATGGTGCAAGAAATTGCCGGAAAAAGTCAACCGGTCGGCCGTAATCGGCGAAAAACCGTTTTTTTCACACCTTTGGCCAAAGTGGGTCATGTCATATATCAAAATGTCGGGCTCGGCGAGTGCTTTAAGATGGTGCAAGAAATTGCCGGAAAAAGTCAACCGGTCGGCCGTAATCGGCGAAAAACCGTTTTTTTCACACCTTTGGCCAAAGTGGGTCATGTCATATATCAAAATGTCGGGCTCGGCGAGTGCTTTAAGATGGTGCAAGAAATTGCCGGAAAAAGTCAACCGGTCGGCCGTAATCGGCGAAAAACCGTTTTTTTCACACCTTTGGCCAAAGTGGGTCATGTCATATATCAAAATGTCGGGCTCGGCGAGTGCTTTAAGATGGTGCAAGAAATTGCCGGAAAAAGTCAACCGGTCGGCCGTAATCGGCGAAAAACCGTTTTTTTCACACCTTTGGCCAAAGTGGGTCATGTCATATATCAAAATGTCGGGCTCGGCGAGTGCTTTAAGATGGTGCAAGAAATTGCCGGAAAAAGTCAACCGGTCGGCCGTAATCGGCGAAAAACCGTTTTTTTCACACCTTTGGCCAAAGTGGGTCATGTCATATATCAAAATGTCGGGCTCGGCGAGTGCTTTAAGATGGTGCAAGAAATTGCCGGAAAAAGTCAACCGCTCGGCCGTAATCGGCGAAAAACCGTTTTTTTCACACCTTTGGCCAAAGTGGGTCATGTCATATATCAAAATGTCGGGCTCGGCGAGTGCTTTAAGATGGTGCAAGAAATTGCCGGAAAAAGTCAACCGGTCGGCCGTAATCGGCGAAAAACCGTTTTTTTCACACCTTTGGCCAAAGTGGGTCATGTCATATATCAAAATGTCGGGCTCGGCGAGTGCTTTAAGATGGTGCAAGAAATTGCCGGAAAAAGTCAACCGGTCGGCCGTAATCGGCGAAAAACCGTTTTTTTCACACCTTTGGCCAAAGTGGGTCATGTCATATATCAAAATGTCGGGCTCGGCGAGTGCTTTAAGATGGTGCAAGAAATTGCCGGAAAAAGTCAACCGGTCGGCCGTAATCGGCGAAAAACCGTTTTTTTCACACCTTTGGCCAAAGTGGGTCATGTCATATATCAAAATGTCGGGCTCGGCGAGTGCTTTAAGATGGTGCAAGAAATTGCCGGAAAAAGTCAACCGCTCGGCCGTAATCGGCGAAAAACCGTTTTTTTCACACCTTTGGCCAAAGTGGGTCATGTCATATATCAAAATGTCGGGCTCGGCGAGTGCTTTAAGATGGTGCAAGAAATTGCCGGAAAAAGTCAACCGCTCGGCCGTAATCGGCGAAAAACCGTTTTTTTCACACCTTTGGCCAAAGTGGGTCATGTCATATATCAAAATGTCGGGCTCGGCGAGTGCTTTAAGATGGTGCAAGAAATTGCCGGAAAAAGTCAACCGCTCGGCCGTAATCGGCGAAAAACCGTTTTTTTCACACCTTTGGCCAAAGTGGGTCATGTCATATATCAAAATGTCGGGCTCGGCGAGTGCTTTAAGATGGTGCAAGAAATTGCCGGAAAAAGTCAACCGCTCGGCCGTAATCGGCGAAAAACCGTTTTTTTCACACCTTTGGCCAAAGTGGGTCATGTCATATATCAAAATGTCGGGCTCGGCGAGTGCTTTAAGATGGTGCAAGAAATTGCCGGAAAAAGTCAACCGCTCGGCCGTAATCGGCGAAAAACCGTTTTTTTCACACCTTTGGCCAAAGTGGGTCATGTCATATATCAAAATGTCGGGCTCGGCGAGTGCTTTAAGATGGTGCAAGAAATTGCCGGAAAAAGTCAACCGCTCGGCCGTAATCGGCGAAAAACCGTTTTTTTCACACCTTTGGCCAAAGTGGGTCATGTCATATATCAAAATGTCGGGCTCGGCGAGTGCTTTAAGATGGTGCAAGAAATTGCCGGAAAAAGTCAACCGGTCGGCCGTAATCGGCGAAAAACCGTTTTTTTCACACCTTTGGCCAAAGTGGGTCATGTCATATATCAAAATGTCGGGCTCGGCGAGTGCTTTAAGATGGTGCAAGAAATTGCCGGAAAAAGTCAACCGGTCGGCCGTAATCGGCGAAAAACCGTTTTTTTCACACCTTTGGCCAAAGTGGGTCATGTCATATATCAAAATGTCGGGCTCGGCGAGTGCTTTAAGATGGTGCAAGAAATTGCCGGAAAAAGTCAACCGGTCGGCCGTAATCGGCGAAAAACCGTTTTTTTCACACCTTTGGCCAAAGTGGGTCATGTCATATATCAAAATGTCGGGCTCGGCGAGTGCTTTAAGATGGTGCAAGAAATTGCCGGAAAAAGTCAACCGCTCGGCCGTAATCGGCGAAAAACCGTTTTTTTCACACCTTTGGCCAAAGTGGGTCATGTCATATATCAAAATGTCGGGCTCGGCGAGTGCTTTAAGATGGTGCAAGAAATTGCCGGAAAAAGTCAACCGCTCGGCCGTAATCGGCGAAAAACCGTTTTTTTCACACCTTTGGCCAAAGTGGGTCATGTCATATATCAAAATGTCGGGCTCGGCGAGTGCTTTAAGATGGTGCAAGAAATTGCCGGAAAAAGTCAACCGCTCGGCCGTAATCGGCGAAAAACCGTTTTTTTCACACCTTTGGCCAAAGTGGGTCATGTCATATATCAAAATGTCGGGCTCGGCGAGTGCTTTAAGATGGTGCAAGAAATTGCCGGAAAAAGTCAACCGCTCGGCCGTAATCGGCGAAAAACCGTTTTTTTCACACCTTTGGCCAAAGTGGGTCATGTCATATATCAAAATGTCGGGCTCGGCGAGTGCTTTAAGATGGTGCAAGAAATTGCCGGAAAAAGTCAACCGCTCGGCCGTAATCGGCGAAAAACCGTTTTTTTCACACCTTTGGCCAAAGTGGGTCATGTCATATATCAAAATGTCGGGCTCGGCGAGTGCTTTAAGATGGTGCAAGAAATTGCCGGAAAAAGTCAACCGCTCGGCCGTAATCGGCGAAAAACCGTTTTTTTCACACCTTTGGCCAAAGTGGGTCATGTCATATATCAAAATGTCGGGCTCGGCGAGTGCTTTAAGATGGTGCAAGAAATTGCCGGAAAAAGTCAACCGCTCGGCCGTAATCGGCGAAAAACCGTTTTTTTCACACCTTTGTCCAAAGTGGGTCATGTCATATATCAAAATGTCGGGCTCGGCGAGTGCTTTAAGATGGTGCAAGAAATTGCCGGAAAAAGTCAACCGCTCGGCCGTAATCGGCGAAAAACCGTTTTTTTCACACCTTTGTCCAAAGTGGGTCATGTCATATATCAAAATGTCGGGCTCGGCGAGTGCTTTAAGATGGTGCAAGAAATTGCCGGAAAAAGTCAACCGCTCGGCCGTAATCGGCGAAAAACCGTTTTTTTCACACCTTTGTCCAAAGTGGGTCATGTCATATATCAAAATGTCGGGCTCGGCGAGTGCTTTAAGATGGTGCAAGAAATTGCCGGAAAAAGTCAACCGCTCGGCCGTAATCGGCGAAAAACCGTTTTTTTCACACCTTTGTCCAAAGTGGGTCATGTCATATATCAAAATGTCGGGCTCGGCGAGTGCTTTAAGATGGTGCAAGAAATTGCCGGAAAAAGTCAACCGCTCGGCCGTAATCGGCGAAAAACCGTTTTTTTCACACCTTTGTCCAAAGTGGGTCATGTCATATATCAAAATGTCGGGCTCGGCGAGTGCTTTAAGATGGTGCAAGAAATTGCCGGAAAAAGTCAACCGCTCGGCCGTAATCGGCGAAAAACCGTTTTTTTCACACCTTTGTCCAAAGTGGGTCATGTCATATATCAAAATGTCGGGCTCGGCGAGTGCTTTAAGATGGTGCAAGAAATTGCCGGAAAAAGTCAACCGCTCGGCCGTAATCGGCGAAAAACCGTTTTTTTCACACCTTTGTCCAAAGTGGGTCATGTCATATATCAAAATGTCGGGCTCGGCGAGTGCTTTAAGATGGTGCAAGAAATTGCCGGAAAAAGTCAACCGCTCGGCCGTAATCGGCGAAAAACCGTTTTTTTCACACCTTTGTCCAAAGTGGGTCATGTCATATATCAAAATGTCGGGCTCGGCGAGTGCTTTAAGATGGTGCAAGAAATTGCCGGAAAAAGTCAACCGCTCGGCCGTAATCGGCGAAAAACCGTTTTTTTCACACCTTTGTCCAAAGTGGGTCATGTCATATATCAAAATGTCGGGCTCGGCGAGTGCTTTAAGATGGTGCAAGAAATTGCCGGAAAAAGTCAACCGCTCGGCCGTAATCGGCGAAAAACCGTTTTTTTCACACCTTTGTCCAAAGTGGGTCATGTCATATATCAAAATGTCGGGCTCGGCGAGTGCTTTAAGATGGTGCAAGAAATTGCCGGAAAAAGTCAACCGCTCGGCCGTAATCGGCGAAAAACCGTTTTTTTCACACCTTTGTCCAAAGTGGGTCATGTCATATATCAAAATGTCGGGCTCGGCGAGTGCTTTAAGATGGTGCAAGAAATTGCCGGAAAAAGTCAACCGCTCGGCCGTAATCGGCGAAAAACCGTTTTTTTCACACCTTTGTCCAAAGTGGGTCATGTCATATATCAAAATGTCGGGCTCGGCGAGTGCTTTAAGATGGTGCAAGAAATTGCCGGAAAAAGTCAACCGCTCGGCCGTAATCGGCGAAAAACCGTTTTTTTCACACCTTTGTCCAAAGTGGGTCATGTCATATATCAAAATGTCGGGCTCGGCGAGTGCTTTAAGATGGTGCAAGAAATTGCCGGAAAAAGTCAACCGCTCGGCCGTAATCGGCGAAAAACCGTTTTTTTCACACCTTTGTCCAAAGTGGGTCATGTCATATATCAAAATGTCGGGCTCGGCGAGTGCTTTAAGATGGTGCAAGAAATTGCCGGAAAAAGTCAACCGCTCGGCCGTAATCGGCGAAAAACCGTTTTTTTCACACCTTTGTCCAAAGTGGGTCATGTCATATATCAAAATGTCGGGCTCGGCGAGTGCTTTAAGATGGTGCAAGAAATTGCCGGAAAAAGTCAACCGCTCGGCCGTAATCGGCGAAAAACCGTTTTTTTCACACCTTTGTCCAAAGTGGGTCATGTCATATATCAAAATGTCGGGCTCGGCGAGTGCTTTAAGATGGTGCAAGAAATTGCCGGAAAAAGTCAACCGCTCGGCCGTAATCGGCGAAAAACCGTTTTTTTCACACCTTTGTCCAAAGTGGGTCATGTCATATATCAAAATGTCGGGCTCGGCGAGTGCTTTAAGATGGTGCAAGAAATTGCCGGAAAAAGTCAACCGCTCGGCCGTAATCGGCGAAAAACCGTTTTTTTCACACCTTTGTCCAAAGTGGGTCATGTCATATATCAAAATGTCGGGCTCGGCGAGTGCTTTAAGATGGTGCAAGAAATTGCCGGAAAAAGTCAACCGCTCGGCCGTAATCGGCGAAAAACCGTTTTTTTCACACCTTTGTCCAAAGTGGGTCATGTCATATATCAAAATGTCGGGCTCGGCGAGTGCTTTAAGATGGTGCAAGAAATTGCCGGAAAAAGTCAACCGCTCGGCCGTAATCGGCGAAAAACCGTTTTTTTCACACCTTTGTCCAAAGTGGGTCATGTCATATATCAAAATGTCGGGCTCGGCGAGTGCTTTAAGATGGTGCAAGAAATTGCCGGAAAAAGTCAACCGCTCGGCCGTAATCGGCGAAAAACCGTTTTTTTCACACCTTTGTCCAAAGTGGGTCATGTCATATATCAAAATGTCGGGCTCGGCGAGTGCTTTAAGATGGTGCAAGAAATTGCCGGAAAAAGTCAACCGCTCGGCCGTAATCGGCGAAAAACCGTTTTTTTCACACCTTTGTCCAAAGTGGGTCATGTCATATATCAAAATGTCGGGCTCGGCGAGTGCTTTAAGATGGTGCAAGAAATTGCCGGAAAAAGTCAACCGCTCGGCCGTAATCGGCGAAAAACCGTTTTTTTCACACCTTTGTCCAAAGTGGGTCATGTCATATATCAAAATGTCGGGCTCGGCGAGTGCTTTAAGATGGTGCAAGAAATTGCCGGAAAAAGTCAACCGCTCGGCCGTAATCGGCGAAAAACCGTTTTTTTCACACCTTTGTCCAAAGTGGGTCATGTCATATATCAAAATGTCGGGCTCGGCGAGTGCTTTAAGATGGTGCAAGAAATTGCCGGAAAAAGTCAACCGCTCGGCCGTAATCGGCGAAAAACCGTTTTTTTCACACCTTTGTCCAAAGTGGGTCATGTCATATATCAAAATGTCGGGCTCGGCGAGTGCTTTAAGATGGTGCAAGAAATTGCCGGAAAAAGTCAACCGCTCGGCCGTAATCGGCGAAAAACCGTTTTTTTCACACCTTTGTCCAAAGTGGGTCATGTCATATATCAAAATGTCGGGCTCGGCGAGTGCTTTAAGATGGTGCAAGAAATTGCCGGAAAAAGTCAACCGCTCGGCCGTAATCGGCGAAAAACCGTTTTTTTCACACCTTTGTCCAAAGTGGGTCATGTCATATATCAAAATGTCGGGCTCGGCGAGTGCTTTAAGATGGTGCAAGAAATTGCCGGAAAAAGTCAACCGCTCGGCCGTAATCGGCGAAAAACCGTTTTTTTCACACCTTTGTCCAAAGTGGGTCATGTCATATATCAAAATGTCGGGCTCGGCGAGTGCTTTAAGATGGTGCAAGAAATTGCCGGAAAAAGTCAACCGCTCGGCCGTAATCGGCGAAAAACCGTTTTTTTCACACCTTTGTCCAAAGTGGGTCATGTCATATATCAAAATGTCGGGCTCGGCGAGTGCTTTAAGATGGTGCAAGAAATTGCCGGAAAAAGTCAACCGCTCGGCCGTAATCGGCGAAAAACCGTTTTTTTCACACCTTTGTCCAAAGTGGGTCATGTCATATATCAAAATGTCGGGCTCGGCGAGTGCTTTAAGATGGTGCAAGAAATTGCCGGAAAAAGTCAACCGCTCGGCCGTAATCGGCGAAAAACCGTTTTTTTCACACCTTTGTCCAAAGTGGGTCATGTCATATATCAAAATGTCGGGCTCGGCGAGTGCTTTAAGATGGTGCAAGAAATTGCCGGAAAAAGTCAACCGCTCGGCCGTAATCGGCGAAAAACCGTTTTTTTCACACCTTTGTCCAAAGTGGGTCATGTCATATATCAAAATGTCGGGCTCGGCGAGTGCTTTAAGATGGTGCAAGAAATTGCCGGAAAAAGTCAACCGCTCGGCCGTAATCGGCGAAAAACCGTTTTTTTCACACCTTTGTCCAAAGTGGGTCATGTCATATATCAAAATGTCGGGCTCGGCGAGTGCTTTAAGATGGTGCAAGAAATTGCCGGAAAAAGTCAACCGCTCGGCCGTAATCGGCGAAAAACCGTTTTTTTTCACACCTTTGTCCAAAGTGGGTCATGTCATATATCAAAATGTCGGGCTCGGCGAGTGCTTTAAGATGGTGCAAGAAATTGCCGGAAAAAGTCAACCGCTCGGCCGTAATCGGCGAAAAACCGTTTTTTTCACACCTTTGTCCAAAGTGGGTCATGTCATATATCAAAATGTCGGGCTCGGCGAGTGCTTTAAGATGGTGCAAGAAATTGCCGGAAAAAGTCAACCGCTCGGCCGTAATCGGCGAAAAACCGTTTTTTTCACACCTTTGTCCAAAGTGGGTCATGTCATATATCAAAATGTCGGGCTCGGCGAGTGCTTTAAGATGGTGCAAGAAATTGCCGGAAAAAGTCAACCGCTCGGCCGTAATCGGCGAAAAACCGTTTTTTTCACACCTTTGTCCAAAGTGGGTCATGTCATATATCAAAATGTCGGGCTCGGCGAGTGCTTTAAGATGGTGCAAGAAATTGCCGGAAAAAGTCAACCGCTCGGCCGTAATCGGCGAAAAACCGTTTTTTTCACACCTTTGTCCAAAGTGGGTCATGTCATATATCAAAATGTCGGGCTCGGCGAGTGCTTTAAGATGGTGCAAGAAATTGCCGGAAAAAGTCAACCGCTCGGCCGTAATCGGCGAAAAACCGTTTTTTTCACACCTTTGTCCAAAGTGGGTCATGTCATATATCAAAATGTCGGGCTCGGCGAGTGCTTTAAGATGGTGCAAGAAATTGCCGGAAAAAGTCAACCGCTCGGCCGTAATCGGCGAAAAACCGTTTTTTTCACACCTTTGTCCAAAGTGGGTCATGTCATATATCAAAATGTCGGGCTCGGCGAGTGCTTTAAGATGGTGCAAGAAATTGCCGGAAAAAGTCAACCGCTCGGCCGTAATCGGCGAAAAACCGTTTTTTTCACACCTTTGTCCAAAGTGGGTCATGTCATATATCAAAATGTCGGGCTCGGCGAGTGCTTTAAGATGGTGCAAGAAATTGCCGGAAAAAGTCAACCGCTCGGCCGTAATCGGCGAAAAACCGTTTTTTTCACACCTTTGTCCAAAGTGGGTCATGTCATATATCAAAATGTCGGGCTCGGCGAGTGCTTTAAGATGGTGCAAGAAATTGCCGGAAAAAGTCAACCGCTCGGCCGTAATCGGCGAAAAACCGTTTTTTTCACACCTTTGTCCAAAGTGGGTCATGTCATATATCAAAATGTCGGGCTCGGCGAGTGCTTTAAGATGGTGCAAGAAATTGCCGGAAAAAGTCAACCGCTCGGCCGTAATCGGCGAAAAACCGTTTTTTTCACACCTTTGTCCAAAGTGGGTCATGTCATATATCAAAATGTCGGGCTCGGCGAGTGCTTTAAGATGGTGCAAGAAATTGCCGGAAAAAGTCAACCGCTCGGCCGTAATCGGCGAAAAACCGTTTTTTTCACACCTTTGTCCAAAGTGGGTCATGTCATATATCAAAATGTCGGGCTCGGCGAGTGCTTTAAGATGGTGCAAGAAATTGCCGGAAAAAGTCAACCGCTCGGCCGTAATCGGCGAAAAACCGTTTTTTTCACACCTTTGTCCAAAGTGGGTCATGTCATATATCAAAATGTCGGGCTCGGCGAGTGCTTTAAGATGGTGCAAGAAATTGCCGGAAAAAGTCAACCGCTCGGCCGTAATCGGCGAAAAACCGTTTTTTTCACACCTTTGTCCAAAGTGGGTCATGTCATATATCAAAATGTCGGGCTCGGCGAGTGCTTTAAGATGGTGCAAGAAATTGCCGGAAAAAGTCAACCGCTCGGCCGTAATCGGCGAAAAACCGTTTTTTTCACACCTTTGTCCAAAGTGGGTCATGTCATATATCAAAATGTCGGGCTCGGCGAGTGCTTTAAGATGGTGCAAGAAATTGCCGGAAAAAGTCAACCGCTCGGCCGTAATCGGCGAAAAACCGTTTTTTTCACACCTTTGTCCAAAGTGGGTCATGTCATATATCAAAATGTCGGGCTCGGCGAGTGCTTTAAGATGGTGCAAGAAATTGCCGGAAAAAGTCAACCGCTCGGCCGTAATCGGCGAAAAACCGTTTTTTTCACACCTTTGTCCAAAGTGGGTCATGTCATATATCAAAATGTCGGGCTCGGCGAGTGCTTTAAGATGGTGCAAGAAATTGCCGGAAAAAGTCAACCGCTCGGCCGTAATCGGCGAAAAACCGTTTTTTTCACACCTTTGTCCAAAGTGGGTCATGTCATATATCAAAATGTCGGGCTCGGCGAGTGCTTTAAGATGGTGCAAGAAATTGCCGGAAAAAGTCAACCGCTCGGCCGTAATCGGCGAAAAACCGTTTTTTTCACACCTTTGTCCAAAGTGGGTCATGTCATATATCAAAATGTCGGGCTCGGCGAGTGCTTTAAGATGGTGCAAGAAATTGCCGGAAAAAGTCAACCGCTCGGCCGTAATCGGCGAAAAACCGTTTTTTTCACACCTTTGTCCAAAGTGGGTCATGTCATATATCAAAATGTCGGGCTCGGCGAGTGCTTTAAGATGGTGCAAGAAATTGCCGGAAAAAGTCAACCGCTCGGCCGTAATCGGCGAAAAACCGTTTTTTTCACACCTTTGTCCAAAGTGGGTCATGTCATATATCAAAATGTCGGGCTCGGCGAGTGCTTTAAGATGGTGCAAGAAATTGCCGGAAAAAGTCAACCGCTCGGCCGTAATCGGCGAAAAACCGTTTTTTTCACACCTTTGTCCAAAGTGGGTCATGTCATATATCAAAATGTCGGGCTCGGCGAGTGCTTTAAGATGGTGCAAGAAATTGCCGGAAAAAGTCAACCGCTCGGCCGTAATCGGCGAAAAACCGTTTTTTTCACACCTTTGTCCAAAGTGGGTCATGTCATATATCAAAATGTCGGGCTCGGCGAGTGCTTTAAGATGGTGCAAGAAATTGCCGGAAAAAGTCAACCGCTCGGCCGTAATCGGCGAAAAACCGTTTTTTTCACACCTTTGTCCAAAGTGGGTCATGTCATATATCAAAATGTCGGGCTCGGCGAGTGCTTTAAGATGGTGCAAGAAATTGCCGGAAAAAGTCAACCGCTCGGCCGTAATCGGCGAAAAACCGTTTTTTTCACACCTTTGTCCAAAGTGGGTCATGTCATATATCAAAATGTCGGGCTCGGCGAGTGCTTTAAGATGGTGCAAGAAATTGCCGGAAAAAGTCAACCGCTCGGCCGTAATCGGCGAAAAACCGTTTTTTTCACACCTTTGTCCAAAGTGGGTCATGTCATATATCAAAATGTCGGGCTCGGCGAGTGCTTTAAGATGGTGCAAGAAATTGCCGGAAAAAGTCAACCGCTCGGCCGTAATCGGCGAAAAACCGTTTTTTTCACACCTTTGTCCAAAGTGGGTCATGTCATATATCAAAATGTCGGGCTCGGCGAGTGCTTTAAGATGGTGCAAGAAATTGCCGGAAAAAGTCAACCGCTCGGCCGTAATCGGCGAAAAACCGTTTTTTTCACACCTTTGTCCAAAGTGGGTCATGTCATATATCAAAATGTCGGGCTCGGCGAGTGCTTTAAGATGGTGCAAGAAATTGCCGGAAAAAGTCAACCGCTCGGCCGTAATCGGCGAAAAACCGTTTTTTTCACACCTTTGTCCAAAGTGGGTCATGTCATATATCAAAATGTCGGGCTCGGCGAGTGCTTTAAGATGGTGCAAGAAATTGCCGGAAAAAGTCAACCGCTCGGCCGTAATCGGCGAAAAACCGTTTTTTTCACACCTTTGTCCAAAGTGGGTCATGTCATATATCAAAATGTCGGGCTCGGCGAGTGCTTTAAGATGGTGCAAGAAATTGCCGGAAAAAGTCAACCGCTCGGCCGTAATCGGCGAAAAACCGTTTTTTTCACACCTTTGTCCAAAGTGGGTCATGTCATATATCAAAATGTCGGGCTCGGCGAGTGCTTTAAGATGGTGCAAGAAATTGCCGGAAAAAGTCAACCGCTCGGCCGTAATCGGCGAAAAACCGTTTTTTTCACACCTTTGTCCAAAGTGGGTCATGTCATATATCAAAATGTCGGGCTCGGCGAGTGCTTTAAGATGGTGCAAGAAATTGCCGGAAAAAGTCAACCGCTCGGCCGTAATCGGCGAAAAACCGTTTTTTTCACACCTTTGTCCAAAGTGGGTCATGTCATATATCAAAATGTCGGGCTCGGCGAGTGCTTTAAGATGGTGCAAGAAATTGCCGGAAAAAGTCAACCGCTCGGCCGTAATCGGCGAAAAACCGTTTTTTTCACACCTTTGTCCAAAGTGGGTCATGTCATATATCAAAATGTCGGGCTCGGCGAGTGCTTTAAGATGGTGCAAGAAATTGCCGGAAAAAGTCAACCGCTCGGCCGTAATCGGCGAAAAACCGTTTTTTTCACACCTTTGTCCAAAGTGGGTCATGTCATATATCAAAATGTCGGGCTCGGCGAGTGCTTTAAGATGGTGCAAGAAATTGCCGGAAAAAGTCAACCGCTCGGCCGTAATCGGCGAAAAACCGTTTTTTTCACACCTTTGTCCAAAGTGGGTCATGTCATATATCAAAATGTCGGGCTCGGCGAGTGCTTTAAGATGGTGCAAGAAATTGCCGGAAAAAGTCAACCGCTCGGCCGTAATCGGCGAAAAACCGTTTTTTTCACACCTTTGTCCAAAGTGGGTCATGTCATATATCAAAATGTCGGGCTCGGCGAGTGCTTTAAGATGGTGCAAGAAATTGCCGGAAAAAGTCAACCGCTCGGCCGTAATCGGCGAAAAACCGTTTTTTTCACACCTTTGTCCAAAGTGGGTCATGTCATATATCAAAATGTCGGGCTCGGCGAGTGCTTTAAGATGGTGCAAGAAATTGCCGGAAAAAGTCAACCGCTCGGCCGTAATCGGCGAAAAACCGTTTTTTTCACACCTTTGTCCAAAGTGGGTCATGTCATATATCAAAATGTCGGGCTCGGCGAGTGCTTTAAGATGGTGCAAGAAATTGCCGGAAAAAGTCAACCGCTCGGCCGTAATCGGCGAAAAACCGTTTTTTTCACACCTTTGTCCAAAGTGGGTCATGTCATATATCAAAATGTCGGGCTCGGCGAGTGCTTTAAGATGGTGCAAGAAATTGCCGGAAAAAGTCAACCGCTCGGCCGTAATCGGCGAAAAACCGTTTTTTTCACACCTTTGTCCAAAGTGGGTCATGTCATATATCAAAATGTCGGGCTCGGCGAGTGCTTTAAGATGGTGCAAGAAATTGCCGGAAAAAGTCAACCGCTCGGCCGTAATCGGCGAAAAACCGTTTTTTTCACACCTTTGTCCAAAGTGGGTCATGTCATATATCAAAATGTCGGGCTCGGCGAGTGCTTTAAGATGGTGCAAGAAATTGCCGGAAAAAGTCAACCGCTCGGCCGTAATCGGCGAAAAACCGTTTTTTTCACACCTTTGTCCAAAGTGGGTCATGTCATATATCAAAATGTCGGGCTCGGCGAGTGCTTTAAGATGGTGCAAGAAATTGCCGGAAAAAGTCAACCGCTCGGCCGTAATCGGCGAAAAACCGTTTTTTTCACACCTTTGTCCAAAGTGGGTCATGTCATATATCAAAATGTCGGGCTCGGCGAGTGCTTTAAGATGGTGCAAGAAATTGCCGGAAAAAGTCAACCGCTCGGCCGTAATCGGCGAAAAACCGTTTTTTTCACACCTTTGTCCAAAGTGGGTCATGTCATATATCAAAATGTCGGGCTCGGCGAGTGCTTTAAGATGGTGCAAGAAATTGCCGGAAAAAGTCAACCGCTCGGCCGTAATCGGCGAAAAACCGTTTTTTTCACACCTTTGTCCAAAGTGGGTCATGTCATATATCAAAATGTCGGGCTCGGCGAGTGCTTTAAGATGGTGCAAGAAATTGCCGGAAAAAGTCAACCGCTCGGCCGTAATCGGCGAAAAACCGTTTTTTTCACACCTTTGTCCAAAGTGGGTCATGTCATATATCAAAATGTCGGGCTCGGCGAGTGCTTTAAGATGGTGCAAGAAATTGCCGGAAAAAGTCAACCGCTCGGCCGTAATCGGCGAAAAACCGTTTTTTTCACACCTTTGTCCAAAGTGGGTCATGTCATATATCAAAATGTCGGGCTCGGCGAGTGCTTTAAGATGGTGCAAGAAATTGCCGGAAAAAGTCAACCGCTCGGCCGTAATCGGCGAAAAACCGTTTTTTTCACACCTTTGTCCAAAGTGGGTCATGTCATATATCAAAATGTCGGGCTCGGCGAGTGCTTTAAGATGGTGCAAGAAATTGCCGGAAAAAGTCAACCGCTCGGCCGTAATCGGCGAAAAACCGTTTTTTTCACACCTTTGTCCAAAGTGGGTCATGTCATATATCAAAATGTCGGGCTCGGCGAGTGCTTTAAGATGGTGCAAGAAATTGCCGGAAAAAGTCAACCGCTCGGCCGTAATCGGCGAAAAACCGTTTTTTTCACACCTTTGTCCAAAGTGGGTCATGTCATATATCAAAATGTCGGGCTCGGCGAGTGCTTTAAGATGGTGCAAGAAATTGCCGGAAAAAGTCAACCGCTCGGCCGTAATCGGCGAAAAACCGTTTTTTTCACACCTTTGTCCAAAGTGGGTCATGTCATATATCAAAATGTCGGGCTCGGCGAGTGCTTTAAGATGGTGCAAGAAATTGCCGGAAAAAGTCAACCGCTCGGCCGTAATCGGCGAAAAACCGTTTTTTTCACACCTTTGTCCAAAGTGGGTCATGTCATATATCAAAATGTCGGGCTCGGCGAGTGCTTTAAGATGGTGCAAGAAATTGCCGGAAAAAGTCAACCGCTCGGCCGTAATCGGCGAAAAACCGTTTTTTTCACACCTTTGTCCAAAGTGGGTCATGTCATATATCAAAATGTCGGGCTCGGCGAGTGCTTTAAGATGGTGCAAGAAATTGCCGGAAAAAGTCAACCGCTCGGCCGTAATCGGCGAAAAACCGTTTTTTTCACACCTTTGTCCAAAGTGGGTCATGTCATATATCAAAATGTCGGGCTCGGCGAGTGCTTTAAGATGGTGCAAGAAATTGCCGGAAAAAGTCAACCGCTCGGCCGTAATCGGCGAAAAACCGTTTTTTTCACACCTTTGTCCAAAGTGGGTCATGTCATATATCAAAATGTCGGGCTCGGCGAGTGCTTTAAGATGGTGCAAGAAATTGCCGGAAAAAGTCAACCGCTCGGCCGTAATCGGCGAAAAACCGTTTTTTTCACACCTTTGTCCAAAGTGGGTCATGTCATATATCAAAATGTCGGGCTCGGCGAGTGCTTTAAGATGGTGCAAGAAATTGCCGGAAAAAGTCAACCGCTCGGCCGTAATCGGCGAAAAACCGTTTTTTTCACACCTTTGTCCAAAGTGGGTCATGTCATATATCAAAATGTCGGGCTCGGCGAGTGCTTTAAGATGGTGCAAGAAATTGCCGGAAAAAGTCAACCGCTCGGCCGTAATCGGCGAAAAACCGTTTTTTTCACACCTTTGTCCAAAGTGGGTCATGTCATATATCAAAATGTCGGGCTCGGCGAGTGCTTTAAGATGGTGCAAGAAATTGCCGGAAAAAGTCAACCGCTCGGCCGTAATCGGCGAAAAACCGTTTTTTTCACACCTTTGTCCAAAGTGGGTCATGTCATATATCAAAATGTCGGGCTCGGCGAGTGCTTTAAGATGGTGCAAGAAATTGCCGGAAAAAGTCAACCGCTCGGCCGTAATCGGCGAAAAACCGTTTTTTTCACACCTTTGTCCAAAGTGGGTCATGTCATATATCAAAATGTCGGGCTCGGCGAGTGCTTTAAGATGGTGCAAGAAATTGCCGGAAAAAGTCAACCGCTCGGCCGTAATCGGCGAAAAACCGTTTTTTTCACACCTTTGTCCAAAGTGGGTCATGTCATATATCAAAATGTCGGGCTCGGCGAGTGCTTTAAGATGGTGCAAGAAATTGCCGGAAAAAGTCAACCGCTGGGCCGTAATCGGCGAAAAACCGTTTTTTTCACACCTTTGTCCAAAGTGGGTCATGTCATATATCAAAATGTCGGGCTCGGCGAGTGCTTTAAGATGGTGCAAGAAATTGCCGGAAAAAGTCAACCGCTCGGCCGTAATCGGCGAAAAACCGTTTTTTTCACACCTTTGTCCAAAGTGGGTCATGTCATATATCAAAATGTCGGGCTCGGCGAGTGCTTTAAGATGGTGCAAGAAATTGCCGGAAAAAGTCAACCGCTCGGCCGTAATCGGCGAAAAACCGTTTTTTTCACACCTTTGTCCAAAGTGGGTCATGTCATATATCAAAATGTCGGGCTCGGCGAGTGCTTTAAGATGGTGCAAGAAATTGCCGGAAAAAGTCAACCGCTCGGCCGTAATCGGCGAAAAACCGTTTTTTTCACACCTTTGTCCAAAGTGGGTCATGTCATATATCAAAATGTCGGGCTCGGCGAGTGCTTTAAGATGGTGCAAGAAATTGCCGGAAAAAGTCAACCGCTCGGCCGTAATCGGCGAAAAACCGTTTTTTTCACACCTTTGTCCAAAGTGGGTCATGTCATATATCAAAATGTCGGGCTCGGCGAGTGCTTTAAGATGGTGCAAGAAATTGCCGGAAAAAGTCAACCGCTCGGCCGTAATCGGCGAAAAACCGTTTTTTTCACACCTTTGTCCAAAGTGGGTCATGTCATATATCAAAATGTCGGGCTCGGCGAGTGCTTTAAGATGGTGCAAGAAATTGCCGGAAAAAGTCAACCGCTCGGCCGTAATCGGCGAAAAACCGTTTTTTTTCACACCTTTGTCCAAAGTGGGTCATGTCATATATCAAAATGTCGGGCTCGGCGAGTGCTTTAAGATGGTGCAAGAAATTGCCGGAAAAAGTCAACCGCTCGGCCGTAATCGGCGAAAAACCGTTTTTTTCACACCTTTGTCCAAAGTGGGTCATGTCATATATCAAAATGTCGGGCTCGGCGAGTGCTTTAAGATGGTGCAAGAAATTGCCGGAAAAAGTCAACCGCTCGGCCGTAATCGGCGAAAAACCGTTTTTTTCACACCTTTGTCCAAAGTGGGTCATGTCATATATCAAAATGTCGGGCTCGGCGAGTGCTTTAAGATGGTGCAAGAAATTGCCGGAAAAAGTCAACCGGCTCGGCCGTAATCGGCGAAAAACCGTTTTTTTCACACCTTTGTCCAAAGTGGGTCATGTCATATATCAAAATGTCGGGCTCGGCGAGTGCTTTAAGATGGTGCAAGAAATTGCCGGAAAAAGTCAACCGCTCGGCCGTAATCGGCGAAAAACCGTTTTTTTCACACCTTTGTCCAAAGTGGGTCATGTCATATATCAAAATGTCGGGCTCGGCGAGTGCTTTAAGATGGTGCAAGAAATTGCCGGAAAAAGTCAACCGCTCGGCCGTAATCGGCGAAAAACCGTTTTTTTCACACCTTTGTCCAAAGTGGGTCATGTCATATATCAAAATGTCGGGCTCGGCGAGTGCTTTAAGATGGTGCAAGAAATTGCCGGAAAAAGTCAACCGCTCGGCCGTAATCGGCGAAAAACCGTTTTTTTCACACCTTTGTCCAAAGTGGGTCATGTCATATATCAAAATGTCGGGCTCGGCGAGTGCTTTAAGATGGTGCAAGAAATTGCCGGAAAAAGTCAACCGCTCGGCCGTAATCGGCGAAAAACCGTTTTTTTCACACCTTTGTCCAAAGTGGGTCATGTCATATATCAAAATGTCGGGCTCGGCGAGTGCTTTAAGATGGTGCAAGAAATTGCCGGAAAAAGTCAACCGCTCGGCCGTAATCGGCGAAAAACCGTTTTTTTCACACCTTTGTCCAAAGTGGGTCATGTCATATATCAAAATGTCGGGCTCGGCGAGTGCTTTAAGATGGTGCAAGAAATTGCCGGAAAAAGTCAACCGCTCGGCCGTAATCGGCGAAAAACCGTTTTTTTCACACCTTTGTCCAAAGTGGGTCATGTCATATATCAAAATGTCGGGCTCGGCGAGTGCTTTAAGATGGTGCAAGAAATTGCCGGAAAAAGTCAACCGCTCGGCCGTAATCGGCGAAAAACCGTTTTTTTCACACCTTTGTCCAAAGTGGGTCATGTCATATATCAAAATGTCGGGCTCGGCGAGTGCTTTAAGATGGTGCAAGAAATTGCCGGAAAAAGTCAACCGCTCGGCCGTAATCGGCGAAAAACCGTTTTTTTCACACCTTTGTCCAAAGTGGGTCATGTCATATATCAAAATGTCGGGCTCGGCGAGTGCTTTAAGATGGTGCAAGAAATTGCCGGAAAAAGTCAACCGCTCGGCCGTAATCGGCGAAAAACCGTTTTTTTCACACCTTTGTCCAAAGTGGGTCATGTCATATATCAAAATGTCGGGCTCGGCGAGTGCTTTAAGATGGTGCAAGAAATTGCCGGAAAAAGTCAACCGCTCGGCCGTAATCGGCGAAAAACCGTTTTTTTCACACCTTTGTCCAAAGTGGGTCATGTCATATATCAAAATGTCGGGCTCGGCGAGTGCTTTAAGATGGTGCAAGAAATTGCCGGAAAAAGTCAACCGCTCGGCCGTAATCGGCGAAAAACCGTTTTTTTCACACCTTTGTCCAAAGTGGGTCATGTCATATATCAAAATGTCGGGCTCGGCGAGTGCTTTAAGATGGTGCAAGAAATTGCCGGAAAAAGTCAACCGCTCGGCCGTAATCGGCGAAAAACCGTTTTTTTCACACCTTTGTCCAAAGTGGGTCATGTCATATATCAAAATGTCGGGCTCGGCGAGTGCTTTAAGATGGTGCAAGAAATTGCCGGAAAAAGTCAACCGCTCGGCCGTAATCGGCGAAAAACCGTTTTTTTCACACCTTTGTCCAAAGTGGGTCATGTCATATATCAAAATGTCGGGCTCGGCGAGTGCTTTAAGATGGTGCAAGAAATTGCCGGAAAAAGTCAACCGCTCGGCCGTAATCGGCGAAAAACCGTTTTTTTCACACCTTTGTCCAAAGTGGGTCATGTCATATATCAAAATGTCGGGCTCGGCGAGTGCTTTAAGATGGTGCAAGAAATTGCCGGAAAAAGTCAACCGCTCGGCCGTAATCGGCGAAAAACCGTTTTTTTCACACCTTTGTCCAAAGTGGGTCATGTCATATATCAAAATGTCGGGCTCGGCGAGTGCTTTAAGATGGTGCAAGAAATTGCCGGAAAAAGTCAACCGCTCGGCCGTAATCGGCGAAAAACCGTTTTTTTCACACCTTTGTCCAAAGTGGGTCATGTCATATATCAAAATGTCGGGCTCGGCGAGTGCTTTAAGATGGTGCAAGAAATTGCCGGAAAAAGTCAACCGCTCGGCCGTAATCGGCGAAAAACCGTTTTTTTCACACCTTTGGCCAAAGTGGGTCATGTCATATATCAAAATGTCGGGCTCGGCGAGTGCTTTAAGATGGTGCAAGAAATTGCCGGAAAAAGTCAACCGCTCGGCCGTAATCGGCGAAAAACCGTTTTTTTCACACCTTTGGCCAAAGTGGGTCATGTCATATATCAAAATGTCGGGCTCGGCGAGTGCTTTAAGATGGTGCAAGAAATTGCCGGAAAAAGTCAACCGCTCGGCCGTAATCGGCGAAAAACCGTTTTTTTCACACCTTTGGCCAAAGTGGGTCATGTCATATATCAAAATGTCGGGCTCGGCGAGTGCTTTAAGATGGTGCAAGAAATTGCCGGAAAAAGTCAACCGCTCGGCCGTAATCGGCGAAAAACCGTTTTTTTCACACCTTTGGCCAAAGTGGGTCATGTCATATATCAAAATGTCGGGCTCGGCGAGTGCTTTAAGATGGTGCAAGAAATTGCCGGAAAAAGTCAACCGCTCGGCCGTAATCGGCGAAAAACCGTTTTTTTCACACCTTTGGCCAAAGTGGGTCATGTCATATATCAAAATGTCGGGCTCGGCGAGTGCTTTAAGATGGTGCAAGAAATTGCCGGAAAAAGTCAACCGCTCGGCCGTAATCGGCGAAAAACCGTTTTTTTCACACCTTTGGCCAAAGTGGGTCATGTCATATATCAAAATGTCGGGCTCGGCGAGTGCTTTAAGATGGTGCAAGAAATTGCCGGAAAAAGTCAACCGCTCGGCCGTAATCGGCGAAAAACCGTTTTTTTCACACCTTTGGCCAAAGTGGGTCATGTCATATATCAAAATGTCGGGCTCGGCGAGTGCTTTAAGATGGTGCAAGAAATTGCCGGAAAAAGTCAACCGCTCGGCCGTAATCGGCGAAAAACCGTTTTTTTCACACCTTTGGCCAAAGTGGGTCATGTCATATATCAAAATGTCGGGCTCGGCGAGTGCTTTAAGATGGTGCAAGAAATTGCCGGAAAAAGTCAACCGCTCGGCCGTAATCGGCGAAAAACCGTTTTTTTCACACCTTTGGCCAAAGTGGGTCATGTCATATATCAAAATGTCGGGCTCGGCGAGTGCTTTAAGATGGTGCAAGAAATTGCCGGAAAAAGTCAACCGCTCGGCCGTAATCGGCGAAAAACCGTTTTTTTCACACCTTTGGCCAAAGTGGGTCATGTCATATATCAAAATGTCGGGCTCGGCGAGTGCTTTAAGATGGTGCAAGAAATTGCCGGAAAAAGTCAACCGGTCGGCCGTAATCGGCGAAAAACCGTTTTTTTCACACCTTTGGCCAAAGTGGGTCATGTCATATATCAAAATGTCGGGCTCGGCGAGTGCTTTAAGATGGTGCAAGAAATTGCCGGAAAAAGTCAACCGCTCGGCCGTAATCGGCGAAAAACCGTTTTTTTCACACCTTTGGCCAAAGTGGGTCATGTCATATATCAAAATGTCGGGCTCGGCGAGTGCTTTAAGATGGTGCAAGAAATTGCCGGAAAAAGTCAACCGGTCGGCCGTAATCGGCGAAAAACCGTTTTTTTCACACCTTTGGCCAAAGTGGGTCATGTCATATATCAAAATGTCGGGCTCGGCGAGTGCTTTAAGATGGTGCAAGAAATTGCCGGAAAAAGTCAACCGGTCGGCCGTAATCGGCGAAAAACCGTTTTTTTCACACCTTTGGCCAAAGTGGGTCATGTCATATATCAAAATGTCGGGCTCGGCGAGTGCTTTAAGATGGTGCAAGAAATTGCCGGAAAAAGTCAACCGGTCGGCCGTAATCGGCGAAAAACCGTTTTTTTCACACCTTTGGCCAAAGTGGGTCATGTCATATATCAAAATGTCGGGCTCGGCGAGTGCTTTAAGATGGTGCAAGAAATTGCCGGAAAAAGTCAACCGGTCGGCCGTAATCGGCGAAAAACCGTTTTTTTCACACCTTTGGCCAAAGTGGGTCATGTCATATATCAAAATGTCGGGCTCGGCGAGTGCTTTAAGATGGTGCAAGAAATTGCCGGAAAAAGTCAACCGGTCGGCCGTAATCGGCGAAAAACCGTTTTTTTCACACCTTTGGCCAAAGTGGGTCATGTCATATATCAAAATGTCGGGCTCGGCGAGTGCTTTAAGATGGTGCAAGAAATTGCCGGAAAAAGTCAACCGGTCGGCCGTAATCGGCGAAAAACCGTTTTTTTTCACACCTTTGGCCAAAGTGGGTCATGTCATATATCAAAATGTCGGGCTCGGCGAGTGCTTTAAGATGGTGCAAGAAATTGCCGGAAAAAGTCAACCGGTCGGCCGTAATCGGCGAAAAACCGTTTTTTTCACACCTTTGGCCAAAGTGGGTCATGTCATATATCAAAATGTCGGGCTCGGCGAGTGCTTTAAGATGGTGCAAGAAATTGCCGGAAAAAGTCAACCGGTCGGCCGTAATCGGCGAAAAACCGTTTTTTTCACACCTTTGGCCAAAGTGGGTCATGTCATATATCAAAATGTCGGGCTCGGCGAGTGCTTTAAGATGGTGCAAGAAATTGCCGGAAAAAGTCAACCGGTCGGCCGTAATCGGCGAAAAACCGTTTTTTTCACACCTTTGGCCAAAGTGGGTCATGTCATATATCAAAATGTCGGGCTCGGCGAGTGCTTTAAGATGGTGCAAGAAATTGCCGGAAAAAGTCAACCGGTCGGCCGTAATCGGCGAAAAACCGTTTTTTTCACACCTTTGGCCAAAGTGGGTCATGTCATATATCAAAATGTCGGGCTCGGCGAGTGCTTTAAGATGGTGCAAGAAATTGCCGGAAAAAGTCAACCGGTCGGCCGTAATCGGCGAAAAACCGTTTTTTTCACACCTTTGGCCAAAGTGGGTCATGTCATATATCAAAATGTCGGGCTCGGCGAGTGCTTTAAGATGGTGCAAGAAATTGCCGGAAAAAGTCAACCGGTCGGCCGTAATCGGCGAAAAACCGTTTTTTTCACACCTTTGGCCAAAGTGGGTCATGTCATATATCAAAATGTCGGGCTCGGCGAGTGCTTTAAGATGGTGCAAGAAATTGCCGGAAAAAGTCAACCGGTCGGCCGTAATCGGCGAAAAACCGTTTTTTTCACACCTTTGGCCAAAGTGGGTCATGTCATATATCAAAATGTCGGGCTCGGCGAGTGCTTTAAGATGGTGCAAGAAATTGCCGGAAAAAGTCAACCGGTCGGCCGTAATCGGCGAAAAACCGTTTTTTTCACACCTTTGGCCAAAGTGGGTCATGTCATATATCAAAATGTCGGGCTCGGCGAGTGCTTTAAGATGGTGCAAGAAATTGCCGGAAAAAGTCAACCGGTCGGCCGTAATCGGCGAAAAACCGTTTTTTTCACACCTTTGGCCAAAGTGGGTCATGTCATATATCAAAATGTCGGGCTCGGCGAGTGCTTTAAGATGGTGCAAGAAATTGCCGGAAAAAGTCAACCGGTCGGCCGTAATCGGCGAAAAACCGTTTTTTTCACACCTTTGGCCAAAGTGGGTCATGTCATATATCAAAATGTCGGGCTCGGCGAGTGCTTTAAGATGGTGCAAGAAATTGCCGGAAAAAGTCAACCGGTCGGCCGTAATCGGCGAAAAACCGTTTTTTTCACACCTTTGGCCAAAGTGGGTCATGTCATATATCAAAATGTCGGGCTCGGCGAGTGCTTTAAGATGGTGCAAGAAATTGCCGGAAAAAGTCAACCGGTCGGCCGTAATCGGCGAAAAACCGTTTTTTTTTAACCGTTTAAGATGGTGCTCGGAATTTTCACACCTTTTGCATTTTTATTTATCACAACACATGACATAAACATAAAAAATAATTAACACAATCTATATTATAATAATGATAATTATTTGGATCGAATTGAATGTTAAATGTTTATATAAAGAATTTCCACTTCATGTTTAAAGTCCTAGGACCAAAATTACAAGTAGTTTTTGTTTTTCCAAGAAATATGTCTTACCTTTACTTGTATGAAAACATTCCTCACTTGGATTTTTGAATCGATAAGTAAATGTTAGAAAATATAACACAGTACTTTTTCAATGATATTGCAAATCATAAGTAAGGCTTTCTAGCAACTTTTTCGTGAAGAAACGACTTAAATACGAAAGAAATGCGTAAGTCAACATTGTTTAAGTGTGAATAGAACATAGTTCTATCATTATTAATTTTTTGTCAAAAGAGGCTGAATTAAAGATACATCATTATTTTCGTGTTGACGAGTAGGTTACGAAAACGTACTTAGGGTCCATCTTTACATTTGACCCCTCTGTTACCTACTTTTTAGTATGACCTATTTTGACCCTTTGGGCTTATAAAACAGTGATAAAATTAGTTTGTAAAAAAACTGTCTTCATTTCAAATGCATTTTCTTCGATAAAAGTGATTCATGTACAATCCCTGCAAACAACTTCATATCCCGTTGTCTAGATTTATATCCTTTCGAGAGCCGTATCGTTCTAATACTAACATGTATACATATTTTTGACATGTCATAGAACGAGCATACAGTTAGTCTATATGAATTTAAAGGTGATGACGATAGCTCCTGAATGGTGACATTGAATCAGACACCTGAGACAAATGCTGACACTTTTAGATAACATTGTAAACGACCTCTATATAGTTATACATACCGGAAACTATCGCTGTTGATAAATATCTTCAAATGGTACATGTAAATATCAATAAAAGATCGTCCTTTTTCCATCGTGTTTTGTCAAGCAAAATATAATGTCACTGAAAATGTGAATCCAGCAATTGACAATTATTGCATTGTCTAATTTGATTGCCCTTTTCTATGTCTGAAATAACTGTCATATTACTAGAATTTAAATTAGGAATTACTTTTTCACCTTCATGACAAGACTGATACTTTTTTCGTGAAGCATAAAGGCAGTGGGCAAAGTAGGATTTTCTTTGAAAATAGGCCTAGGGGTGTTGGATCGCCACCTGAAACGTAAAAGTCGC
Source organism: Saxidomus purpurata (assembly GCA_022818135.1). Taxonomy (NCBI): domain Eukaryota; kingdom Metazoa; phylum Mollusca; class Bivalvia; order Venerida; family Veneridae; genus Saxidomus; species Saxidomus purpurata. Next base: position 49,101,031 of record JAFMSR010000007.1, read on the forward strand.
CAAGATTAAATGTAGTATCATAGATCGAAGATGCGAGTCTTCTAATTATTTTTTAAACTTTATAGAACAGCTCCGTATTCCCAACCATTGCCCAAAAATGTGGCGTTGTTTTTATACTTAATATATAACCATCTAGCTGTGTAAGTTATAGATGCCGGGTCGTACCGACTATACCTCGAACGAGGATGGTGGACCTAATAAGCACAATTACAAACAAGTTATAAATGGATGTAACGCAAACAAATTTTTCAGTTTGTTTCCTGTTTTGCATTTGTTTCAGATTTCTAGAAGCACCGACACCTTCATTTTGTTCTACAATCAATGTAAAATAGGTGTATTTCGACCAGATTTTAATACTATTTCCACTTACCATAATTATTATAAAGTATGGAATTCCTACTGACTAACGGTCTATAACGAGTTTAGAACGGATCAAAAACCAGGAATCATGTGTAACGTCTTGAGCTTAGACACATCCTATTTTCTTGCATTTCCGGTTTCTCATTTCCTGTGAAATTCCGACAAATCAAAAGAAAAAGGTCTAAATCTGCAAACATCTGACAAAGAAATGTAATGTTAAAGCTAAATCGTGTTATTATGTAATATGAATGAGATACATGAAGTATTAGACCATCTCAAGATGAATTATGTAGAACTTAAAGCCCTAACTATGTTTTGATTTTGTTTCGAGTCGGATTTTCTCATGAACCACAAGTGAATAAACTAACTCGCAAGATTGTTTGGTTTCATCCCTAGTAAATTACAATGTTCATTTCCGCCTATTGTGTTGATCTGATGTATTTATTGTTCGCAAACCTTCATCAGGCCTATCCAAAAATTCTCTCAAAGACAATAGAGTGGGTAGACCAACGCTCGGCGTATATTAATGCTCGGCGTAAATGAGGTTTCTTTGTGATTTTCCGAAAAAAAAATCTTTAAAATGTCTTAACTTTAGGGTGCTGTTAAATTTGTTTACATTGTGTGTGATTTTATCCGATGCGGTTGACTTCCAGAACGGTCCCGTGACTATAGCAGAGCCGCAGACCTAGAGTAAAACCCGTTCCGTTATGTTTTCCATACTCATTTAAACTAAGATTTCTCTTGTATACGGGTACTTTTTTAAGAAATTAAATTGTAAAATTTCTAGAAAAGTCATTTATATTTAAATATTACCTAATTCTTCTTATTTTATAATATATAATTAAGTAAAATAGCGCCAATATATACGGACCCCTCTAGCAATATTGTCTTGTTCCTATGATTCTCAAAACATAAATCTCCTACGTATACTTTTTATTACTTATTGTTATTTATAAATACAGACCGCATAATAGATGATTAAATCAGTAAATGAATCAAGTTTATAATTGTATGAACTTTTCTATATAATGTTTGTTAAATGTGTTTGTATATAGACATGTCAAAGGTAGTTCATAAAACTCAACAAAAGTCTGGGAGAAAGACAGGGTAAATCAATTTAATGTTAACACACTTAACAGATTATTTCAATCCATATTACTACTAAATTGTGTTAAATACATCTTCAACATCGGTTTAAAACAGAAATATTTCAAAAACAAAACCTTTGAGTGTATCTGGCATACGCCAAGCTGTGGTAGAATTTCGGACGAACTGCACCGATTTTCCTAGGCCTATATTTAGCTCTCGCCAAATACGTCACCATGTGACTTTAAATATGTAAACAACGACAGTTGAAAGGTTGAGATTGATAAAAATTTGAGGTTAGTTGACATAGATTCCTGCTGATGATTTATTACATGGAATTTTTACGCCGAGTGTTGGTCCACCCACTCTAAATTTTTTTGGATCACAATAAAAAAATAGGATGTTATGTCTACATCTACGGGGATACTCCCAACAATCAATTTCTGATCATAACTGGGATGACGGGGCAGATGTTAAAAGAACATGCTATGTTACATGATACATTTAATTAGAGAGTAAAAGTAGTAAAATATGAAATAACAGCCATTTAAGCGTTGTTGTGTAAAAACAATTCTTTGATGTTGTAGTGTGCAATAATCTGGTAAATTGTTAACCACAAAGGCCATATTGCTGCACATCAGAACTCGAGATCATTCAATATTCATTACACAATAAACATCACTGGAACTGATCATTTCTTAAATAAAACTCCTGTACACAACATAGAATTTAACGTTTTCAACAGTAATGAAATGAAGTCTGAACCAAATTTCAAAAATGTAGAAACAATCGCCTCATAATCTTGCCAAAAGTAGCGGGATGCATTTTCCCAAATAGCTTGATTTTAAAAAGCCCTGCAAAAGTGATACGAAACACATAATTTTACAGTACTATAAAGTCTTTCATGTATTTCAGATGACGTCTGTTCCAAACAAGATTGTGCTGAAGAGCACAACAAAGGTCACATTGAGTGATAGGTGAGGATCTACAGCCATACCATTTAGCACTTGTTCCCGCTTTCTTGTATTGTCAAATCAAGTGGCGTCGTGAGAAGTATTTCAATGTGCAGAAGTTGCCTTTAATGTGTTAATGAAAACTTTTTATGTGAAACGTAGATGTGTGTGATTAGTGAGTGAGGTAACTGTTCAACAAGAGACAAGATTTCAGTATCTGTTGCAGAAGACAATTTTAAATGCAGGATGTGTATTTCTAAACAGTTTGGGTCGGCAGAGGGAGAAATCATGTTAAGTGTTTTTAAGAAAGACGTGTTTGGTAAAAGTAGTGTGAGGGCTGATGGTTTGAAACTGTATCCAAAGCGATGAAAAGAACATAAAAGATGAGTTTTGAAGATGAAGTTAAATAAAAGGCTTGTGCAGCTGGGCAGCAATTATGCAAAGCTGGCTTGTCACACAGCAAGAAAGGCTGTGAATTATGAAAGCTGTGGAAAGCAACATCAATGGAATTTGATGAGCTCTTCCATAAATAAAAGAAAATTCAGCGCTTGCTGATATTGATATGTCATGCCATTAGATAGCTGTATAGCAGTCTAGAAGTTTCAAACATTACTGGAGCAAGTAGTTGATAGATATTATCTAGAAAACTTCTTCTTTAATAATCTTTTCTCTTCTTTGCTGTTTCACAAAAAAACGAAGACTTACATGGATCCAGCTTCCTCCTTTAGGTACATTTGTAAATTAAACACTGTACTTTTCCTTAGAAATTCTGTAGTTATTTCAGCCTGCCTCAACAGTTTCAACAAAGTTGTAAAATCCATCATACAAGAAACATGACCTGTGACCTGTTTGAAATTGAATAGCATGCACAACATACAAAACATTTATTGCCACAATGGACAATGATAAGATAATAATATTTACATTTAAAGAAAACAGCAAATATATAGCATTTGTATTGTAAGTATCAAACAACGTCAAATCAGTCTTGTTTTATTGAGCATAAATTGTTCTGCTGGGAGAAAGCAGAAGACTTGGCTGTATAGACTGATAACCATCTTGACCAGCTGATGGGATAATGATAAACCTCCTCTCTGCAGTTGGACAGGCAAATGCTTATTCTTACAGTTAGTAAACATTACCAACACACATTCCAGTGAATTTACGAAACATACTGACCAAATATATACTTTCACCAGAGTGAAAAAGACTTCCTAAATCCTATTCATCTTCCTTCAAGAACTTACTCTGTGGTAATTTGTGACCAGCTGACCTTTTGACCTTTTCCAGAGGTGAAAGGCTAGTGGTAAGAGTCATACGTTATCATAATCTAGCTTCTGTCTCTATGACAACTATCGGTAATCATGACCTCTTGTGGCCTGCTGACCCTTGACCTTTATTGGTGGGGGAAAGTGGTAAGAGTCCCAGGCATGATTCTCTATCATATTTTCTACTGTATCTTTATTTGCCTTTAAACCGTGTGTAATTCTTGGAACATGTACTTGAGCAAACAAGCCAATGCATGCCAACAAGATGTTAATATGTTCTTACACAGTGATGACCAGAGAAAGCGTAAGAACTCTGCAGGATTTTATGACGTCACCAGAGTCGTTGGCGTACGTGTAACAGTATATTTTTCTAACAACAGGCTGTGGATCAGAAGTACATGTATGCACTTGCTTGCACCTGCAAATTGTTTGACAATCCCTATCTACTATTCTCTCTTCAATATCTACAGGTATATTTAAATTAGCATGAAATGATAAAAATTAGCATTTGTTGCTGATATTGCTCCAGAATTCTAAGTGACAAGAGCAAGCTTATCCAGCTGTAGCTAAAAAAAAGTCACATATTATAAATGGCATGATAAAAATGCATGATTTTACAAAAAAAAAATGTCATGAAGTTTGTATTTCATGCAATGCAGGCAGTAAGTATTTGCTTATAATTTGAGCTTGCTTGGTCATAATGAAATAAAAATTGAGCTGTTCTACCTCCATTTCCGTCAAGATTCACACAGATACAGAAGATGAGGCCTCCGCCACCAACGGCCCAAGAGGTTCGAGCCACGATGGCAGTCAACCAACAGTCAACACAGCAGAACCGCAGGTTAGCACAGCAGATGGCCAATAGACCGGCAGTGCAGGCAGCACTGGGCATGCCTCAACACCAGAAAAAGCAACAAAAGGTAATGAATTTTAGAATTTCTTATACATACAACAGTCTCAACCGTGGACACATTAGGTTATTGCTTGCTATGGACAAGCACAGTCTGCTATATTTCTTGACACTCTAACTTTAAAATCCTAGTCCAGTCATCACAGATCTTGATCACATTACAAAATGTATAAATGGGTACAATATCTAAGCCAAGTTTAATAACGGGACATTTCACCACATGCATTGAAGTGAAGTTTAAAAGTGCATAGTCCTATGAGTATATGTTTGTGCATGTGAAAGGATTAGTTGTCTTTTGCAAAGATGTTTACTTTGCACAAATTACTTCACCTTGTAATGAGACAGCAATACTGGGTTTTATCTAGGATTTAGGAGTGACTAGACGACCTCCAATCCTTGCTTACATTGAAATAGCTTCTTATAAGCTGATATAAGATATTGTTTAATTTTCACCATTGTTTCAGAAGTCGTTGAAACAAAGATTAGGACCGTCAAATGTAAAAGCAAGGCTATCTCTAGGGAACAATCCTATGCAAGGGCGCCCACGCGGAGGACGTAGAGGGGGTTTTAGAGGTGGACGTGGTCAAGTCAATGGATCATTTAGAGGTAAGTAGTAAGCATAAGCCTTAACTTGCCACATGCTTGCAGTATGACATAAAATGAGTGCCATCACTTCAGCGTTTACTTCATAGTCTTTGTGGTATTCATGTTACAACCTGGTGAATGATAAGTAAGGACCGCCTCTTCAGTACAGTGGATAGAGTTGCTCGCATTGACCGAGAGCCATGCGTCTATGCCCTGCGACTGACATCTCTTTATGTGAGAAAGTTTACAGCTTCTTACAGAGGCTAGGGTTCAAGTATTCTTCCCAGTAACGATGGTACGGTAAACTGTTTGTGGAAATAACTGTCGAAACGCATTTAACCAGGGTAACAAAACATTTCTTACATGTCATGGTAGACTAGTTTATGTACTTGAAATACACTGTATCAATTTGGATGACAGTGGAACAGTAAGTACATGTGCTTTAGAATGTACATTTATTTGAGGAAGCAAAAATAATAGTTTGTAATGAAAGCTCAGAAGAAAAATGACAGTCAAGCAGTTGCAAATTTAAGACCTAAGTTTGTTCCATGGGCAGTCTGAGACCCTTGACATATGGGAAAAGAAGTCTAAACCAGGTTAGGAGAGCAAGAAATGTAGTCAACTGAAAGACCTGAAAGAAACAGGTGAGATAAATGTACTGTTTATACAATGTACATGATAAATGTTTGCTGACAAATACAACACAAGTTGGGAGTTTGTATGTGTTTGTTTTCAGGAGATCCCCGCGGAGGTTTCAGAGGTCGTGGAGGTTTTGGCGGTAGGGGCAGAGGGGGATTTTCACCTAGGTATGTGTAGTTCCTTATTAAGACAATACAAGTATTTATGGCTAATTTCACTTCATACTAATAGAATGTTAAGGATACATTGACGAACATTGCACAATGTATTCAAATTTGACAGGTGTAAAAGTTTGCTGAAGACATCTATTCTAAAGAACTGCCAGAAGTGTGAATTGCAGCAGGTCAGTCCCCTGACCAACTGGTTATTACCTCAAAAGAATTTGAGATCTGTGCCTCTTTCCAGAGAGATACTTATAACTGTCTGCATACTAACCGAAAGCTTTGTATAAACTATAATACATGTAATCATATTCAGGAATAGTGATTATTGGTTGGGCTTTCAAATTGGACAGTACCATTCACTGTTAAGTCTGTTTATTGAGATGTTCCAGAATATCTTGGTTGCTGTGTAGTGAACAGTATACCCAGTGTTCATACAGATGGTCAAATAACAGGGAGCAGGATCAAAGTTGCATATTTGGCATTGGTCCCATTATAAATGTGGCCTTACGAAAATCTTAAAATTTGTTATTAGAAAATGTGTTTGTAAGAAAGAAAGAAATTGATGATAAAAATTTATTGTAGAATAAGATAAAGGCCATTATTTTGATTTGTTTAAAGATGGCACGATGACGATCGTCGTCCGAGAGGGCGTGGGGGTTTTGGCCGCCCTGGAGACGGACAATTGTAAGGGCATGTAGTTAGGTGCTTGTTGAGAGCCTTGTTTTTCAAATTTACAACCCTGCATGAAAAGTGCTGCTTTTTTTGTGTGTGTTTTGCTATTTTTAGCTCGACTATTCGAAGAATAGGGGAGCTATCCTACTCGGATCTGTGTTGGAATCACACTTTGGTTAAGTTAAGCATTAATTCTCAGGGTACCTATTGGCATGTTTAGGTAAAAGAAATGATGTTCTGTGTTCAGTTCAGTTCAGTTTAGCATATAATGCTGAAAAGGTTCTGCAAAATTTCAACTTGGTAGGCAGTGGAATTGCTTCGTCTGTCATTGACGATTTTGCTTTTTATACCCCCAAAACGAAGTTTAGGGGGGTATATAGGAGTCACCCGGTGGTTGGTCGGTCGGTCGGTCGGTCGGTCGGTCGGGCGGTCTGTTGCATTTTCCTTGTCCGGAGCATAACTTGAAAACTACTTGTTGGAATTCAATACAACTTCATACAATGATCAGCACATTGAGAGGAAGTGCAGGCACAAGAACTATAACTCCATCTTGACTAATTACAGAGTTATTGCCCTTTGTTACTTTTCCTTGTCCGGAGCATAACTTGAAAACTACTGGTTGGAATTCAATACAACTTCATACAATGGTCAAGCATATTGAGAGGAAGTGCAGTGCACAAGAACTATAACTCCATCCTGAGTTATTACAGAGTTATTGCCCTTTGTTACTTTTCCTTGTCGGAGCATAACTTGAAAACTACTAGTTGGAATTCAATACAACTTCATACAATGGTCAAGCACATTGAGAGGAAGTGCAGTGCACAAGAACCATAACTCCATCTTGACTAATTACAGAGTTATTGCCCTTTGTTGCTTTTCCTTGTCCTAAGCATAACTTGAAAACTACTGGTTGGAATTCAATACAATTTCATACAATGATGAAGCACAATGAGAGGAAGTGCAGTGTACAAGAACCATAACTCTATATAGAGTATTTTCAGAGTTATTGCCCTTTGTTATTTTTTCTTCTCCAGAGCATTACTTGAAAACTTCTGGTTGGAATTCAATATAACCTCATACAATGGTCAAGTACATTGAGAGGAAGTGCAGTGCACAAGAACCATAACTCCATCTTGACTCATTAAAGAGTTATTGCCCTTTGTTACTTTTCCTTGTCCTGAGCATAATTCGAAAAGTACTAGTTGGAATTCAATGCAACTTCATACAATGGTCAAGCACAATGAGAGGAAGTGCAGTGCACAGGAACCATAACTCAATCTTGACTCATTACAGAGTTATTGCCCTTTGTTACTTTTCCTTGTCCGGAGCATTATTCGAAAACTTCTGGTTTGAATTCAATACAACTTCATAAAATGGTCAAGCACAATGAGAGGAAGTGCGATGTACAAGAACCATAACTCTATCTTGACAAATTACAGAGTTATTGCCAAGAACAATATCTCTTTTTAGTTTGTTTGCAAGGTATTCTGTTACTACGAACTTTCTCAGTTTATAAAGCAGTCTTTTGGGGGTATTAATCACATTTAGTGATAGCTCTAGTTCATTTTAGTTCATGAACTTAAGAAAGTTCCAACTGGGACTAAGTCACGTTAGTCATGAACAGGTGGTGACCCCTATGAATGGTATTCATGATACAAGAATGGTTATCAATAACTTGATCATGATTGAGCCATAAGCTTGACTTGAACTTCTTGAAGGTTGATCTTGACCAGAAGATGACCCATATTGATTAAGAAGTCAGTAGGTCAAAGATCTTCGATTCAATTTTTTTTGAATTTAGAATATAGAAATGCACATGTGTACATACTTTGCTGAAAGGTTGTGGATCAGAATGGCTGTACTTTGGTTTCTAAGTCGGCAAAAAGAAAATCTAACACAGCAAGTGGTGCTTAGGCTTGCACTTGTTGCCTTGGAATGGAAAAAAAGTCACTAAAAGTTGTTTTAATTGAAGGGGCTTTAAAATGGCTGAAATAATTTAGAGCTTTTACATTGTTTCTTTGGGAAGTGCTTAAATTGCCTTGTCCTTGCTTTAAACCTATTTTAGTTCATTGTCTTATGATAAAAAGTGTGGTCTTCAAGACTTGGTAATGATTTCAGGGGCGTCAAAATCAATTGTCCATGTTGTCCGGCAGGCAGTCCGGCAGTACGGACAAGTGAAAATTTGCTAGAATTTATTATGTATCATACGAACAACTAGAAAACAGCACTTTGTAGAAACTGACTTGTAAGTAAGTCAATATCAGATATTGACGCCCCTAGATTTACATGTGGCATCAATCTGTCTGTCAGCCAGGTATTACAAAGTTCTGGATTGATACAGAAAACGGGTTCCATTGACTAAGTGTCACATTCTATGGATCATGATGCACTGAATGTATGAAACTGAATTCAGTATCGGAAATTATGTTTGTGTCATCCTCGAAAATGGCTAGCAAAATTAGCAGAGTGTAACCATGGTAACTGTTACAGTATTGGAGTACTTACTAACCTATTTGTAAGTGAAACCCCATTGAAAGATTTATGTCAGGTGTTCAGCATCTTAGTACATTATAATAATGAAAACCTAAAATTGTTCTGTTCAAAGTATGTTGCTCCAAAGCCAAGGTCACATCTCAAAGCCAATTCTCAGCAACATTTCTTGTTTCTCATTTTTATGGTGGGAGATTTATGTCAAGATGATGTGATACCACAGGAAGGGCTTTTTCTGGCTCTTTTGGGAAAAGGCCCCTGGCCCTAACTGGGAAAAAATGCGGCGTTTTTCTGATCAAATTGGGAATTTATGTATGAGTTTAATATCTATTACCTTGAGGCCAAAAAAAATATCTGTTTAGGGCAACGGTCCCAAAAATTTAGGTAGGTTTTGTTTTTGTTGTTTTTTTTTAATCTAGAAAAAAACTTAAAGGTTGGGAAAAAAAAATCTGTGTTAAGGGCAACGGTCCCAAGAATGCTATGTAGTGTAAGAACAGATTAAGAAAAAAATAAAAAAATAGGGAAAAATGAAGTTTATTTTCGATTGGGAACGGGGCCGATATTCGGCCCCTGGTGATAGGGAGGAAAAGCCCTGACAGGTGTGCGGAATCTAACAAAGCTTACATAATATACATGTTGGTCACACTTAAGATCAAATGTTATTGGTATTTTTGAACCCATTGAAAGATTATCCAGAAAATGCAGATAAATCAAATGTGCATTGACTTCCAGTCATTTCAGTTAAAGGTCAAGGTTATATATCAAGGTCAGCTTTTTGGTTTGGTATAACTACAAAACTGTTCTGTTATTCAAGTTATATGCAGAGGCTTAGTGATTGGACATCCATATGGACAACACTTGAGGTTAGGTGCAACTTTTAAGATGTTTGTAAAACAAGCGTGCTTTTGTTTAGATTTTTTTTTTATTAGCTCATCTGAGCCAAGGCTCTGGATGAGATACTAGTGTAGGTTGGTTGTCTGGCATCCATCGCCTGTTGTCCATCTTTATATAACTTTAAGAGCTTTCTCTGAAACTGCAGGTCAGGTTTAAAAGTACAGGAAATTGTTCTGGTCCACTGCACACTGGGGCCACTGTTACTACAAGAAGCGCTTCTTATCATGAACCACTTATTGGAAAGTCACCAAACTTGATCTGTAACATCGTTATATTTAACACTTTATCAAAGATCTTAGAGTCAATGCTCTACCAACTAAGCTACACGGCCCCCTTTTTCCAGGACGCAGACTTGAGAGTGACTCGATAAGCTACAAGCTTTCTTCACAATCAAGCTAAAATAAATTCGTATCAACTAACTACTTTATCAAAACCATGAACCCTTCCACTGCACATAGGGGCCACTTTCACTAGAAAAAGAAAAATCTAAAACTGCTTCATCTCATGAAGCAGTGGTTGGAAAGTCACCAAGCATGCTCAGTATCATCCTTACATTAACCTCTTTCAGAACACAGGAAATGGTTCTGGTTGACTGCACATAGGGCTGTTGTAACTAAAAATAGTCTAAGAAATATCTTTAAACAGGATCTTCTCTTGAACCAATGGAAAGTCAACAAACTTGCTCTGCTCTGTAGCATCCTTAAAGTGATTTCATTCCACTGCAAATAGGGTTCACTATGCCTAAAATAGAAATTAATCTTTTAACGTTTTCTTCTCGTGAACCAATGGTTGTAAAGTCACTAAACTTGCTTGGTAGCATCCTTGCATTGACCCCTTTTAGAAAACAGGAAATGGTTCTTGTCCATTTCTTATATGCATTGCGGTTACTAAAAATAGAAAAGTCTTTACAGCACTTGAGTGTTAAAGTTCTACAGTACTATAGTTCATTGTACTACACAGTCCTCGGCCGCATAAATAACAGAATTGACAGCTTGAAGTTCAGCTTGCTCAGATGAGCGACTAAGGGACAACTTGGCACTCTTGTTTTTAATTACCACTCTGTATGATCTAGTGCTACAGTGCAATAAGTTAATGATCCACATAAAGAAATATACATATTTTATTTCTTTAAAACAGATCAAGGTTTGGAACTAGATTCTTGTAAGTTCATATCTCTAACATCATGAAGGGTGTAAAAAAATTACTGGAAAAACACTTAATTTTCAATTCAGTTTAGATTTATATAGAATTGTAGGTCATATAAGTCCAAAAGAAAACAAATTCAACAATAAATTTTTTTATCACAGTTTAAAGAATTTAGAGAAAAAACTAAGTTTTAGCTGAATGAATGTCTATTATAGCAGGGTTATGTTGTCTTGGAATAATGTGTAAGGTCAAAGAACACTAAATTGAATGATTACCAGTAGCATGGTAAGGTGTCACACTATGTTATGCTGTGTAACAGAACACATACATAGCCTGTCTGATAACATAGCAGTCAGAAAACTTTGTGATATTTTATACTGCTATGTTGAATTTGTTTAACCATCTCTCAGAAATTTAATATAGTGGTTGTTAATTAAGGGAAGGGATGAATTGATTTTCTGGAAATTTTTTAACACCCTTGTCTTTTTGTGATTTTGTATTTTCCTGCATTATACCAATTTACCTTTGTTTTTGCTGTATTACCTGTATCTTGGAGGTTTTTTGGGCACCTTGTTTTGCTGTATTGCTTTATCTTATAGAATTTTTAGGCACTTCATTTTTGCTGTATTGCTTATATCTGGGAGAATTTTTAGTCTCCTCATTTTTGCTGTATTTCCTGTATCTTGGAGATTTTTAGGCACCTCATTTTTGTGGTATTTCTTGTATCTTGGAGAATTTTTAGGCACCTCATTTCTGCGGTATTTCCTGTATCTTGCAGATTTTTTAGGCACCTCATTTCTGCTGTATAACCTGTATCTTGCAGAATTTTTAGGCACCTCATTTCTGCTGTATAACCTGTATCTTGCAGAATTTTTTGGCACCTCATTTCTGCTGTATTACCTGTATCTTGCAGATTTTTTGGCACCTCATTTCTGTTGTATAACCTGTATCTTGCAGAATTTTTAGGCACCTCATTTCTGCTGTATAACCTGTATCTTGCAGAATTTTTAGGCACCTCATTTCTGCTCTATTTCCTGTATCTTGCAGATTTTTTGGCACCTCATTTCTGTTGTATAACCTGTATCTTGCAGATTTTTTTAGGCACCTCATTTCGGCTGTATAACCTCAGTGTTTTTTTGGGGGCCTTTTTGGGGCCGAAATTCGGCCCCATTCCCCTCCAAAATTAATATATATTTTTCCCCATTTTTGACAAAAAATTCCCCTCAAAATGTTGAAAAAATCTTTGATTAATTTAATCAGGAGTTGGCCAAACTTGTTATAAAAACATAAGATTTCATAAATTAAAGCACCAAATAATTTCTTGCAACTATCTTGACATGTTACATGAGAAATAGTTGGGCGAAAATCGCCGATTTTTCGTTTGTCACCTATTTTCGCGACCCCGATTTTTGTTATTTTTTCAACGAAAACAGTGTTCCAAAGATGAATAAAGATACTAATACAATGTTTTCAATTGAAAATAGAAGTATTACTTATTATTCACGTGTGTTTTAACACCTATGCTGCTAAGTTATGTTCCTGACACCAGATTTTTATATAAAATTTTGTTATGTTAAATTCTTGTGTCCTCTCTTTATATTTGGCAAAAGAATAATGTCATTTACATACTTGATAGTTTTGGTTCTTTATAATATAACATTTTTAAACACTATATTTTATACATTTTCTGAAAAATTCCCCTATCCTGGTAATATGACGTAAAAATTCCCCTCCTGACAGGCCTTGCCACCTTTCCCCTCAGACTGAAAAAAAAACACTGAACCTGTATCTGGAGATTTTTTAGGCACCTCATTTCTGCTGTATAACCTGTATCTGGAGATATTTTTGGCCTCTTGTTATATATACCAACTTAAAGTTTGGAATAGGGTTGTGTTGGTGGGTTCATCTGTTGCTTTTTCTTGTCCACTCTGTATCCCCTTGACCTATGGAAAGATTTTCATGAAACTTGGCTAAAATGTTCGTCGTATTGAGACGACAAGGAGAACCAATGTTCAAACTGTGCTGGCTCCAGTTCAAGGCCATATTTAGTTGGCAAAGGTCACTGGACAGTCACTGTATTTTGTGTCTCCCCAGTATGTCATGAATTCCTTGCAAGGTTTAAATTGACAATGTACGAATGTTCACCATATTGAGGCGTACATTTCCATTCAAGGTCAATTCTCAACAATAGGTCAAAGGTCTGTTACTCTGTAGAAATTGTTATATTGCCACACCTTTCTCAAATGAAGGAGGTAGAGCCATTTCTTTTCTGTTTAGCAATAGCATTATGATTAAAATGCCATAAATAAGTTCCAGCTAAATAAGGCATACAAACTAGGCTTTTACAGTGTTCTTTGTAAGCTGCTAATGTTACTTTTAAATGGGAACTAGTTATTAAAAGAAATGCAGCAAAACATTCAGGGCGTTCGGTAGACCCGAGCTCCCGGGTTTTGACCCGTGAAAATTTCGAAATACCCGTATTTGACCCGCGATAAAAACGCCCGACGAGTCATATTTGACCCGTAGGAATTTTCATTCATGCGTCGATTCTTTAGCGTGCGTGTCAATCAACTTGTTAATTCCAAACACTCTGGTCGTTGCAACCGTTGACGCGTCAGAAAGTGAGAACGGGGGCGGAGGATCTACTCGCTTTCAGTCAATCAGCGACGATCACGCACGTGCACATTGTCTCGGCTTGATAATGACGTAATCAATGGATGATTGGATTTAATTGACAAGCAATAAACACATGTTCGGCATCTATTATGTGTATAAGGTGTTGTAAACACGCGGCATATGAATGATGCAATCAAAAGAGTAGGCGCATCATTAAGTAGATGATGGTGACACTCGAATTAGATAATTAGTGGATGTTTTTTCGGCGGCCTAGACGACAACAAATGTGAAATTCGGCGCGAGTTTAAATTATTCGTAAGAGCGCATTTATATTGACTTCCATGTTGAAAGTTTAATTAACGTTATTTTCACTTCCAAGAGCCTTTCTTTTCCATCATGCTTAAAAAACTTGATATGGAAAGATAATCAAAATAATGAGCCTTATAAATTCGTGTCAAATAACCTTCAATATTTGTTAATTACAATAAAATCGCAGGGATTAAAGACGAAAATCGCGGACATGCGAGATCGCGAAAATATGTGACAAACGGGAAACAACGTACATTTTAGTCTGGGAAAGGGATCAGCAACTAGATCTATCTAATTTAAGAATTTTTGGAAAATATAACTACAGCTTCAGAACACAAACTGAAAAATATGATGTGCCAGCGCTAGAGTACAAGGCTGGAAACCCTATGATCCATGGTTCGACCCTTAAAAATCTCACCTTGACTCTTGAAAATTTGATTTTGACCCTTGAAAATTTAGGCTGAAGAGTCAATGATCCTTGAGTTTCAAGGCCTACCGGACGCCCTGACATTGCAGCAATTTCTTTTCTCAGTAAAGCTTTAAATGATGAGAGAAAAATACTGCTGGTGTTCTCCAGAACTCACAATGTGAGGGCCTGTTGCTATGTGTTTGTTTGCTCATCTGTATATCCTGAGGTCGTAAGTTTGATTCTTTTGACAGGTCTGACTACTGTATTGTTTGGACGTGTTTTCTTCTCCCACATGTGCTGCTTATTGGCTAGAAGAGACATTAATACCATTTATAAAACCTATAAGAGTGGTTGTGTTCACACATCATGTTTAATTTTAACATTTTTATAATACAAAACTAAAATGCATCTAATTCTAAGGCATTCTCTGTGTAGCTTGTTTTTTATTGCTCACATTTTTTAAAAATCTGTTGTAAATGTGAATCTTGTAAATGTGAAACATACTTGGATGTTGTTAATGTTGATGGGTTTTATGTTCACCTTAGGGACAGAATACATGTATTTGAATATTTGTCCCTTTTATGAAAGCACAATGTTGCTCTAGTATGTTAATTTTCTATGCAAATTGGGTTAACTCAGAGACATAACTATGTGGGACACTGCAATGTTTAAGACAGTTTAGATTAGTCTGAATGTACATGTAGTGCATTTGAAACACTTAGACTATAGGTTATATTACATGTATGCACTGTTTTCATCATTCCGCCACACATTTTACTTTGTATTGTGATACTCTATCCTGCAACTTCTGTATTTTTAAATGCAGTACATATATGTGCAACAACTCTGAACTAATTAGATGAAACATTCATTTTACACTGTGTGATCTAATCTGTGGCATCGGAGCATTTCTTTAACAATAATACATGTGGATGGAGTCACCTAATATTTTGGAATATTTAGCATTATGGAACTATTTCTTTGCCATTGTCACATGTTTAGAAAGTAAATGTCAGTTCATTTTGTAGTTGTTAGATTGTGTAGCTGTGAAAAAGTGCTGCTTTGTATTTCAATTATATAATGAAAATGTTATATTAACTATGAAGAGATATTACTTAGTCATTACTCAGGTTTTTAACAAAGTTGAAAATCCTGGTTATTAGATTGGGGTTACGTCGTTGGGCAGGTGGCGTCAAACATGCGGTTTTTAGTCAGGAATGAAAATTGTAGGTATTGTAGGTAGCTTATATGGAGATGTACCTTGGAGTTGTTTTGGGGCGTCTTAGCTTTTGGGGCTTCTTAGTCAAGGTATGGAAAACTTTCTGGCCAATAACTTGTGTTAGGAATAAAGTATTGGCATGAAAATTTGTATGTAGGTAGCTTATATGTAGATATAGCTTTAGATTGCATTTGGGGTCCCATAGGTCAAGGTTGCTGTTACTCAGAATAGAAGAAAAGTTTCTGGCCAATAATTAGTGGTGGGATTGAGGTTTTGCCATGACACTTGGCAGTATGTAGGTAGCTTATATTGAGCTTTTGATTGTTCTTGGGGTCCCTAGGGCCAAGGTTGCTGTTACTAATAATAGAAAAACTGTGTCCGACTGTTTAAATTTACGTTATGTCTATATAGTTTGCTTGCCTAAACACGTGTTTAAATGTTGTTTGCACACTGTGAAATGGTTGGAGGCACTTGTGATGATTTTTTACCTTTAAAAATGAAAACGGTCCCGCTAGTTATGTTTTAAACCTAGTTTCGTGGCATCAAATTGGCACTTTTCTTGTTTGATTTAATATGGATATCATTTCAAGTGCACTAGCAAATACATATTATTGTTTACAAATTTCTGACCCTTTCCAAAATAAAGTAGTACATGTTTAATGAAATTTCGAAAGCATTTTTGCTCGACTTTTATGAGTAAAAAAACAAAAAACCCTTGAATGTGGTTTTGAAATTTATTACAGTAGAAAGGGACTTGAATGTGAAGTGTTACAGCATGTATTTTTTATTGCAGTCGTGGCGGAAGAGGAGGGCGAGGTGGCAATAGAGGTGGTGGTCCAGGTCGTGGAGGAGGATTCGACAGAGGTTTTCAGCGTGGACAGCGTGGTGGAATGAGAGGGCGTGGTCGAGGAAGAGGTGGAAATAGGGGAGGATTTTCAAAAGAACAGCTTGACAACCAGTTGGAGGAATACATGTCTAAAACAAAGTCTCATTTAGATTCTGAGTTGGATCAATATATGGCTGAAGCTGACCAATAGAATGAAACATTGTTTTATTTTTATGAAAGTCCCATATTATGACAGGAGCTTTAACATGCAGAGAGGAATGAACTGCTTTCTGAACAATTCGGGCACAAGAAAAATGATCATATAAAATCTGTCGACAGATTTGCGTCATATTTTTATTTATTTTTTGTGCTGAAACTGTGGAATAGTATGAACTTAATTAGCCCAATTATAAAATTGGGTCAATGAGATGCAAGTGACTTGAAAAAAAATTTGGAACAGTGTTGTATAGTATCATATCATAAATAGGAATTTGCAGCTGTAAAGTTGTAACATAGTAACAACAGTAAATGTATACGAGATATTTAGAAGTGTTTAGATCCTATATTGAGGGAATATAGAGTAAAAAATTGTTGTAACTAAGTGAAATGTGTCTTAACTCATCCCAAGTAGTCTTAGTCATTGTAAATACCATTATTATCATTTTTTATGTACAAAGAATTTACTGTAGTTTTATTCAAACAATCATTCGTTGTCAGATGTACAGATTGGTTGTAAACTGTGTTTTATTTATATTTTTTAACCTATCAGTGTGCATTTTCAGATCTGATTAGGTATAATCTTGTAAGTGTGTGTAGTAGGTCATGTTTCACAGTTCCCTGAACATGAACGTTTTGCATAGAATACAAACCTTAAAATCACCCAGTTAAAATTTACACTTTAAACTTGTTTATTTGAGGATTTAAAAGTAATTTAATTTTTTAATTTTTTGTACGACATTGACATACAGTCTAAAAACTGGTTCAGCGTAAAACTGGTTCAACCGAAAGTGCAAAAAGTAAGAGGGTGAAAAAAGAGAAGTGAGCTTAACTTAAACTGGGTTACATTTTGTGTATGTACATGTATGTTTTGGAAGTATTGGAACAAACTGTCTATTAAAGAGATGAACAATGCTGTGCTTTACCTTGTCATTTATATAGCTCTCCTGAACACAACATGCTCTAGGTGAGATATCCTGATCTCTCTGCCCGTCATTTATATAGCTCTCCTGAACACAACATGCTTTGGGCGAGATATCCTGATCTCTCTGTCCGTCATTTATATAGCTCTTCTGAACACAGCATCCTCTGGGTGAGATATCCTGATCTCTGTCTGTCATTTATATGTCTCTCCTGAACACAACATGCTCTGGGTGAGATATCCTGATCTCTCTGTCTGTCATTTATATAGCTCTCCTGAACACAACATGCTCTGGGTGAGATATCCTGATCTCTGTCCATCATTCATATAGCTCTCCTGAACACAACATGCACTGGGTGAGATATCCTGATCTCTGTCCATCATTCATATAGCTCTCCTGAACACAACATGCTCTGGGTGAGATATCCTGATCTCTGTCTGTCATTTATATAGCTCTCCTGAACACGACATGCTCTAGGTGAGATATCCGATGCTCTCTCTCGTCATTTATATAGCTCTCCTGAACACAACATGCTCTGGGCGAGATATCCTGATCTCTCTGTCCGTCATTTATATAGCTCTTCTGAACACAGCATCCTCTGGGTGAGATATCCTGATCTCTGTCTGTCATTTATATAGCTCTCCTGAACACAACATGCTCTGGGTGAGATATCCTGATCTCTCTGTCTGTCATTTATATAGCTCTCCTGAACACAACATGCTCTGGGTGAGATATCCTGATCTCTGTCCATCATTCATATAGCTCTCCTGAACACAACATGCACTGGGTGAGATATCCTGATCTCTGTCCATCATTCATATAGCTCTCCTGAACACAACATGCTCTGGGTGAGATATCCTGATCTCTGTCTGTCATTTATATAGCTCTCCTGAACACAACATGCTCTGGGTGAGATATCCTGATCTCTCTGTCCGTCATTTATATAGCTCTCCTGAACACAACATGCTCTGGGTGAGATATCCTGATCTCTCTGTCCGTCGTTTATATAGCTCTCCTGAACACAACATGCTCTGGGTGAGATATCCTGATCTCTGTCCATCATTCATATAGCTCTCCTGAACACAACATGCACTGGGTGAGATATCCTGATCTCTCTGTCCATCATTCATATAGCTCTCCTGAACACAACATGCTCTGGGTGAGATATCCTGATCTCAGTCCATCATTCATATAGCTCTCCTGAACACAACATGCTCTGGGTGAGATATCCTGATCTCTGTCCATCATTCATATAGCTCTCCTGAACACAACATGCACTGGATGAGATATCCTGATCTCTCTGTTCATCATTCATATAGCTCTCCTGAACACAACATGCTCTGGGTGAGATATCCTGATCTCTGTCCTGTTCAGTTTTGAAATTGTTTCGTAGAAAGGTTCTTTGAGTGGCCCTTTACCAGATTTCTTCAAGTCGTGATTTGGTGAAACAAAAAAGACATAGGTGAGATATCCTGATCTCTCTGTCCGTCATTTATATAGCTCTCCTGAACACAACATGCTCTGGGTGAGATATCCTGATCTCTCTGTCCGTCATTTATATAGCTCTCCTGAACACGACATGCTCTAGGTGAGATATCCTGATCTCTCTGTCCGTCATTTATATAGCTCTCCTGAACACAACATGCTCTGGGCGAGATATCCTGATCTCTCTGTCCGTCATTTATATAGCTCTCCTGAACACGACATGCTCTAGGTGAGATATCCTGATCTCTCTGTCCGTCATTTATATAGCTCTCCTGAACACAACATGCTCTGGGCGAGATATCCTGATCTCTCTGTCCGTCATTTATATAGCTCTTCTGAACACAGCATCCTCTGGGTGAGATATCCTGATCTCTGTCTGTCATTTATATAGCTCTCCTGAACACAACATGCTCTGGGTGAGATATCCTGATCTCTCTGTCTGTCATTTATATAGCTCTCCTGAACACAACATGCTCTGGGTGAGATATCCTGATCTCTGTCCATCATTCATATAGCTCTCCTGAACACAACATGCACTGGGTGAGATATCCTGATCTCTGTTCATCATTCATATAGCTCTCCTGAACACAACATGCTCTGGGTGAGATATCCTGATCTCTGTCTGTCATTTATATAGCTCTCCTGAACACAACATGCTCTGGGTGAGATATCCTGATCTCTCTGTCCGTCATTTATATAGCTCTCCTGAACACAACATGCTCTGGGTGAGATATCCTGATCTCTCTGTCCGTCATTTATATAGCTCTCCTGAACACAACATGCTCTGGGTGAGATATCCTGATCTCTGTCCATCATTCATATAGCTCTCCTGAACACAACATGCACTGGGTGAGATATCCTGATCTCTGTCCATCATTCATATAGCTCTCCTGAACACAACATGCTCTGGGTGAGATATCCTGATCTCAGTCCATCATTCATATAGCTCTCCTGAACACAACATGCTCTGGGTGAGATATCCTGATCTCTGTCCATCATTCATATAGCTCTCCTGAACACAACATGCACTGGATGAGATATCCTGATCTCTCTGTTCATCATTCATATAGCTCTCCTGAACACAACATGCTCTGGGTGAGATATCCTGATCTCTGTCCTGTTCAGTTTTGAAATTGTTTCGTAGAAAGGTTCTTTGAGTGGCCCTTTACCAGATTTCTTCAAGTCGTGATTTGGTGAAACAAAAAAGACATCCCCACCATGCTCCCTGGGGGTCAAGTTTTCCTTGTACATTCATAGTGGAAACTACTTGCCGGATTCCAAACTTAATTTCTTAAAAATAAACATTCCTTGGTTGACCTTTTTCCCAAATTTCTTTATTAATGTTGCTTTGTCTTAACACATGAAATTAAGGGGATGGGGCTAGTTTTTGTGTCGCCCTTTCGGAGGAAAGGCGATACATGGGGATAGCTTTGTCCTTCCGTCCGTCTGTCCGTCACAAAAACTTAACGTTGGCTATGAATTTGCAATTTCTTGAGATTTCTTCGTCAAACTTTCAAATTGTATTGCTTATGACAAAAGGGTCATGATGCCGCCAAATTTTGTAGGTCAAGGTCATATTTGACAGAGTTATGCCCCTTCTTGTACTTGGATTTTGTCACAAAATTATTGGTTATTCTGACAAAAGTGTGAGGGCGACACAAGTGTTCTACTGAACACACATCTAATCTTCATATGGCTTTAGTGGAAATTTAATTTAATTAAAAAATCTCGTCCCATTTCAAAATAAATACACGGAAATGTTCTTTTAGTGACTCTTGACCAAATACCTCCAAGCCATGTTGATTCGTCAAAAACGTGGACCCTAAGAACTGGGCTGATTACATTATATGTCAACTTTGAGAAAAAAATCTCTGAAACCTGGTTACCATTGGCCAGAGTTCGAAATTATTTGTTAAGAATGTGGCATGTTGGTTCATGGTTGGAGGGGTGGGGGGGGGGGGGGTTCTTTGTATGCCTATATTGTAAGCTGACTCACCTTATTTGAAGCAAATATTCTGCAGATTAAAGTCATGGTAGTTCATGTTACAAAGTGTATATTAAATAGTTGATTTTTGAACATTGTATCGTAAATTTGCCACAAACATTGGTATATGACATAGATTTTCCTTAATAACGCTGAAGTGTCGCATCAACCCTATTTCATCAAAAACTTGGTCAGAAGGTTCCCTGTAACATGTAGATGAGCTTTATCGAGTTTTGGGTTAGTGGGTCATAGGCCAAGGTCACAGTGATCCGAACTTTGAAAATCTTTTCTACTCAGTATCTCGAGATCTTCATCACCCACAATCTTCTAAAGTCATAGGTTGATTGGTCTTACTGAGTAGATGATCCTGCGGTTATTTTGGTCAGTGGGTCAAGGTCACAGTGAACTCTGTTAGCTTTTCTTGATAACATTGCAAAAGATTTTCACAAAACTTACTCAGAACAGTCCTGTCAGACCAGTAGAGTGATACTGGCCCTTTTGGTCCACTTTGTTAAGCTCACCTGACCATGAAGTGGTCATGGTGAGCTTTTGGGGTCGTTTAATGTCTGACGTCCATTTGACATTAACATTTGCTTCGCAATGTTGATGAAACTTAACAGAAATGTTCCTTTCATGAAACTCTACCAAAGTTTTTTCAAAGAATTCCATTACATGCAGAGCTCTGGTTGCTATGGGAACAAATAGGAAAATACTTTAAAAATCTTGTCCAAAATTGCAAAGCCCAGAGCTTAGATATTCGGCATGTAGCATTGTCTAGTGGACCTATTCCAAAAATGTTCAAATCATGACCAACAGGTCAAAGTTGACCCCGCCCTGGGAGTCACTTGATTTTACCTATGTTTCTATAGGAAAAACTTTAAAAATCTTCTCTTAAACCACAAGGCATAAAGCTTAGATATTTAGATATTTGGCATTTAGCATTGCCTAGTGGACCTCTACCAAGATTGTTCAAATCATTACCCCTCCCCCCGGTCAAAATTGACCACACCCTAGGGGTCACATGATTTTACATAGGTTTCTACGGGGAAACTTTTAAAATCTTCTTTTCTAATACCACAAGACCCAGAGCTTAGGGCATGTAGCCTTGCCTAGACCTATGTTAAAATCGTCAAAATTACAAGGTGTAGTAGATATTTGGTATATAGCATTGTCTAGTGGACCTCTACCAAATTTGTTCAGATCATACCCCTAGGGTCAAAATTGACCCCGCTCTGGGGCTCCCTTGTCTGTATATAGAGTAAAGGGTTGTATGAATAACCTAGCTTCCAATTAGTAACAAGGGACTCACCTAGCAACCAGTGACTTCCTTAGTAACAGGTGACTTCCTTAGCAACCAGTGATCCCCCTAGGAACAAGTGACTTCCTCAACAGCCATTGATTTCCTTAGCAATTACTTAGTTCCCTAGCAACCAGTGACTTTCCCTAGCAACCAGTGCCTTCCTTAGCAACAACTTAGTCTCCTTGCAATCAGTGAATTCATCTAGCAACCAATGATTTCCTTAGCAGCCAATGACTTCCCTCTAGGAAGAAGTGACTTTCTTACCAACCATTGATTTCCTAAGCAACAGTTTAGTCCCTTAGAAACAAATGACTTTAGCGACAACTTTGTCCCCTAGCAACTAGTGACCTGGTGACTTTTATCGACCAGTGTTCTTTTGAAAGAAGTGACTTTCCCTAGCAATCGGTGACTGTTTAAGCAACTACTTACTTCCTTCAGCAACAAGTGACTTTCTAAACTGCGCTGGTTATCAGGTGAGCAATACAGGGTCATCATGTCCCCCATGTTTATACTTAGCACCATTCATACAGATGCATTCTCAGCAACCTCTTGGGGAATTCCGTGAAACCTCAGAAGTGTTAAGTACCAAGCCTAGCTGTGCATAGCCGTGGCAAGTTGACTTGGATAATTTTCAATTGAGTCATTGGCCTTGGATGTGTTCATACAATGTATATAGAGATGTTAGTCTGCGCTTTTTTCTCGACAACAATTCGTTGGAATTCAGTGTAAATTAAGAGGAGTGATTATTACTAAGTTGTGCATATGGTTTGCAAGTTAGCCTACATTGTTAGTTTCTTGAAACATCTTACATAATTATTCTCCGTGAAACAATGTCAACCATAGGTGTACGGTACCCGCATACTGTGCTCTTATGCATTTAATGTGTCCAATCAGTTTGAAGCGATAACAGGGCTCGGGGTATCGGCGTTGGCGTCGCATTTAGTTAAAGTTTTGGATGGAAGCGTCTGTCGTAGACAAATCCAAGATAGCGGTGGTGTAGAGGTTAAGGTGTCGGCCGCTCATCCCGGAGGTTGCGGGTTCGAGCCCCACTGGGGTCACGACCGTTCTTCCTCATATGGCACCAGTACTGGTTCTTCCAGGAAGCGGACTCGAGAGTGACTCGATAAGCTACAAGCTTTCTTCACAATCCAGCTAAAATAAATTAGTTTAGACTAAATCCAAGATACTGCTTATGGGATTGATTTGAATACCAGAAGCCGGGATACAGCAAAATATGTTGTAGACCACCCGCACTGTGAATCATGAATTAGCACCAAGCGGAGAAGAGAGCAAGAAGAAAACAATGTACTGTTCCACCAAAGCAGATATACTATAGTATGATTTTGACCCTTGAGCTACAACCTTTACGTTTTCCTCCGTTTTTACGTTGCACGGCTCAGTGCTCGGAAACGGATTATAGTAAGCAAGTGAGTAAGTAGTAAGTAAGAAAGTTTAAGACTATCTATTTTAACTGTTTTTGCTTTTTCAAGCCAGTGGTCTTTGTTTACTGGTCTGACCGTATGCATTCCCGCTGACTTGATCAAACATAATGTCATAAGCTGACAAGACAAACATTGATGCACAGCATCAAGTCGGCGCAGGTCCGAAAACATTACAGCCTTGATGTAAATTTCCTGAAAATCCTCTTACCGTCTTTTACTTGTCGAACCCGTCTAATAAAAATTCAGGGATTCAATAGTTCCAATACTCTACGCTGGGAACAAAGCGTATGAGCGCCTTTTTTGTTGCAAGGTCGAACTCACTTTATTAATTAATAAAAAAATCGTCAATAACAACTTGTCCCCAACTTTTGCGATAACTTTGACAATGTCATATATAGTCTGCTCTCCTGAGCACCGACTAATAACATATATAACATTCATGTCAAGATGTGAGCTTGAACGGAGGGCCGTGGTTTCCGGGTAGAGCTTACGAATTCCGGGGCATTTTGATCGCGACCTCTAAAATCCATTTTCCGATACGAGTACTGGCCAGACTCTAGGAAGCGGTCACCAAAGTAGTAATGTAAGTTGCTAGAACTTGTTCTATAATCGATGTGAAATAAAGAAGTTTAAGTTTATACTTTAAGTTCTTCAACGGCCTTGGTCGGACCAAAATGCCTCAAAATATACAAAATGTAATAGTTATCCAAAATATGTGCCAATATTCTCGTATGATTTTTTGTGCGTTTTTCCAGTCTGTTAATTACGAAAGTCGGACAAGGTCGTAATATCGAAAACATTTTAAATTTGCACATATTGATAAAAGGTTGGTTGAGCAGAACTGAAATTAAAACTGAATATTATAGATGCACCATCGCGATTAAACTAATAGCATCGTGCATGTTGATGCAGTAGAGTCTATATACGTTCGAATTTTTGCACATTGATATTCACGTCGAATGTAAGTTTTACTTTTACAAAATAACTTTATTGTGTTTCTAGTTTGTAACGATTTGTCTTTTAATCAACTGTGTCACGGTTACGGACATAATTATATACTGAACAAAATACGTAACTTCCGCCGTGTTTAAGTGCAGATGTACGTAAATATGAAAAGAAGGGTTAAACTATTTTTATATGTAATCCAACAGTATTCCGATGTGAATATGTGTGTAAAATTTTATCGCTCTACGTTCACGGAAAAGTGATGAAATGTTTGATTAAATGTGGTAGGGGTCATAGACCAAAATCACACATTAATACCGGGTATGGCTACCTTGATCATTGAGTACTGCCTGGCATTGTTGGCGCATAGAACCGACAAGTGTGTTCATTTCGGCCTGTGGAATATGTTGCTCCACTCCTGGTTAAGGCTTGTTTAAGTTCATTGATGTTCGAAGGTGGAATAGGGCGACGTCTAACACGCTGGGTCCAAATTATCCCACAGGTGTTCGAACCTTGCCATCAATTCGATGAATGCAAAATCTCGACTTGTTGGAGAAGAGAACGGTATTCCATTGTTACCTTTTTCAGCAATGGTGTGTACGTGCCGAATTAACACGATTTACGCGGTGATGTCGCGTCAATATACAGCTAACGTAAGGACGACGTCCACGTAGACCACCCTCGAGCAGACGATTTTGCACATTTTGAGCAGATATTCGTTTGTTATGTGTACCAGGGGTGTTAGCAGCAGTGGCAGTGGCAGTTTGAAAACGATTGCGTAGGTGTGTGTTCATGATATAGCGGTTTTGACCGGGCGTTGTGACCCGCGGACGTCTACCACGTGGTAAATCTTCCGTACGCCCTGTTACTTGAAAGCGTTGCCTAAGGTTTCGATTAGCACGACTAGAACTGCCATCAACCCCAGCAACCTCATTCGTCACCATAGCAGTATTAAGCATGCCGATGGCACGTTCACGTAAATTCGGTGGAATTCTAGGCATATCAAAAAAAAAGAAAACTAATAAAAAAAATATTTTTGCAACGTCTTTTTCTTATTGACAACAAAGTCTATAAAATCAGAATGAAAGGTTTGATTTTATAAACACGGATTATACTGGTCCGTAGTACGGAAGCACAGAGGTGACATGTTGGAATTTTTTTATATTATCTCGTGGCCACGCGATAATAAAAAAAGAAAAAACGAAAAATAAAACGTTATCGCGTGGCCACGAGATAATAAAAAAAGAAAAAACGAAAAACAAAACGTTATCGCGTGGCCACGCGATAATAAAAAAAGAAAAAACGAAAAACAAAAGTTATCGCGTGGCCACGTGATAATAAAAAAAGAAAAAAAAGGAAAATAAAACGTTATCGCGTGGCCACGCGATAATAAAAAGGAAAAAAACGAAAAAAAGAAAAACAAAAGTTATCGCGTGGCCACGCGATAATACAAAAAGAAAAAACGAAAAACAAAAGTTATCGCGTGGCCACGCGATAATACAAAAAGAAAAAACGAAAAGCAAAACGTTATCGCGTGGCCACGCGATAATAAAAAAAGAGAAAAAACGAAAAACAAAAGTTATCGCGTGGCCGGGCGATAACGTTTAGTTTTTCGTTGTTTCCTTTTTATTATCGCGTGGCCACGTGATAATATAAAAAAAATTCCCACATGTCACCTCTGTGCTTCCGTAGGTCCGTGCATGCACGAGAAAAATCTATTTTAAACTTTTTCTTTTTGTGTAATGCGTACAATCCTATTATAATTGGTTTTATTTGACACATAATCGTTCGCCCGAACATATGTAGGGCATAGGACATGTTGATGTATTTTTATAACATTAAAAATATATGTATAGAAATCGGAAGTTTATTTTTTTGTTCAGTATATATATTTTCAAAGCAACTTAAGTTCAGCTTGCACAATTATTGTCTGAATATTGTTGTACATCGCTACATGCATACATTTAGAACATAGAAAACCAAGCACTGGTGCCTATATTTTCGCTTTTTGTATCTTAACTACGCGCTCCTCGGAAAAAAACACACATCGTATGTCGTAAAAGATCATTATATATCCTTAAAAACCAGCCACAGGAAAGAAGTTACCGGAAACGCTTTGATTCATCACGAGCATTTCATTTCAGAAAACATGCCAGCATTTGCTCAATATCTGAGAGAAAGCGACGAGGTTCAGCTTAGTACGACTGCAAATGCTCTTGCGGCAACCAGGAAAGGGATTCTTGCCGCCGAAGAAACCCCTGGTTAGTAAAGTTCAACATTCTAATGATATGTCATATCTATTTAAACTTACGCCTTTCATGTTGTCATTGTTGTTGTATGAGCTTTGCGCCCGTTTGACCATTTTTACAGGCGGGCCGTTGTCACTATACTAGATCGATATCTTCTGTAAGAAACTATACCAACTTACTCACATACAGAGACATGGTTGGTAGCAGGGCTCGATTCCATGACCCTCAATCAATGAGAGGTTTCACTGATTTCATGTCAGCGTCTGTAACCACTCGACCACGGAGGCGGTCTATCTATGTTTTCTATAACTCACTTGCCCTTCAACAGCAAAGTTTGATACAAAAACTCTGAATTTATAAATACAATTAAACTTAAATCAAATGATATCTACGTTTGTAGTACAAACAAAGAATGATTTTAATTATGAATGGAGATTTGTGTCTTTTTTGTTTCCTTTATGGAGCGGGTTCGGGTATTTCTGAACACTTAAGCTACAATCTTTCACCAAAACATCAATGTTCATCTTATAGTTAATTATTTTACATCTCTGTGACCGCAAGCAAATTTGCTTCGGGATATACTGAACAGTTTCTTAATACTTCTACACGTTAAAGTAATATACCTTGTAAATTGTATCTAGTCTGTGGAGGCAGTTTATGAACATGTCGGGTGATTCTGAACACAATGGAGGGTAAATCTGAACACTTCTTATTTTTCTTAAAGGACGATCATAAACCAAAGAATGCTTAAATAAATAATTCACTTATTGTATAAATTCTTTTTATATACAGACATAATCAGGAATTTAAGTAACATTAAGAAGCAGTATATATATTATTGTAACGAATAGACATTGGTGACAAAATTGCCTAAGTAACATGGTTACTGAAAAAAATCCTAACTTCTAACGAGTTCATTCTTTATTTAATTATCAACCATTCCAATATATGCCAGCTTATTTTTAGCTATCTGTGCACGACATTTATGATGTCTTGCCTCTATGAAGACATTGGGTAGGTAATCCCATTTCATGAATTTCAAAACGATCGTGTATTACAAATCATATGGTAGACAATTTTAATTTAACCTTTAAACTCTGTAGACTCAACATGGGTTATTGCCTTATAACGCTTCCTTAGACTTTTAAATTTCTCTTCTGTATTTGTATTTACAGTATTTGAAATACTCGGTCAGTTTGAAATTCATGTGAAGGAAATATTCACCCAGTGTCTTCATGAATGCAAGATATGATAGCTTTCGTGCACAGATAGCTAAAAATAAGCTGGCAGATATTCGAAGGGTTGATAATTAAATAAAATGGTGCGTTGAAAGTGTTGTTTAGTATGTATACACTAATAGTATTTAACATGAAGACAGTTTTAAAACAATCATGTTTATTGACATTAGTATAATACATTAATAAATATCATGTTAGGAAGATGAATGGAGCATTTGTTCACAAAAACCCTCCTTATGAAAATTTATGTCGGGTGTTTCTGAACATTATATAAATAGGCGTTAAACACACCAAGGGACGTAATAATGTAGTAATGTTGAAGAATAAGATACAGAGATCGTATTTTATCCAAATAGCTGACCATATTATATAAGGTACATGATGCAGAATCTTAGCTGGTTATATGCTGAATATTCAAAATGAGTTTATTTCAAGTAAAAAGTTCGGGCAATTTTTTTTCACAAAAAATTCGGGTCTCTCTGAAGAGCATGTGCCTTCCTGTACAACGGAGGTCATAAAGAGCATGGTTGATAATACTATATGTTTTCTGTACAGACAATAATGCAATAGATATACTTGAAAAATCTGAAGTGTTCATAAACTGCCTCATGTTCACAAATACCCGAACCCGCTCTGTATCTTCTTCCTTAGGTGTTTCCTTGTTAGAGCTTTTAAAGCTTTTCGGTAAAAAAAGGTTCTTCGAACTGTCTGAAATGAACATATTTTACAACGAATCATCAAATAAAAAGGTTCCAGTTATAAATTCCTGTAAAGGTAGATTCTAGACTCTAGATCTAGCTCTATTTCTGTAGGGGAGACCGGGGCTAGTTCGGCCTCGGGGTATGTTCGGCATTTGGTTATAAATAGCGCCTGAACCAAGATATATGGATGTCATCAATATTATGACATCACTTGTGACGCTTTTATATACATACCTTCAAAAATGGCCACCTTGTGATGGTTAATGTCGTTTTGGAACCAAAACTTCATTTTTTCGATTTGTGCGGAAATTTTCAACTTACATTTCAGTTTTTATTTTTCTTGAGACCCGTTAAGATTCAGATTAAACTCTTATATGTATATTAATAAAGGATAATGGGCTTTGATATAATACCATGTAAATCCCATTTTATGCACCATGCAAGATAATGTCACGTGATATTTTTGTAAAAGCTGCCGGGGGCTAGTTCGGCCCTTCGAGAAGGGGCACGTTTGGCCTATAGCCGAACTTGCCCCGCACTAACACTCTATAAGCCGGCATATTTAATATATGGTTATTATACCCCCCAAATACAAAGTGTAAGGGGGGTATACTGGATTCAGCTTGTCTGTCCGTCCGTATGGCTGAAATAGGTTAATACGCCGTTTTAGTAGCCCACAAGCTAATAGGGAGCTATTCTTAGTTAAGGGGCCTTGACTCCCAGGCTATTTTGCTGAAATGGTGTCAGGGGGCTCAGGGGAGGTAACTAAATACTTTTCAAAATGTCTATGTCTAGGGGGGGAGGGGGGGGCACAGTAGGCATTTTTGGTAGCCAGGGTGAAGAATAGGGGACACTCGTGACCCTATAACTTGGGAAAAAGGCCCTCATTTAACAGCCCCTTGGCTGTCAGCCATTTACCTAAAAGAATGGACCGTCCGTCTGACCGTCTGTCTGTCTGTCTGTAGACGGAATCTTGTGGACACTTAATCTCCAAACCCCCTGGTCAGAATTTAATGACAAGTAATACCGGTAAGTACAATACCTAGTTGTGCATGGTCTATGTTCCGGGTCACTAGGTCAAAGTCAAGGTCACAGCGACTCGGGATAGTAAAATATTCAGGACGCTAAATCTCAAAAACCCCTGATCAGAATTTAATGATACTTCACAAAAGTGATTAATACAATGCCTAGTTGTGCATGGTCTATGTTTCAGGTCACTAGTTCAAAGGTCAATGTCACAGGGGCTCGGAATCGTAAAATCTTGTGGCCGCTAAATCACCAAAACCCCTGGTCCGAATTTAATGATACTTCACACAAGTGATAAATACAATGCCTAGTTGTGCATTGTCTATGTTTCGGGTCATTGGGTCAAAGGTCAAGATCAGAGGGGCTTGAGATAGTAAAATATTGTGGACGCTAAATCTCCAAAACCCCTGCTCAGAATTTAATGATACTTCACAGATGTGATAGCACCATGTCTAGTTGTGCATGGTCCATGTTCCGGGACACTAGGTCAAAGATCATAGGGGCTTGAGATGTTAAATCTTGTGCGCTTTTAAACTCCAAAACCACTGGTCAGAATTTAATTATATACTTCACAGAAGCCGCAAGATGTTCTGTAGATCTTTAGACTTCGGGACTAGGTTTAATTGTTCAAATTCAATGTTAATATAAATACCAATGGTGGGTAAACTTACACACTGATGTTCAAAGAAATGAAACTATATGATGTTTGAATCATATATATGTTTTGATTTTTCAGTTTACAGATTGGTTCCGCGATATACAAACTTTGTACAATAACGGGGGCCGAACTTGCCCCGTGGGGTGGCCAAACTTGCCCCTTTGCGGGGCAAGTTCGGTTACCTTGACCTGATTTCTTTGAGCAGAAATTACACTTCTGAAAATAGAGCAACACTATAGGGAATAGTGGGGCAAGTACAGCCAAATTATGCCCAACCTAAATATATTTTTTTCAGAGGTCGAGCTAAAGCAGCCGTTGATAAATTGTGATTTTTCTAAAACGGGGCCGCACTAGCCCCGGTCTCCCCTATTTTTTAAATTATAGCCTAAGCTAGATCTAGATCTACCAAATTAGAAAGCGTTACTTGTAAACGCCCTTGAAATTCCAATAGTATAATGTTATTTGTACTATATGGGGATATATTACCCGCCTAGATTAATATTACCCTTCCCTGTCTTAGATTTTGATGGAGTCGGTTCATTTTTAATTTATTTAACGGCTGAACGTAAGCAGACCTTCAAATACCCATAATATGTTACCTCAGTGTCACTTCGTGACGTCACTAAATAACGTCACAAATCAGCACTTAATTAACACTCCAGATGAAGATGACGCACGTTTAGCGTGGATAATTATGTCAAGTGTTACTGGCTTGCCTGTTAATATTAATATCTATATAATATACGGATCGTTAGACCTATCAAGCGGCTGGACATTTTTTGGAAGGGTAATAAACCATATAATGTAGCGGTGCCGTCAAGCCAAGCTCACCGACCTTTTCCAACAGATTTTATCAAATTGCTACCTTGATTTTTTACTTGTGTTGTTGATTCTAGCTATAATTTTTACATTTCATGTTTTAGTATAATTATCATTTTGAAGATTTATTTTCACCGGAAACTGTGAACGAGCAGCTTTAAGATGTTATTATCGATAGTAAGGGAGTGAACTATTTCTTTTCCTTTTTTGTTTCTTTTTTGGTATTTCTCCTTTCCTTTTGTGTTTTCTTTCTTTTATCTTCTCTTATAGGCCTATAGATCTATTTTCTTTCTTCAGATCAACTGTTTATTTGCCAGTATGTTCAAAAGCATTTAGCAAATTTACTGACCGTTCCAAGGCGGTGCCCCACTGTGTTCCTTTAATTGTTCGTTTTGTCCTCGTGTGTTTGCTTTGTATGCTAGTGTGTGTTGGTAGTGTATATATGTGTGTGTACATGATTGTGTGTGTGTGTCGTGTGTGTATGCGCGCGTGTGTGTGTGTGTGTGTGTTGGTGGTGTGCACTTCTGGGTGCTGTGGGGTTCGTTTTGGGGAGGCTGCGTTTTTGGTACGTGGCATTCCCTGTTTGATATTATTTTTTTTTTTTTTTTTTTTTACCACTGTATAAAGATATTCTTATATCTAGATTCTATTCGGTTGAAAAAAAAAATCTAAAATGGTTAGATCCAGTTCATTAAAAATATCCCACAGAGAATAATAAATAATATGAAATTAGGCACTGCCTAACAAGCGGGAAAGCCCGAAATACGTCAAATTGTAATAGACTGGAAAAAAGTTGTTACATTTAATTTAATGTAGGCTTTTGCATATCATTGATAATCAATACAATTGGCATGTACAGAATCAGGGGGGTTTCTAAGTTTTGCTAATTAAATGTTAAAGCGAGCAAAAAAGTTTGTGTGCGCGCTTTCTTCTACAAAGGCTTGACAACAACTTGTAAGAAATTATCAAAACAAATAAACTGATCAAAGCGGAGAGCCGAGTATATTAAGGCAAGATTGAGGCTCTCTAGAATTTGGGACGCTTTTTGTGTATCCTCCACTATTCAACGAAGCCTAAAACATACATCTTTTGGGGACCTTTGTCGTATATATTTAGCACAGAATATCGTTGTAAAGATCTCATCCAAAAGACAATAAGTTATGATAGTGGAGGAGCCAGGGGCCGTACGGAAGATGTTTTGCCAGTCTAGAAAGTTACAACCAGACAACAGATCCGAAATACTTTAAAATATAAACATGTATAGTCGGCCTTTTAAACAAGACTTAACGAGACAGCTCATGAATTAAGGTATCCAGTTGGCATGTTCACAAGACCACTGGCATATTTGTAGCATTTCAATCACAGGTGAAATAGACCAATCCCTGCATGTATTCTATTGATATTTTTACCATCCTACAGTTTCATTGCTCATTAACTCTAACATTTCAGCTGTCTCCATTTATGAAAAATCCCATCTGATAGGATTTTCTGCTTACGTGAATTTGTTTGAGCAGAAACATTATCATTAAAATTTGATCAGTATTTCAAAACAACTGTGAATGTAAATTCAATTGTAAATAACAGTCCGAATAATTTTAAATAAACTTTTGGAATGATGGGACTTCTTTATTCTTAAAAGATTGACAACCAGAAGATATGGGACCAAGATTTTGCATAATACTATGCATGTGCAATTGTGCACACAACACATAGATCTATGTAATAATTTTCTAAATCTAATATTCAACTTGAAAGAAAAAAATAATGAAAACACTTAAATAGATCTATATTACTTCAGTTCAGCTCACATGCAGGTACTTTCAAGACACATATACTTGTTTGACTTCTATATGCCTATTACATAATAAAATAGCATATAGATGTCAAAAAAGCATGTGTGTCAAGTTCTAGTGATTCAGTTAAATAAAGTTCTACTGAATTATTATTTTAAAAATTGATCCTTGCATACATGTAAATGTTGCTTCAAACCATAGTGTCTACTGTGCATGAATTAAAAACCAGCCAGACTGGCAGAGGAAGCATAATCCTCATACTGTTGTGTTGGAGAATAACCAATGCATAATACACGTACAGTTATTAATGCAAATTATTCGTATTAATGTTTCGAATCGTAATCGGGACGAATCGTCAGACATTAGTGACGTCACAACAAAAATAAATGTAACGGAAGTCAATGATGAGTTCTTGAAGTAACTATAATTTGAACTTGCATGAATTTGCGGTAATTCTTTAGAATTTATGTTTTATGAATACTTTTATTGTTTTTTCGAACTAAATATTTGCAAACGATAATACCCTTGTGGACTTTCAATCGTCAATTCATTTTACACCATTCCGTTGCATAACGCACATTCACCGCGTTGCTAATTTTGCCCAGAATGCATCGGTATAATGGCGCTCCCCAGCATCAACATCCGGAAGTAAGACACTTTTCAGAAGTTGATGGTATATGTTGAAAAATGTTGGAAAAATAGGATTTTTGGACTTGTTACTTACTGACATGCTTTATACATGTTATACGCATTACCTATAGGGCGGAAACGCCCCGTCGGCTTCGCCGACGTGGCTTTCCCGCTATAAATGTTCTTCTATTAAAAACAACTCTTATTCAAATTTTCGGCAATATTGCCTTTTCAAGAAATATTGTTAGCTCTTTTGTTATCTACATAGCCGCTCTACTGTCCATCTTTGAAAGCTTAGAAATAAACACAAACAAACAGAGTCAGGAAATGACGTCATTTACACCAGACGACGTAATGGCGTTTTAAATGGTTAGTCTTAGGTGGTAGCTCAGGCCCCGTGATTATAAACAATTCTCCATGCTCAAACTCAAACTCCGTGCTCAAATTGGAGAACGTTCTCAAATTTTTGTGATTATAAAGCTTTTTCAGTTTGAGAACGTTCTCATTTTGAGCATATACTCATGTTTTTTGTGAGAATGCTCTAAAGCTTTCTCAAGAATACAAAATGGCTGCTATACAACGCGTTCGGCAGCGTTGGCGTCGGCGTCGTGCCCTTTTACGGCGGCCAAGAGTCTTTCGAGACAGACTG
Organism: Saxidomus purpurata; assembly: GCA_022818135.1. NCBI lineage: Eukaryota > Metazoa > Mollusca > Bivalvia > Venerida > Veneridae > Saxidomus > Saxidomus purpurata. Next base: position 49,135,635 of record JAFMSR010000007.1, read on the forward strand.
AATCCACTGGAATTGTTCAATGAGGAGGAGGTATTTGAGAGATACAGGTTTAGGCCTGTAACCATAGTCCATGTGTTGGGTTTGCTGCCAGATCTTGCCACACAGACAAGAAGGAATATGCCTGTGCCGCCCCTCCTTCAATTGTTGGTGACACTGAGGTTTTTAGCTACAGGAGCCATCCACCAATTAATTGGTGACTCCTTAGCTATTTCACGGGCAACCGTTAACAGGATCATAAGGAGAGTAACGCTCCTGTTATCAGGACTGGCTGGCCAGTTCGTACGGTTTCCGACTGGACCTTCGGCGAACGAGGTGAAGAGAGGTTTCGCCAAACTAGCAGGTTTGCGTCCTTGTTTACAAATAATAAACTTCATATCGAGGCTGACATTGACATTTCAGTCTAAAAATAGATATTGTGCTATCTTACCGGCAACGTGCACATCAAAGTCAAGCAAGTCTGTACAAACATTTCATCTTTTGTGCTACAGTATCCTGATAGAATATTCGCTCTTAAATGATTTAATTGAAACCTCTTGTAGCATCTATTTAATCTAAGAATGATGCAAATATGACATATACATGACCGGCTGTCTATAGCAAATGTTACTGGTCTGTGTACGTAGCCATAGTCTTAAAATAGAACTAGATATTTGAGGTACTCAGTGGGGATTAACCTCTGATAATAATGTCACTCATATATAGGTAGATTTATGTCCATTAGTTAGGTAGTGTATATATGAATAAAGTCTTGAAACATAGTTTTCTTAGGAAATAATTCTGTATCAATAAATGTATTATTACAATATATACATTTAAACCTGTGTTTGAAACACCTCTGAATAAATTGAGTAAAGAACAGTAGGATGAAAACATTACATTGTATATCTGCAGTGGGAAGACATTTGACAAAATACCTTAAATTGATATTTGAAGCCAATGTGACTGTAGTCCCGGACTTGTACTTAGTAAATGAACACAGTTTGATATCTGCATGTTGCATAAGCCCTCTGAGTTCAGAGGATCTCAGACACTGGAACCATTAGATAATGAAAAACTTTAAATCTGCATGTCCTGTATTAATAGGTGCAAGCGAAACAATTTGTTCTGTAGTGTCATCTTATCAGTTATAGCAGCAAATCTCACTGTTTTCCACATACAGTTCAGTCATATAGGATAAGCTCCTTTGAACTTCTTAATTACATGGTCTTTAGTAGTAAGCTCTTAAATAATAGCTCTTTTCATTCACAACTTTGACCATGACTTTTTAAGTCCTCAAAGGGCATAACTTTTAGCTACATTGTATATTATGCAGGAGTTATGATTTTCGAGGCTATGACATTGTTCAACAACAGTACATACAAGTTTCAATGAAATATCCATTTTAGTTTTAGAGGTAGCTTTTTAGAGGTAGGATCTTTATTTGTAATAGTCATGATAAGAAAACATTTCAAAAATTTCATATGATCTCTCTCTTTGTATTTGCAAATGATTCCTATCTAGAGTGAGTCTCGAAAGTGATCAATTAATGTTTAAGAGTTTGTTTTGCTAGCAAATTTAATTGTAATCTAAATCAAATCACATTTCGAAATTTTTAAGGATTTCCAAATGTACTGGGATGCATAGATGGTACTTTCATCAGGATTCAAAGACCGAAGGAAAATGAAAAGGACTTTGTCAACAGGAAGGGATATCACTCCTTGAATGTTCAGGTACTATTAACCTACAGTATTATTTACATAAATAAACAGAGTCAGTATCTGTCTACTATCTGTCTCAGAGTTCCAACAAACAAATTAGTAAAAGATTAACATTATTCTGTACTCATTTTATTTTGACATTCATACACCAACATAAATATACATTCATACATCTTATAAATACATATAATTATACAGGCACACACACATTTTTTAAAACATCTATGTGCTATAGCCAAAAATAGAAAACACAAATCAGCTGACATGTATTTGATACAGGTCTATATTACAAAGAAATAAAATTATCACAAAGCTGTTTTGAACAACATATTTTCGACTGCATTGTACCTCTTTTTCATGTGCAGTGAAATACTATGTATATGATAACAAAATATCATGTGTTTTCATGTAATACTGACATTAAAACTGCTTACATTTTGTTCCACTTACAAACAAGATTTTTATTGAAATATATTTCTATATTTACTTTACACAACTAGTCCAATCACTCTTGTACATGTACATGGTGATCTCTTGCTAGATCTGGGTTGTAACGTAGGGTGATTTTAACCATTATCTAGCTGTTTTTCTGCAGACTGATCATGATCTACATTGGCGTCACAAGAGCAGAACCGCCTTCAACTCCAATTGAAGAGTATTGTGATGGTTTTGTAAAAGTGTAAAATGTTTATATGGTTTATCAAAATAATTTCCAAAGATTTTTTCTTAACGTATTTACCATCAAAACTAATCAATTGTTTTATGACACAGATGTGCTGTGACTACAAGTTCAGGATAACAAGTTGCAATGCCACATGGCCAGGATCAGTGCACGACAGTAGAGTGTTCAGAAGTTCTGCACTGTGTACAAAGTTTGAAAATGGTAAGCATATGTAATTAATAAGCTACTTATGTATAACAAGAGCTGTCAGTAGACAGCGCGCTCGACTATTCTCAGTGATTGACAATATAAAATAGTATCCATCCTGGAACTTTAACTTAAATACTAAGTCGAAAAAGGGGCACAATTCTGTCAAAATGCTTTATACAGTGACCTCCTCCTGTGTACAGGTTGGGAGCATAATGGTGAACAAGGGTGCGAAGTTTCAAAGCCAGATGTCAATGGACTTTGAAAATATTTGAGGTGGTACGCAAACTTTAATAAAACTTCAAACAGTCGAGCTAAAAATCTATCACATGAACATAACATACTGAATACATGTTTTTCTTACAATAACTGTCCACTCATATTATTTTACAGGAAGTTGCTAACACAAAAATTGAAATGCTTAAAAGGATACGTATATGAAATTTTGAAATGATGTTTTCTTTATAACCTAGGTGACCACAACGGATTGTTGCTTGGTGATTCGGGCTATCCCTGTCGTCAATTTCTAATGACCCCATTTCTACATGCAGACACAGAAGGTCGGACCAAATTTAATGATGCACTGTGTAGAACAAGAGTAACCATTGAACAAACATTTGGAATACTTAAAAGAAGATTCCAGGTGAGTATTTTCCTGAGAAAAAGTAGCAACTGAAATCTGATGTAAAACTAAAGCTATCACTAAATGGGATTAATACCCCCAAAAGACTGCTTTATAAACTGAAGAAGTTCGTAGTAACATAATACCTTGCAAACAAACTAAAAAGAGATATTGTTCTTAACAATAACTCTGTAATTTATCAAGATACAGTTATGGTTCTTGTACACTGCACTTCCTCTCAATGTGCTTGACCATTGTACGAAGTTGTATTGAATTCCAACCAATAGTTTTTGAATCATGCTCCAGACAAGTAAAAGTAACGAAGGGCAATAACTTTGTAATGAGTCAAGATGGAGTTATGGTTCCTGTGCACTGCACTTCCTCTCATTGTGCTTGACCATTGTATGAAGTTGTATTGAATTCCAACTTGTAGTTTTAGAAAAATGCTCCAGACAAGTAAAAGTAACGAATTGCAATAACCCTGTAATTAGTCAAAATGGAGTTATGGTTCCTGTGCACTGCTGTATGATATAATACAGTAGGTGTTTCCAGAGACGTAAATATGTGCCAATATTACTTAAATAGAATACAGTCAGTCATTTGATGCAAAGAATTAAATCACTTGTGCGAATTACTACGTATTCAAACTCATGACTTGATTTTATTCAAAGATAAAATACAGGGACACATACATTAATACTTAAATATAATACTGTTAGTGCAGACAAATATTAAATTCATAACTTATATGCAACTTTAAGTGTTTCTTTCTCATTTACAAAAACACATGAATCGTGGAACATTTAATATGTATTACATCATTTTCTATGCTGTTGCCAAAAAAAAAGCTTGTGACAATACTATTTCCTGAATAATGAATAGAATATGATAGAAAAGCATACATCAGTATATGATATATTTTTACGATATATACAGAAAACAAGAGGGCCAATATTGCCCTATATTGCTCACGTGCTACTTATTACGATATAAGACCAAACTTCAAATCTAAACAAAATAACGTAAACACAAACATTGTTTGACTTTGACAGTGCAAACCTTTTGACTTTAAATTTTATCATGGCAGTCACACTGACCGAGTTTCATAAAGAATCTAGTAAAGATCTTGCCATATTGCATAACAGACAGACAGACAGTAATCCTATATGATGATCCTGGGACTTTTATTAACTCACAGTTGTATATTCAGAACATTTTCTAATGTAATATAAAGTTTTCGTAATGCAAATTAAATTTTGGTAGGTTCTTCACTGTGAACAAAGAAATGGACCAAAACAGGCAGTGTTAAACACAGTTGCTAGTGTTGTGTTACATAATATTGGCATAATGCGTGGAGACATCATGAACACTGACAATATTGCTGTCGAAAATGGCGCTGTACCAGTACAGCATGTGGTGGGGATGGCGGTGCCATGAGAGATCACCTTGTTCAGACTTATTTCTCATAACATGCATGTTCACAATGTTATACTAATTTGTTAAAGTCCCACTGCAACATTACAAAATCTGAGGTTGTACAATTAAAGGGTGGATATGCTTAGTGTCCCTTTAAATACTGCATGACTAAGAACTGTAAGTGATAATTTTCTAATTTACATCATAAATCAATCTTCTGTTGCAATGTTGTACTCAAAGTTCATTTTCAAAGATAAGTACAGATTAAGACTGTCAAAGGCAGCTTGTTGAGATTTTAGTGTTTTCATTTTTTGTTCATGTAAGCCTATTTCACCTTTGAGTCTTTCATTGTCCAACCTCAGGTTCTCTAATGTTGCTTCATCAACAGGGTCAACTTTCACTCTTTTTGTTCTGCGTCTTGTTTCATCTGGAACAATGTTGCATTTGATTAATACACTTGTGCACTGATTTTAAAAAGAGCAGAACTTAATATGACTTTTCAAAGTGCAATAAGAGGATGTTAAGAATAACACCTGTGTCGTCTTATACACCTTTTCATAACACTGACAATATTGCTGAGATTGATCATTTATTATTCATAAATAACTTAGAAGACAGACAGCAGATATGTTGAGTCTGACAGTCAAAAGGCAAGATGGCAAAATATATATGTATCTCTCCAAAAAAACAGTTAATTCCTAATTATAAACAGTTCTGTATTTGATTTCAGCTAGTTGTTCAGTTTGTTATAACAGATTGTTGCATATATAGGTTCACTGCATGGACTGATACTTTTTAAAACACGATTGACATGAAATACCTAATTTCTGAGTTTTTGTTATGGCAGAACTGGAGCTTTTAACTATATCCTCACATGTCCTCTCAGTAGTGATGGTAGTGGCAGTATCATCATCCGCACAAATAATATCTGAAACAGAATATATGAAAGTTTTTTAATCAGCATGTATTTCATTATAAGGAATAGTACTGCTTTGCATTTAAATATCTAATGATCCATCATCCATTTACTTATCTGCATTATTATTCTTAGTCATTTCAGTGTGTCTAAATTTACAGAGTAAACATAACATCATGATTTAATAATAACAAAATAAGTATTTTTTGTTTAATTTTAATTGATACTCTGATTTTTTTCTTTTAATGAAGTGGAATTTTAAATTGAAATATTTATATTATGTGTTTTTCCTTCTAGAAAATGAATATTTCTTGTGTTTAAAACTTTAAAACTCAAATAATGGGTTTTAATTACATTTTCAACAGTGAGTGTAATGAAACAATTAACTGCTATGGTAATTACTAAGGTTCTGTAGGTCTAAGTCAGTGTTGATTATTGAGGAAACTTTAATGTAACTTTTCTATGAAAGAAAGTGTATTGAAATTGACACATTTAGAGACCTATTTCATTTGTGGTCTATAGTGACTGTATTACCGGTAGGACAGTGAGTTGGTTCTTGTCAGGGCAGCAAATACATTCAAGCTGAAATGTGCTTGTGAAATTTTTTAGTGTTACATTTAGTGTTACATTTAGTGTTAAATTTTTATGATAAGCAAAAGTTCATATTTTATATTTACACCATGAATGACAAGTTTTTACAGAATTAGTTTTTGTTGCACTAACAACCTTCTGTAGGAACATATTTAAGACATCATAGAATTTGAATTTCACATTTTGTAAGGACACAAGAGATGTATTGTAATACAGTATTTTTTTTTACAATAGTGCTACTTTATCTTAGTTTAAGACATTTAGAAATCAATGAACATTACCAAAGTTGTTAAATTAAAATAAGAATCCATATTGCTGATTTTGACTAAATTAACATGAACAAAATTTGAAACTTCACATTTTTTTCTCAAACTAAGTAAAGTTTAATTTCATTGTAATCTGTTAATGATATAAAAACCTTTGTTTTAAGTCTTAACCTGCTAAGATTAATTCAAGTGTAATGCAGTGCAAACATTTTTGAAATTATCAGTTAAACTTTCTACAATGAACTGAAAATAATTATATGTAATTGTTATGTTTGTTTTATATTGCATGTTATAATTCATAGTTATAAAAGGAACTTTTCAATTTAAAGCAATCTTTGTTAGATTTCCCCTTCATAGCCCTTGCACATCAATTGTCAACTATTTCATACTATGGATGAAATATTCATCTCCAAGCAATATCTAAAGTACATACAAACAAGAAAGACAGTAGCAAAATCATCCATGTAAATTATGATGTAACCAGTGACAGATAGCAGATAGAGGGTCATGGATTCAAACTCTGCTACCGACCATGTCTCTTTATTTGAGAAAACTGGCAGGACAGGAGTTTATTACTGCTTCTTCCCAGTAATGCGGTTATGTAGACTGCCCACTTGCTTAATGATCAAAATATGGTTGAAAAGGGTGTTAAACTTTTATAACAAGTGACAAGAAAGCAACAGGCATGCAGGTCATCTAAAAGGAATTGTCATCTAGCATCAGCCCACTCCTCTGTGCTAGGTAAGTGTCAAATCATACAATCTTCCGCATCATTTTAGAGCAGATTTACAGGAGTCATTTATAAATACTGAAATTTTCAGTCACGATATACAGTACTCATAATACATGTAATACTGTTAGTACACAGACTAACGCACTGTATTTCAGTGCTCAATAGAATGAAATCAATAAAAAGCAGCTCAGTTGAAATACATATTTTATACAAACATAAAAGCACCTGTATCAATTCCTTGCAGACCTTTCATACCAGGCCGATCCCCACAAACTTTAATAAGTGCCTCTTCGGCTGGTGATGGCACAGGTGCTGGGGGTCCACCCCCTGTCTTGGCCCTTCCTCTCCTGGCCACATCAATTTTTTCTTTGGCTGCAATATGTAAATATCAGATGTTATATTCTTAACACATTGAAACAATTTAGCATTATTACAGTTTAGTTAGGCTACCTGTATAAACAACAATATGAGCATTTATTATCTTATCATTGCTCCACTAATTGGTCAGTTGTATCATAATAACTTATATCGAAAAATTATAATTTACTTTCATTTCATACATAATCAGGGCATATTTTCAAAGTTTGGGGATGGCGCCCTAGCCCCTAAATTTGGGGAAAGTTGAAGTGATAATTAGCTGAAGGGGACACTAAAATCCCAGTGTAAAGTCACAGTTTGGGGAAAACTGCATGATTTCAAAGAAATTTTAGATGGGGAATATGCCCTATACCAGCCTCTGATATAGAAGGTAAAAATGCAAAACTAATACATACATCAACACAACAACAATTATTCTAAACTCACAACTCACAAATGCCATTAAAATTGAAAAGAGTTTCTGAAATTTCCAGGGCCATAACTGGGATTTGAACATGGGACCAGTGTCAACCACTCTACCACCACAATTTTTCTATGCATCCCTGTAGGATGGTATGTATTACAGTTTCTGAAAAGGGATTTAACTGCAATGCCAATTTTAGGCAAATCTGTGATCCCTGGTGTATATTCATAACATTTATTACTATAAAATATAGGTCTTTCTGACACATTGATTGATGTGAGAGATCCTGTAACTGTACAACTGCAAAGAGAGAAAGTGCCTTACAACCAATCTGAAGTAAGGTTTTGGTGGGAGGTTCGGAAACAGTATAGTAATATATTAACTAGACATACATTGTATGCACAATTTGTTAGTTATTCATTTTTCATATCCATGTTCTCATGAACCTATATACATGTACTAGGTATGTGCCTTTCTGTAGATGGAGTCTGTCAATTTAAAATATGATACCAATATTCAGTTGTACATGTAGAATACAATCATTGGTAGAAATTATTTGGTCTATTCAAGGAAACGTCTACACTCATACCAAGGCCAACAATTTGAACACAAGTCAAGATTCTGTGTTATTTTTGTATGGGCAATATCTACATAGAGATTCTGAACTAAAACGAAAAGATCTCAGAATTTGTTCAAGACGTCATTTAATTATTTTGACTACAGCCGTACTCAGTTGGGTCTCAAACCAATGACCTTTTGCTTGCCATGGGCACACTAACAAACTGAACTTACAAGAGGTTTCATATTACAGAAACGTTTGATTGCTACATTTTTACTTCATAACAGAATAATAGTTTCTGTCATGAGCACAAGGTTCAGATCAAAATATGTCACCGAGGGTAACTGTAATTAAGTTCATGTAAAGCAGTTACCCGATGTGATGGATATTTCCATCTGAGCCAAGTGTCTAATGATGGAATCTTTTTCTTGCCTACCGTCTTGCAATTTAAAGTAGATTTCTAAATGCAAACTTATCAAAATGATATATTGTAATGAAAAACAAATGATTTCCCGACGTTGTGTTTGGGAAGTTGACGTAACAATGTTTATAATGTTATGTCGTAAGTAATTCACGAGAGTCATCTGGCATAGGAGGGGTGCCAGACTTTTTTTGCGGCATGGGCAAAATTGTCGGAAATGCCGATCCGATATGCAAGTAATTACCAAATTATTCAGTCTGCACAACTTTGTTTAGTATATCCTCGGTTCACTGTTTTCGTGGTATTAAAGAATCATTGGCAAACCATGAAACAATTATTAACTAAGATAGTTTCCACAATAAACACTGTTCAATCTGTCAAAGTAGCTTCTGTATTGAAAAGAGATCCCATTGAAAACACATGCTAGTGCTACCACAGGTGCTTGACACAGGCCTACAGCTGTACAGTACCTCTTACAAAGTTCAAGTCTTTTAGTGTGATCACTTTAACAGATTTGATATTTAATAACTGTCACACCTCTACGGAAAGCTGTTGTAAAAGTCAACCTGTAAAATCAAACAATAAAATTAGATCTATATTGATCAGCAATCACATACCTCTCTGTTTGATGTTGTGAAACTTTTTCTTCACCTTATCTATACTCCTCTTCTCGTTGGTGTAACGACTGAAAAGTAAACAAGGTCAAGGTAGCACAAGGGAAGTAACTACCGCAGTAATGTAAAGAGGCTCCACAGGGAAAAATAAGCACATTTAAACGTTGTACTATCCCTGTATACTACTAGATCTAAATAGGTATTCTGATATACCACAAGCAATAAGGGCCAATTAAGGAACTGTAACATAACTGTATTCAATAAAATAAAATATAAATACAATTTACAAGAACCGCATTTTCCCCCAGTCTTTAACAAAGTTGTGGATCTACAGCGCTAAACACTGCAGTATTTTGGAGCAATATTCGCTGTACATTCGGTCAAATTGCTTATACATATCCAGTTAATCTTCCGAAACCTGACATAACCAAAGATCTGCGTTTTAGTAAAATTTTCTGTAAAAAAACTGTTCATACCTGTTTAAGGTGTCTACAATCTCGGTCCACAGGACCGCCCTCCTTTGCTCCGTCCGGCCTGTGGACGAAGAAACTGGGCCCTTTAAGCACCCAAAGAGCTCTTCCTCATGACTTAATACCAAGTCTATGAGTGTCAGCTCTTCGGGTGCTGTCCATCTCCTCTCTATTGCCTTCTTGCTTTCCATAGTTGTCAAAAGTGACAGACGACACGGACGTTGTAAACAAACAATCGGGCCGCTTATGTAATTAAAAATTCCGTGCTCCGTGGAGTACGTACTCGGGACGTTTTATAATCATGACTTGAGCATGGTTCTCCGTTGAGAATGAGTTTGAGCACGGAGTATGAGTTTTGAGTAGAGCATGGAGAATTGTTTATAATCACGGGGCCAGAAATGGTGAACCTACAAGTCAATCTGCTTTTTGTGCCTTAATTCAATATTTTGTAATTGTAAATTATATTACATGTAATAACACTTGCGTCGGAAAGTACATGTAGATAAAAGTATTGGCAATACAAATGCGTCATTGTGGTCACTCAATAGAGGGCCTATAGTAGGCCTATGATCACATTGGTAAAACTTTGCCTTGTTGGAATACGAAGTTTTATCCATCGTATGTCAGTTATTGTCATGAATGTCCCATTTTTTCAACATGCAGCCACGATGGCCAGTCGCTTTGCATGTATTGGCCTGGAGAACACGGCGGAGAACCGTCGTCGGTACAGAGAGCTGTTATTTACTTCCGGTGCAGAAATGTCTGACTACATCAGCGGTGTGATCCTGCACCACGAAACAATGTACCAACACACTAAAGACGGAATACCATTCGTTAAAGTAAGTCTTTTGGTTTTTGTTCGTTTGATATTGAGTTTTACAGCATTTCATGTCGTTTCGAGTCAATAAACACAAAGTATATCAACGGCTTTTAGGCGGGATATAGCGTATTGTTCAATAACAGCAAATAGAATGTGACAGTTAATTCTACAGTTCTAGTCTCGGTATTTAACTTTGTATCCCAGGCTATAGGTACATACACGGCCTTGGAAACAGGTCTGTGAAGTTGGCTTTTACATCGTAGTTGGGTACTCCTATATTTATTCGAGAATATCTAGTTAATTGGTAGTTGGTTATTCAAATGTTTATTCGACAAAAATATATCCAGCTTGCAGTTGGTAGTTCAAATGTTAATTCGCGAATATCCAGCTGGTAGTTGGTTATTCAAATGTTTATTCGACAAAAATACATCTAGTATGCAGTTAGTAGTTCAGATGTTAATTCGCGAATATACAGCTTGTAGTTGGACATTCAAATGTCAATTTGCGAATATCCAGCTGGTAGTTGGTTATTCAAATGTTTATTCGACAAAAATACATCTAGCTTGCAGATGGTAGTTCAGATGTTTATTCGCGAATATACAGCTTGTAATTGGACATTCAAATGTTTATTCGCGAATATGCAGCCGGTAGTGGGTAGGGTATATGTTTATTCGCCAATATACCAAGTACCCTTGTCCGATATAGGTCTAACAACTACATGCTCTCGCGCAATAGAAATCGGTATAAATACACACAAGGTGTTCACAAATTATTGCCGCTCCTCCACTAACATATACTAGTCTTTCGGGTAAGACCTTAAGCCGAGGTCCGATGTATCGGTGCTGTACACCTGGCATGTTAAAGAACCAGGGGTGTCTCTGGAACGGGACGCGTTCTGTATCTTGCACTATCCCCCGAAACCTAAAATAACTAAACTCTTCTGGGGGCGTTGGTCACATGGATTATCAGGTACCGACGATAAAACTCTAAAATACATACATACACATTATTGCCTTTCAGTTGTTGACAGATCGGAATATCATACCTGGTGTGAAGGTTAACACTGGTTTGGTAACTCTGCCTGGAACTGACGGTGAAAACACCACACAAGGTAAAACACGTGTTTTGTAGTGTTTCGTGACAATCTCACAGCATGTTAAGTGTGTAAAATTTCGTTTTCTAAGTCAGAAATTTGGATAGTAAGCGAACCAAGCCCTGACTTAGAAAGAACCAGTGCAGATCATGATCAGTCTACCCTAATATGGGTTCGAGCCCTGCTACCGACCATGTCTCTTTATGTGAAAAAGTTGGCAGTTTCTAACGGAGTATAGGGATCTAATACTGGTTCTTCCCAGGAACGATGGTTGTAAAAATGACCAAAATATGGTCGAAACGGGCGTCACACTCCTACAACAACAACAACACTAATATGCAGACACATGTTTTACTCAGGTCACAAAGACAGTGATATTTGCCAGTGGTAGCGTCCGTGTTACATTCCTGCTTTGTGCTCATTTTTAGGAATTGACGGATTGGGTGAACGATGTGCACAGTATAAGAAAGATGGGGCGCTCTTTACGAAGTTCAGGTGTACGATTAAAATTGGTGAACATACACCGTCGTATCAAGCTATAATGGAGAACGCCAACGTCCTGGGTAGATATGCAAGCATCTGTCAGCAGGTTAGATAAAGCCAACAGACGATGTCAGTAGTTGACTTTCTATTTAAGGGGGTTGGGGTTTGGGGGGGTTGTGGAACTGTAAATTATGAATATTCGCGAGAACTATATTTTCGCGTTTTTTTTTTCGCGAGAGCACTCGTTCGCGAATTTATCATTACGCTAATTCAAAATTCTTCGGAAATGAACGATTTCCAGAAACATACGGGATCGCTTTTGTTCGCGAACTCACGGTCTCGTGAAATGACCTGGAGATCAAAAATCGCGAACCTTTTGTCAGTGATTTATAGAATTCACTGTTTGGTCTGGCCTTGATGCTTTAGTCACTCTCCAGGGCCCACAGCCGATATGAATAGTGTTCTACAATAATGTTTAATTTGCTCCACCTTGTCGTAAAATACGACAGTATGAAATGAGCAGACGACTTCCAGCTACTAGCATTGACCTAACATAGACCTTTCTCGGTTTTGTAACCGTGGAGTCTTGTTACCAAAAGCAGTAAATAAACTGCGAAAAAGCTTAATAACTTAAGTGGCTGAACCAATTAAGTATAATAAGCTATCGAATTAAGATATTGAGTCAGGTCCCTTTAGTGGCCTTCCTAGATACTGCTGACAATTATAATACATGTACCAAAACTTGAATATTATAGAAAATTCAAATTGGATTTCTGTTATGAAAAATATCTTGATGTAATTACAAATAATGTACTTAGAAAACAATTTTCTCGATTTAGATTAAGTTCACATGATTTAGAAATAGAAACTGGTAGATTTTCTGGTACTGCTAGAGAAGAACGGATTTGTAAATTTTGTACATGTAATAGGATAGAATCAGAATATCACTTTTTATTGTGCTGTCCATTCTACTCTAATATAAGAAATCAATTTTTGGGAAATACATCATGGCCTAATATGCACATCTTTTGTATCATTGTTAACATCAAAAAAGAAAAAGACAATCATAAATGTAGCAAAATATTTAAATGTAGCTCTGAAAAAAAGGACGGAAACTCTTGTAAATTTACCTGCTTCTTAGAGCAAATTAATTTGATCATGTTTTATATAGCATATTTGTAATTGTACTATTTGGTGTTTGGCCGTATTCATCTTATTCACATCTTAAGTGGCCAAAGGCAAGTACTTGCCGATTTGCTGAATAAAAAACTGAAACTATATAAAACTACTGAAAATTGGGTAATATTCGCGATGATTTCATTTCCGCTATTTTCGTGAATTTAAAATTCTCGCGAAAGATTCATTTCACATATATTTTTTCTAAAATTCGCGAATAAGTCTGTCTGCTCACAAATCGCGAAGATTTCAGATCGCAAAAATTACCAAGCTTACAGTAATACATATGAAATGTTTTAATCTTTCAAGAATGGTCTAGTGCCAATGATTGAACCGGAAGTACTCTACGAAGGAGACCATGATCTCGACACCGCACAGAAAGTCACCGAAAAGGTATACGTTTTGTTATTTCCGTTTTTGAGAAATGGTCAGTGAATATATCGAAGGTGTTGCACTTACAAATAACTTACAACAATTTTATTACATGCTTTCATCGGGGAACAAACGTTTTCCAAATTGCATGTATGACATTGAATAAAATATTATTTTCAGGTTCTAGCTTTTGTGTACAAATCACTGAGCGACCACAATGTTTACCTTGAAGGAACCTTAGTGAAACCGAACACTGTGACAGCAGGTCAAAGTTGCAAACAAGCCTATACGCACGAGCAAAATGCAAAGGCCACACTCACAGCCTTGCGTAGATCTGTGCCTAGCGCAGTGCCTGGTAAATACTTAATAACTTAAAATGACCAAAATTCGGTTGGAAAGGGCGTTTAACTCCAACAAAAATTAATATATTTATAACGAAATTTTCCCAGAACTGTTCGTAATTTGATGACGAAATAAGATATTTGACAAGAAAAACGAATGTTACCTCCATTGTGTTCAAATGTGTACTTACTTTGATCCTTTCTAGAGAAACACTTAATTACTTGATAACCCAATTTCAAAACACTTGCCAGAGAATTGATTAATATCAGTACATTAAATCTGAGAACATCCTGGGTTGAATTTATTACAGGGGTTGTTTTCCTTTCGGGGGGCCATTCGGAGGAGGATTCGACCTTGCACCTGAATGCAATAAACCAATGTCCAGGACCAAAACCATGGGCTTTGTCTTTCTCATTTGGAAGAGCTTTACAAGCAAGCGTGATCAAAACATGGAAGGGACAGAACTGCAACCGGGACAAGGCACAGGAAGTGTTTCTAAAGAGAGCTAAGGTAGATTTGTATGTTCATAATTTCTTTTCAATAATCGTTTGTGAAAAGGGGTTTGTGCAAGTGCATTACTATTTACTTTCTGAAACGTTAGATTTATGAAGTAAACGGCTTACAATTACGTTAAAATTACATACGCAAATTTGTTTGATTCTTTTTACGATGCAACATTTTATTAAGACCGAATGACCTCCTTTCGAGAAAATAATCTTGGACTGAGAACGAGCGCCAGACCCCGGCCCGTGACAGTTAGAAACGACATTGACAAGGAACATAGGAATTGCGCGGCATTTTTCAATGTGCCAGCATTTCATGGAAAGTAACTACAATTATACTGGTATTGTACTCTGTATTTGGTATTAAGTTCAGTGAATATTTCTTCACTTTGTGAGGCTAATACGAAACAACGGTAAATGCCGATGACAACGTGTCAATCGCTGTTAAAAACTATATAGTGTTCTGTATATAACAACTCCGGACATAACGAGGTTCTAGATATTACGAACACATTTTCTGGGACCGATTCCCCCCCCCCCCTCTTTATTTAAAACGAAAATGCTATATGAACATAACATTCTCCGGATATAAAGAACAAATTTAAAGGGTCCCAAGCGGTTCGTTATATATGGAGTTTACTTTATCCCGTAACTAACCTCCTCTGGTGTTTTAATTTATCATTTGTTTTTTTTTCAGGCGAATAGTCTAGCGTCTTTAGGAAGATACAAAGGCGATATGACTACCACTATCGCCAAGGAATCTCTGTTCTTTGTGGCCAAAACTGAATACTGAGTCTCAAGAGCGCATCAACTTACAAACATATAATCTACAACCCGAGCACGTGCACGTATATGTTTTTAAATACACACAGCCTAGCCTCATATAGTTTTCATATATTTATAAAGGCAATGAATCAAGTTAAACTAGATTAACTGCTTGATTTTCTTTCGCAGACTTTGAAATTGGGAAAAAGGGTTTCAAAGCTTGTTCAAATCATGACTCTATTGTATTGTATCATACTGTATTGTATTGCGTTGTATTGTATTGTTGTACATTTATATTTGAACATTATACATTGCATTGTATATAATTGTATTGTATTAATAAATATTGTATGGTTTATATGAATGAAATATTATGTTATATTCACTTTGGTTATAAAACTAAATTGCCCTGGACTCTCCTTATATTTGTATACCTATGTCATAGTGTGAGAAAAATGTGCAACCTGACAGGGACTCGAACTCGGGACCATTCACTTACAGAGCGAATGCTCTCCCGACTGAGCTATCCGACCGCTTACACATGTTCATTCCAATTGTGATTTAGTCCGTACCGTGACACCTATACATTTGTAGCTACGATAGTTAATGAAGTAGTACAGAACTTTGCCTGTACGATGTTACACGGACCTTTCCAGTATGATTTCTTTAACATAGTCACAATACACCCCTTTGATACTCTGTGCATGCCACAACCCGTGCTTTCTATTGATTGTATTGCTTCTACATGTACATATAAATGTATGTCACGTATACAGGAAAGACCAGAGTAATGAAAATCACCAAAAATCCGATCACCTAAAAAATCCGATCGATTTTCTCCTGCCGAATGCCGACCGTGATTTCGAGGTTCTACTGTACAATGTACATATAATTTATAAATTTTGATAAATGAAACGTTGATTAGACCGAAGGTTTTGGCATGGAAGGGAAGGGTATGACACAACAACACGAATACAACCGCTTAGTTAACCAATTTAATGTACATACATGAATGTAAGCCAGTGCTTGTGACGCTGATGAAAATCGGATGCGTTATTGACATTCTGGGTATAAACTTCTTGCGATTTCTTTTTAATAGCAACAACACTATCAGAATAAAACGTAATAACAAGGGATTCTATATTTAAGGAGAGAGTTTTAAATAAGCTTAGAGCTTTCTTCTCGATCCTAAAATGTTAATTTTAAAAGTGACATATTGTACATGCAATGTTTTGAATAAAATATTGTTTGAAGTTTGAACTTTAAACCAAGGGATTCTATAGTAAATCGCTATCTTTTAATTCTTTTCAGTGAAATTCGGTAAGATATTTAAGTATCACACAGTCTTTATTAAGTTTTAGTAGTTGCGCCCTAGTCAGTTTAATACTTCCCTTGTGAAGCGAGACTGTTAGCCTGAAAAATACAAAAAAAAAAAACGCCTGAAAAATGCAAAAAATAAAACGCTTTGTTTAATATAAAGGGTAGACTGGCATCGGTGTCGTTTGTGGACATTTTACAACATCACCACAATCCTCCTTCCTTTGACTCTTGGGACGGTTGAGATGAGCTTGGATCGAGTCATACTTTTGATAGAGAGATATTTTTCTAAGACAAAAAGGACTTCAAGTGAAAAAATACTTCTCTCAATATCAACAGACTTTTATATTTCTATATAAAGGGATATACCAGATTATTTACTCCAAATTTGCAAAATGGGCTATATGTATGTTAGACTAAAAATACATGCTTTCTTTCAAGAAGAACACATACCGAAAATGTTTCTTTTGTGAAGAAAATTCCAGATAGCGGCACTCGATAATAAAAATTTGTAAAACAACTGTAAATGAAGGCTTAAAATTAACTGAACTGCAACATGCAAGTTTGGCTTATCTTACCGGTAGCTACAGTGTTGTTTTTTTTTCAGGCCCCTATTGAGTAACCCCGTTTATTTCCCCGTCATCGGTTATGCAGGGATCGAGGAACCATCCCCTCCTAACCTAACAAACATACATACATGTAGTATTTTAATATGTCATTAATAATATACTAATATGAAACGTAATTTGCATATATGGATACAAACTACAACAAACAAGTGGAAAATACATGGGTATATTTTCTTAGTGTTGTTATATAATAAATAGTTACTCATAAGTACCTCTTTTTTTTAAGAGTCATTATTTATTTATTTATTTTATTTTTTTGGGTCAGTGGGTCAAGGTCAATGTGAACTCTGTTAGCTTTTCTTTGATAACACTGTAAAAGCCTTTAAAAATCTCCTTCAAAATCATAAGGTATAGAGCTTAGATATCAAGTATATGTAGCACTTTCCAGTAGAACTCTACCAAGTTTGTTCAGATCATACCCCTCAGGTTAAAATTGATCCCGCTCTGGGACTCCCTTGCCTGTTTATAGAGTAAAGGTGTGTAGGAATTACCTAGCTTCCAATGAGTTCCTATAGTAACAAGGGACTTGCCTAGCAACCATTGACTTCCTTAGTAACCAGTGACTTCCTTAGCAACCAGTGACTACCCCAAGGAACAAGTGACTTCCTTAACAAACATTGATTTCCTTAGCAACAACTTAGTTCCCTAACAACCAGTTACTTTCCCTAGCAACCAGTAACTTCCTTAGCAACCATTGACTTCCTTACCAACAACTTGGTCTCCTTAAAATCAGTGCCCTTGGGACAAATGACTTTCTTAGCAACCATTGACTTCCTAAGCAACAATTTAGTCCCCTAGGAACAAATGACTTTGTTTAGCAACCTTTTACTTCCTTAGCAACAACATTGTCCCCTAGCAACCAGTGACTTCCTTAACAACCAGTGAGTTCCCCTAGCAACTAGTGACCTCCTTAGCCCCTGGCAGTTGGTGACTTTTAGCGCCCAGTGTTCTTTTGAAACCAGTGACTTTCTCAGCAACTACTGACTTCCTTCAGCAACAAATGACTTCCTTAAGTGCGCTGGTTATCAGGTGAGCGATATAGGGCCATCATGGCCCTCTTGTTCATACTTCGCAGCATACATATGTATTCTCAGCAACGTCTGGGGGAAATCCGTGAAATCTCATAAACGTGATAAGTACCAAGCCTAGTTGTGCATAGCCGTGGCCAATTGTACTTGGATAATATGTCATTGAGCTATTGGCCTTTGATATGTCCATACATATAATGTATATAGAGATGTTAGTCTGCGCTTTTTCTCGACAACCATTCGTTGGAATTCAATGTAAATTAAGAGGAGTCTAGAACTTGTTCTACAATCAATGTAAAATAAAGAAGTTTAAGTACTTCAACGTAAGGCTTTGGTCGGACCAAAATGTCTCAAAATATATACTCAAAGTGTGCACGTTTCTTATTATGATAACTATAGTTATATCGGTTATAAACCTTTCATATGTGTATCATGTGAAGCACGCCTGTCACTGTGTCGTCAACAATTTGCAGGAGCTACAGAATGCTCTGCAGATCGAATGGAACAACATTCCTGCACACGTTGTACAACGTTTCGTCCATTCCATGAGACGCCGTATTGTACAGGTTATCCGACAAACTGGTGGCCATACCCGGTATTAATCAAATAATCACAACAAAACCATTAGGAGAGCTCTGCAAAACGTGATTATACTCACAATAACATCAATATCACAGTTTGCGTAATTTTTATTTTGACCATTGACACATGTAACCGAATGCTACCGCTATTTAAAAAAAAAGATTATTTGGGTTTGTAGGCAAATGAATACTAGTAAGTTAAACAGTGGTACCAAACATCATATAATTTCTATTATTGATATCAGGCAAATTAAGAAAAACCTCTATGCACACTTTCTCTTGCGCTTGAGTATACAAATTATCAAAAACAACTTGTACCCAATATTCACGCAACGGGTACATTGCATGATCTTTTGTGCGTGTCTCCAATTTGTTTATTATGCATTTAAATCTTCAAAGTCAGACAAGGTCGTAATATGGTAAATCTAAACTACATCTTGATAAAAGGTTGGTAGAGCAGAACTGAAATTAAAACTGAATATTATAGATGCACCATCTCGATTAAACTAATAGCATCGTGTATGTTGATTCAGTAGAGTTTATACGTTCGAATTTTTGCACATTGGTATTCACGTCAAATGTAAGTATTACTTTTACAAAAGAACTTTATTGTGTTTCTAGTTTGTAACGATTTGTCTTATAATCAACTGTATCGAGGTTCCGTACTTAATTATATATAGGGGTAAAGATGTGTAGGCGGGCGAATGGGGCGAATAGCTCACACGGTCGATAGAGTATTCGCAAGGTAAGCCGTAGGGTCCCGGGCAGAGTTCACAGTTTTCTCACTCCATGACAACTGAACGCTATCAATTTATAGGGTTCGTTACAAATGGCACAAAATGCAAATTATGGTTACATTTATTAATAAAATAACGAAGTAATGACAAACGTGTGATTAATTGACCGTATTCATACTTGAATTTTCTGACACTTCTCTCATATCGGCTCAAATATGTTTCGGTTTCATATTCTACAGACAATGACACACATCAAATAAGGATCATTATTTACAGACATAGACCGCTTTCAAATGGTGTATCTAATAGGCACCCGCTCTTACTTTATCATGTTACGTCAATATGGCGGCCATCATTTTCTCGGGGTTTATAGCGCCCGCTTCAACCGTATTTCAATTATTTTTACAGGCGGGTTGTTTACCTAACTACATTTCGATAGTAGGGTGCTAATTAACTTTTTGTAACATAATTACGCCCTCTTCGGAAAAAAACTCACTTAAAACCGGCCAAAGGAAAGAAGTCATCGGAAACGCTTTGTTTCATCACGAGCATTTCATTTCAGAAACATGCCAGCATTTGCTCAATTTCTGACAGAAAGCGACGAGATTCAGCTTAGTACTACTGCAAATGCTCTTGTGGCAACCAGGAAAGGGATTCTTGCCGCCGAAGAAACCCCTGGTTAGATGAGTTTATCTTTCTTATGATATCCCATATCTATTAAAACTTACGACTTTCATGTCGTTACGGTTGTTGTACATTTTGTACAAGTTAAAACGCCCGTTTCAACCGTAGTTCGGTCATTTTTACATGCGGGCAGTGTAAATAATCATTGTTACTATAGGAAGAACCGGCACTAAATCAATATCTTCTGTAAGAAACTGCCAACTTTCTCACATAAAGCGACATGGTCGGTAGCAGGGCTTGAACCCATGACCCTCGATCAATGAGAGGTTTCACTGATTTCAAGTCAGCGACTGAATTTATAGATGCAATTAAACTTAAATCAAATGATATCTACGTTTGTAGTACAAATAATGATTTTAATGATGACATGGAGATTCGTGTCTTTTTTGTTTCCTTTACGTATCTTCTTCCTTAGGTGTTTCCTTGTTAGAGCTTTAAAAGCTGCTCGCTCTCAGATTTTTGTGAAAAAGTCAGGAAATTACGTATTAAAAATGGTTAGTCTTAGGTGTAGCTCAGAAAAGGTGAACCTACAAGTAATTAATTGTAAATTATACTACATGTAATAACATTTGCGTCGGAAAGTACATATGGTAATACAAATGCCACTCAATATAGACTAGTATGATCACATTGGTAAAACTTTGCCTTGTTGGAATACGAAGTTTTATACGCCGTATGCCAGATATTGTCATGAATGTCCCATTTTCAACATGCAGCCACGATGGCCAGTCGCTTTGCATGTATTGGCGTGGAGAACACGGCGGAGAACCGTCGCCGGTACAGAGAGCTGTTATTTACTTCCGGTGCAGAAATGTCTGACTACATCAGCGGTGTGATCCTGCATCACGAAACAATGTACCAACAAACTAAAGACGGAATACCATTCGTTAAAGTAAGTCTTTTGGTTTTTGTTCGTTTGATATTGAGTTTTACAGCATTTCATGTCGGTTAAAGTCAATTAACACAGAGTATATTTAACTATATAATACCGCTACCAAAATGCTCGCTTTCCGATTGGTTAATCGATCCGTGTACATATTTGATCGATACGGCTCCATTTTAAGATTATTGAAAATACATATTCTTGTGAAATAGCGCAATAATTTTAAATTGCGGTATTATATAATCGTTATACGGGTTTTTGCCGTGTACATCTGGACATGTACCCTGTTTGTATTGTATGTCACCCTCGCCTTACGGCTCGGGCGACATACAATACAAAAAGGGTACATGTCCAGATGTACACGGCAAAAACCCGTATAACTAATATTGTATCCCAAGCTATAAGTACATAAACATCCTTGAGAACAGGTCTGCTTTTACATCGTAGTTGGTTATTCATATATTTATTCGCGAATATCCAGCTGGTAGTTGGTTATCAAATGTTTATTCGACAAAAATACATCCAACTTGCAGTTGGTAATTCAGATGTTTATTCGCGAATATACAGCTTGTAGTTGGACATTCAAATGTTTATTCGCGAATATCGACCTGGTAGTTGGTTATTCAAATGTTTATTCGACAAAAATACATCCAGTTTGCAGTTGGTAGTATAGATGTTTATTCGCGAATATCCAGCTGGTAGTTAATTTTTTAGATGTTTATTCGACAAAAATACATCCAGTTCAGATGTTAATTCACCAATATACAGCTTGTAGTGCCCTTGTCCGATATAGGGCTAACAACTACATGCTCTCGAGCAATAGAAATCGGTATAAATACAGACAAGGAGTTCACAAATTATTGTTCGATCCCCAGCTCCTCCACTAACATATAATAGTCTTTCGGGTGAGACCTTAAGCCGAGGTCCGATGTATCGGTGCTGTACACCTGGCATGTTAAAGAACCAGGGGTGTCTCTGGAACGGGACGCGTTCTGTATCTTGCACTATCCCTCGAACCCTAAAATAACTAAACTCTTCTGGGGCCGTTGGTCACATGGATTATCAGGTACCAACGACAAAACTCTAAAATACATACATACAACTTACTGCCTTTCAGTTATTGACAGATCGGAATATCATACCTGGTGTGAAGGTTAACACAGGTTTGGTAACTCTGCCTGGAACTGACGGTGAAAACACCACACAAGGTAAAACACGTGTTTTGTAGTTTATTTTTTGACGATCTCACAACATGTTAAGTGTGTAAAATTTCGTTTTCTAAGTCAGAAATTTGCATAGTAAGCGAACCAAGCCCTGACTTAGAAAGAACCACCGCAGATCATGATCAGTCTACCCTACTATAGGTTCGAGCCCTGCTACCGACCATGTCTCTTTATGTGAGAAAGTTGGCAGTTTCTAACGGAGTATAGGGGTCTAATACAGGCCTGTAAAAATGACCAAAATATGGTCGAAACGGGCGTCAAACTTCTACAACAACAACACTAATAAGCAGAGAAATTATGTTTTACTCAGGTCACAAAGACAGTGATATTCGCCAGTGGTAGCGTACGTGTTACATTCCTGCTTTGTGTTCATTTTTAGGAATTGACGGATTGGGTGAACGATGTGCACAGTATAAGAAAGATGGAGCGCTCTTTACGAAGTTCAGGTGTACGATTAAAATTGGTGAACATACACCGTCGTATCAAGCTATAATGGAGAACGCCAACGTCTTGGGTAGATATGCAAGCATCTGTCAGCAGGTAATATCAAGCCAACAGACGATGTCAGTAGTGCTGACTTTCTATTGTCTAGAGTCGTTTGGCTTTGTAGTGCTTCATTTGACATCGCCGTGCCTTGTAGTACTGTAAATTATGAAAAATTCGCGAGAACTTTATTTTCGCTTTTTTTTCGCTAGAGCACTCGTTCGCGAATTAATCATCTCGCTAATTCAAAATTCTCCGGAAATGAACGATTTCCAGAAACATACGGGATCGCTTTTGTTCGCGAAATCACGGTCTCGTGAAATGACCCGGAGATCAAAAATCGCGAACCTTTTGTCAGTGATTTATAGAATTCACTGTTTGGTATGGCCTTGATGCTTTAGTCACTCTCCAGGGCCCACAACCGATATGAATAGTGTTCTATAATAATGTTTAATTTGCTCCACCTTGTCGTAAAATACGACAGTATAAAATGAGCAGACGACTTCCAGCTACTAGCATTGACCTAACATTGACATTTCTCGGTTTTGTAACCGTGTAGTCTTGTTACCAAAAGCAGTAAATAAACTGCGAAAAAGCTCAATAACTTAAGTGGCTGTCACTGAACCAATTAAGTATAATAAGCTATCGAATTAAGATATTGAGTCAGGTCCCTTTAGTGGCCTTCCTAGATACTGCTGACAATTATAATACATGTACATGTATATAAAACTACTGAAAATTGGGTACTATTCGCGAGGGTTTAATTTCGCTATTTTCGTGAATTTAAAATTCTCGCTAAAGATTTAATTTCGCTATTTTCGTGATTTTAAAAGTCTCGCTAAAGATTTAATTTCGCTATTTTCGTGAATTTAAAATTCTCGCTAAAGATTCATTTCACATATATTTGCTAATAGAAAGTTTTTAAAGAATCTAAAATTCGCGAATAAGTCTGTCTGCTCACAAATCGCGAAGATTTCAGATCGCAAAAATTGCCAAGCTTACAGTAATACATATGAAATGTTTTAATCTTTCAAGAATGGTCTAGTGCCAATGATTGAACCGGAAGTACTCTACGAAGGAGACCATGATCTCGACACCGCACAGAAAGTCACTGAAAAGGTATACGTTTTGTTATTTCCGTTTTTGAGAAATGGTCAGTGAATATATCGAAGGTGTTGCACTAACAAGTAACTTACAACAATTTTATTACATGCTTTCATCGGGGAACAAACGTTTTCCAAATTGCATGTATGACATCGAATAAAATATTATTTTCAGGTTCTAGCTTTTGTGTACAAATCACTGAGCGACCACAATGTTTACCTTGAAGGAACCTTAGTGAAACCGAACACTGTGACAGCAGGTCAAAGTTGCAAACAAGCCTATACGCACGAGCAAAATGCAAAGGCCACACTCACAGCCTTGCGTAGAACTGTGCCTAGCGCAGTGCCTGGTAAATACTTAATAACTTAAAATGACCAAAATTCGGTTGGAAAGGGCGTTTAACTCCAACAAAAATTAATATATTTATAACGAAATTTTCTCAGAACTGTCCGAAATTTGATGACGAAATAAGATATTTGACAAGAAAAACGAATGTTACCCCCGTTGTGTTCAAATGTGTGCTTACTTTGATCTTTGCTAGAGAAACACTAAATTACTTGACAACCCACTTTCAAAACACTTGCCAGAGAATTGATTAATATCAGTACATTAAATCTGAGAACATCCTGGGTTGAATTTATTACAGGGGTTGTTTTCCTTTCGGGGGGCCATTCGGAGGAGGATTCGACCTTGCACCTGAATGCAATAAACCAATGTCCAGGACCAAAACCATGGGCTTTGTCTTTCTCATTTGGAAGAGCTTTACAAGCAAGCGTGATCAAAACATGGAAGGGACAGAACTGCAACAGGGACAAGGCACAGGAAGTGTTTCTAAAGAGAGCTAAGGTAGATTTGTATGTTCATAATTTCTTTTCAATAATCGTTTGTGAAAAGGGGTTTGTGCAAGTGCATTACTATTTTCTTTCTGGAACGTTAGATTTATGAAGTTAACGGCTTAAAATTACGTTAAAACTACATACGCAAATTTGTTTAATTCTTTTCACGATGCAACATTTTAATAAGACCGAATGACCTCATTTCGAGAAAATAATCTTAGACTGAGAACGAGCGTCAGACCCCGGCCAGTGACCGCTAAAAACGACATTGACAAGGAACATAGGAATTGCGCGGCAGTTTTTCATGTGCCAGTTTTTCATGGAGAGTAACTACTATTGTATTGGTGTTATACTCTGTATTTGGTATGAAGTTAAGTTTAGTTTTTCTCACTTTTTGAGGCTAATACGAAACAACGGTAAATGCCGATCCCAACGTGTCAATCGCTGTTAGTGAAGTGAATAGTGTTCTGTATATAACGACTCCGGATATCACAACTCCGGATATAACAACTCCGGATATAACGAAATTCCGGACATAACGAACATATTTCCTGGGTCCGATTTCCCCCTTTCTTTATTTAAAACGAAAATGCTATATGGATATAACATACTCCGGATATAAAGAACAAATTTAAAGGGTCCCAAGCGGTTCGTAATATACGGAGTTTACTTTATCCCGTAACTAACCTCCTCTGGTGTTTTAATTTATCATTTGTTGTTTTTGTTTTTCAGGCGAATAGTCTAGCGTCTTTAGGAAGATACAAAGGCGAAATGACTACCACTACCGCCAAAGAATCTCTGTTCTTTGTGGCCAAAACTGAATACTGAGTCTTAAGAGCGCATCAACTTACAAACATATAATCTACAACCCGAGCACGTGCACGTATAACCAGCACGTGCACGTATATGTTTTGAAATACACACAACATAGCCTCATATAGTTTTCATATATTTATAAAGGCAATGAATCAAGTTAAATTAGATTAACCGCTTGATTTTCTTTCGCTGACTGTGAACTTGGAAAATTGGGTTTTATGGTTTTATAAAGTTTATCCCAAACATGTCTCTACTGAATTGTATTGTACTGTATAGAATTGCGTCGTAGTGTATTGTACATATTTCTGCACACTGTACATTGTATTGTATATAAATGTATTGTTTTAATAAATATTGCATTGTATGAAATATTGGTATGCCTATGTCCTTGGGTGAGAAAAATGTGCAGCCTGACCGGGACTCAAACCCGGAACCCTTCGCTTACAGGGGAAATGCCCTCCCGACTGAGCTATCCGGCCGCTTACACATGTTCTCTCCAATTGTGATTAAGTCCGTACCGTGACACCTATACATTTGTAGCTACGATGTTGAAAGAAGTAGTACAGAACTTTTCCTGTACGATGTTACACGGACCTTTCCAGTATGATTTCTTTATCACAGTCACAATACACCCCTTTGATACACTGTGCATGCCACAACCCGTGCTTTCTATTGATTGTATTGCTTCTACAATGTTCATATACTTTATCAATTTTGATAAATGAGACGTTGATTAGACCGAAGGTTTTGGCATGGAAGGGAAGGGTATGACACAACAACAAGAATACAACCGCTTAGTTAACTAATTAGATGTATATACATGTTTGTTATTAGCGGGATGTGGCGAGTGATTGTTAGCGGGATGTGGCGAGTGATTGTTAGCGGGATGTGGCGGTGATTGTTAGCGGGATGTGGCGAGTGATTGTGACGTTAAACCTGCAGGCTGTTGAAAATCGCATACGTTATTGACATTCTGGGTATAAATTTCTTGCGATTTCTTTTGAATAGCACTAACACTATCATAAATAATAAAACATAATGTGTCAAAATATTCTATATTTAAGGAAAGAGTTTTAAAAAGAGAGAGAGTTTTAAATAAAGAGAGAGTTTTAAATAAGCTTAGATCCTAAATGTCTATTATAAATGTGACATAAGTGTGTGTTGGTAGTGTATATGTGTGTGTGTACATGATTGTGTGTGTGTGTCGTGTGTGTGTACGTGTGTGTGTGTGTGCACTTCTGGGTGCTGTGGGGCTCGTTTTGGGGAGGCTGCGTTTTTGGTACGTGGCATTCCCTGTTTGATATTATTTTTGTGTTTATATTGTACATGCAATGTTTTGAATAAAATATTGTTTAAAGTTTGATTCTATAATAGTAAATTGCTCTCTTTTAATCTTTTCAAAAATCCTTTTCAGTGAAATTCGGTAAGATCTGTAAGTATCACACAGTCTTTATAAGGTTTCAGTAGGTGCTTCCTAGTCAGTTTTATACTTCCCTTGTGAAGCCAGACTGTTAGCCTGAAAAAATACAAAAAAGTCATTATTCACAGATTTGACTGTAACAGGTTTGTTTGCATGTTTTATTTTATTTATAAATGGTTTTGCTCTGTTTTTCTCTTCTGGTTTCGCATCTGAGCTTATCTTAAATAAAAGTTTGACTGTACTGAAATTATGATTAAAATTAAGCTATATACCTTACTAAGTTTGGTAACTTACCTTGGCTCTTGCAAGAAACACCTTTTGGGCCTCCTCAATATTCTTGTCGTCTCCTTTCCAGGACTTGACTACACTGGTTTGCAGGGCTCGACCAAAGCAGAATGTAAGAGCCCAGGGTTTACACCCTTTGTATTGATTAATGGCGTTTAAGTTCAGGGAAGCTTCTTCCTCAGACTGGCCTCCGGACAGGAAAACTGCCCCTGAAACATTCATGGAGTTATTGGAGTTACACGTTGCTAACTGGACCCGGTTGTTCGAAACTTCAACCAGCTGTTAAGCTAACCGGCGATTAACTACTTTTTATTGAATATATAATTCTTAATGGGCAACACTAGTGGAATTTTTTAATATTGCTTTGAAGAGATTTTTGTCCGCATTCTCTTTAATGTAAAGAATTGTTCTGGCAAGTCTTTCAATCTGTAGAAATATAACACCCAGTAGTAATTTTACGGACTGTTAACTTGATCATCGATTATAGTTTCTAACAACTGGGCCCTGGTCGTTTGTTCAGTGGTAAAACTTGCTTATTGGTCAAATCATTTCTTCGTAGCCAATGCTAAAGAGATCGAGATGTCGATCGGCCAATCTTAAGTGTATATGTTCGAAACGTGTGAAATTTACTAGTTATCCTAACAAAACAACAGTGTTTTCCACAAGAAAAGGTCTCAAGCACTTCGATATACTTTAATATTTCTTGAACTATATGCAATAAACAATATTCAACTCCAAAAAAAAACCCCCAAAAAAAAAAAAAAAATTTTTTTTTTTTTTTTTTAAAAAAAAAAAAAAAAACCCCCCCCCCCCCCCCCCCCCCCCCAAGTATGAAATAAACTTATACCGGTTCTAATATTGCTCTAAACAAAACATTTAATGTATACTTGGTGTTCTCATTGTTTACCAGCTTCCTGCGTTTTTAACAGCATGTTTGCTAAACTATAGCATCTGAAAACTTGTGTACCCTTAAGTTCAGAGAACTTGTTTCATGATAGAACTGAAATAAATAATTAATGCAATACATGTATTTGGAAAAGAAGTATGCAGGTTTGCGAGAAACCGCGGAAGATTGTTTACCTGGCATAGCCGCGGGGACTGTCCTGCTAAATGCTTGGACGGTAGCTTTGGCATTTTGTTCCGGTGTCGACTTTTGAGGGCAAGTTTTTCCCGATGTTACCATGTTCGGTTTGAGTATTGTGCCTTCTAGGAATACATGATGGTCACTCAGAGCTTTGTACTGGAAGGCTAGGACCTGAAATGATCATGCATTCAAATATGATGCAAGTATGTATACCAAGAAAACATTACATAATTCAAACCAGCAAACAGTCTGATGGCAACAATCCTCAAACAGGCGGACGTAAATTGACAAACACGAGACATGCAGCGACAAGTTTATATCCCAAGTTTTGAAGATGGATTGCCAGCCAACCAGCCAGTCAGTCAGTCAGTCACTCACTCAGTCGT